>VWZE01002900.1:63704-81987 GCA_013396675.1 Eubucco bourcierii
ACTAACAAATGTGTGTACTAGAAATAGATCTGATGAAGAATAGTGAGGGAGAATTCTGAATGTGTGCAGTAAATAAAAAATATGACTCCTGGTACAAAAAAATTAAGCTTACTACTTTTAAGCATTAACAATTGTAGTGAAACAATTATTTTTTATATGATTAAATATTCTGGCAGCATTAAATAATACATAACCTAACATGAAGTTCTTTCTTTGAGTGTTATGTCATTATGTTAATTAAACCCTTTGTTATGTAACTGAAGTTTTTAAGTTCTTCTTTATGTGAGATAGATTATGACAAATGGTACTGGCATATCTTGTTTTGAGCCTCACTCCTCCCCAATGGCTCTTGCAGTAAACTTGCTCACTGATCGCAGTAGTATGTCTGTCACAGACACCTTAAGCCTGAATTTACAAAATTCAGAGAAGCTAAGCAGTCCAGATAGTCTTTTTTTCCTAACTGTTTTCTGAGAAAAAAGTCCTATTCACTTATATTGTCAGTTCTTTCATATTTTAATACTGAAATACTTCTTACATATAGAGTAACGGTTCATATTTTATTGAATAGATTGCATTTATTTAATTTGGGCTCTCCGTCCTGAATAAAATGTGCTAACTCTGCATTTAAAGCATTTAGGAAGATATGTTTTACTATCCATTAAAATTTAAAACAGAATGAATACGTATTCAATATTAATTAACAGTTATAAAACACAGGAATTATTATCCGGAAAATGCACCATTGTCATTTAAATAGTTAAATATATTAATTTGGTATAATCATAGCTGTAAACACACACAGAAGAAAACTTATATGCAACAGAAATCAGATTAAAGCTGTACTTTCTGTAAATCCACTGTTCTCAATATACCCTTGAAACATTTTTATACATCTTGCAGAACCTACTTGGGATTTTGTCTTGATCCATGCCTTGTTCATGTGCTTCCTGCCATTCCCAACATGTTTCACAGTAAGCACGAATCTGCTCCAAAAGATGAAGCACGCGGATTTCCCGCCTGCCTCTTTTATCATCAGGCTGAGAGTGAATGATGTTATGCAGTGCTGCGCTGGCTCTGGCACGGGCCTCTTTACTACCACGGGAGTTTCCTAGCAAGACAGAGTCTTTATCGTTGCCATGTAAAAGCTGAATGAGGAGAGGAAGACACCCAGACTGACGCATGGCTATGCAGCTGTCTTGAGAGCTAGACATGGCTAGCAATGTTCTTGACATGTCATCTTTATCATGAGTACCAAGCATTGATAACAATGAATACACCATTTCCACCTGCAGGGTAATTTTAAAAATACAGTTACATGTAGAAAGTACACATAAAATAAAAATAAAATTGATTCTGAATGGTACATATGGACAGCCCCCCTGTATTTAATGGTGCAAAACCTGCACTATTTAGAAATAACTAAGTAATACATCAGAATTAATAATATGAATACATTTCACTTAGTGCTTATATGACTAGAGCTGGGTGGTAGCTCTACCTATTCATCTACAGGACAAACAGCAAAGACTTCTAAATTTCCACTGTATAAAAAGATTACATAAACATACTAAAGAAAAGGCTGTGGAGAAATATATTTTAAATTAATTCTGTCTCAGAAAATATTCTGTTTGAATCACACTTTGATTTAAAGATGCTCTATAGTGAAAAACTACATGTTATGTGGTATCAAACACTTAGTCTAGAGAAAGGTAAAAACGACTACATTAGTTTTCTTGTTTATATAAATTTTTAAAGATTAAAACTATTTCAATTAACTAATAATTTTTTGTTAGGATGACTGACTTGCATATGGCCCAGATTATTTACAGAAAATGCAAAATCAAGATAAATGAACACTTTTTCAAGTTTACAGAGATAAAAAACAGTAAAGCATACAAATTATTAGTTGATATATTTAAAATACTGAGCATTTGCGAGACTAAATCAAGCCACTAAAACCCAGTATGACATGCTTAACTTGGAGTAACCAAATTTCTCTTTAAAAAATGGTAATTCTTGAGGGATTCCCTTGACTGTCATATAATACAGTGGTAACATATTGTTTGGTTTTTCTTCCCCATTTTGTTTTCTTCAGTAACAGCTTTATATCAAGAAATGCATTTGGTTCTTCTACTGAGCTTGTAGTAAATTAAAAGGATGTAGAGGATAATTTTAGATACTATGTAGAAACTCCAAACTACTAATGCCACAATAAGCAGGAAGATTCAAAATCAAAGCACAACATAAAGAAACTGTCAATGGGAATTGTGAAGTAGCAGTTTGTGCGTTTCTTTAGAATGTATTGATTAGTGAAGAAATAAGACTTTGGACTGTTTGAGGTTTTTCTACTGATAAACAGGTATTTGAAATGGTTACCAGCCCAATGAATGATTTTATTTGGATTCTTAAGAGACAATTCAAATATGCCTGAAGATGAGTATAAATACCAAGTTATAAAAAAAATAAATTGTGTAGCCGTGAATAGATGAAGCAGCAAGTTTGTTAACATGTACTTCTCTAAATATTATAGGATTGTCGAAGCAATAGAAATGTTGGAATCTGTGAAATTCTATAATCACATGCAAAATCCACTGAAAAATAGTCTTGGAGACTAGCACCTCGGTCTGCAGATCCTGTCTTCTTGGTTTGGGAGAAATTCAATGTAGTATTAAATGAATCACCTGGATTCTTAAAGGAGAGTAAATTTAATCTGCATTATGTATGGCTCTTGACAGACATTTCATGTGGCAGCTTTAATCCAGTGTGATTTGGATTTGGAAAGTGAAACTTTTTGCAGAGAATAAAGCTGAAGAATCCAGCTACCAGGTTGTGGCAAATATAGTACAGGGCAAACTAACAAAAGTATCTGTCAGTCTGTTTCTGTCTGTATACAAATACTACCCACATCTCTTCCTGCACCTCTAGATGGATTCTTCTCTATTCTCTTCTTCTTCAGCATTAGTATTAAGCTTTTCCTAGCCCACAGCACACTCAGTTCAACCTATTTCTTTGACTGTATCCTTCTACACTCAGTCTCCCTGCCTTCAGGGCTCTCCAACTGTATGCAGCTTTTGGGAATTCTACAACTTGCAATCGAAACTTAGAGAGACTAGCTGGTATCACCCTCCATTTGGTACAAGCATGAAGTGCAGGACTGAAATTACAACATCATAATGCTGTTTTAAGGTCTGAACTAATTAATATTATGTCAAGCTAACAGGGTTGTCTTCCTAGAAGACAGTAATCAGCATAATACCAGTAGTATCTATACTGTTGCTGACTCCAGACACAGTATAAATTCGTGGTTCATGAACTCAGTTTTATGTTACAAGATTAGCCCCTTTCTCCTCCTCTCCTTTTATGCTGTATGTGTACTTTAAGTATAATTTTTTTGTGAGCAGGCATTTATCATCCTGAAGGGCTTATGCATTTTTTTCTCCCTACTGTCTCCCCCCACCTTTTTTGTCTGTTTCATTTCCTATCAACTCTTTTATGGATTTGGACTTTGGCAGTATTCAAAGACCTGTTCTCAGAAGGGTTCGTTTCCATCATGGATTATAAATCAACATCAGAAGATTTTCAGATATTCTTGCAATAATTTCTTCCTCAGTAACAACTCCCAGCTGATCATCCACAAGTAAAAAAACAAGGATTTTTGTGCATGTATTTTAAAGCTGGAAAAATATTCTATTAACTTCATTACATTACTGTATGTATAGACTGTTCAGCTAATATTAGTACTACTAGCAGAAACAATGAAGTTATTGTATTAGTAGAAATGTAGCATTAACGACCTGTGGTTTGTAATCTTCGGTTACCTTGGTACCCAGGTGACTTGTCAGTCTGCGAGGAACAGAATAATTACTAGTAGAGCTCATAACACTGGCTGTCTCATGGTCCATTCGAGCAACAGAACCCTAGAAATTTAAACAACTGAGAATGAAAAAAAAATTCTAAGCAAAAAACCAGCTGCTGCATAATTCAGTTTCAGCACTGGATCATGAAATAATATTGAAAGTAATGAACTGTCAATGTACTTTTGTTAAGTTATTAAGCTGCCCTCTGCCTCGACACAGCTTAAGGTCACCATTAAACTGGGTTTTATTAACTGCATTTCCTGAAATGTAAGTGTTCATGTAGTTGTATTTTCAACTGAATTGTAATTAGGATTTTTACCAGTGAGAAGTGAACTTTGGAACAAACCGAATTATACTTTCTACAGAGAGAAAAAGAAAACAGCCTCAACTGTTATGTTAGATTATGTAATGCACAGGAATAAGTCTGTACTTCTTCAGAATAGAAGTAAGTATGAAGGAACTGACAAGTTAAAAGAGATTTATCTGGACAAGGAGTAATCTTACTTGAATTTGTCCACATCAAAAGCAAACTATGAGTGGATGAATCTGTCACTTCTTAATGAAAAGCTGTAAACCAATGTTGACACTATTTACTGTAATTTCCATAGGAATTACTGTATATAACATGTTCCTACCTGTAGCTCTAAGACTCAGTTATTATCATCTTTGTTTTAATGCATTTTGCATTTACTTAAAAAAAAAAATTAAAAAAATGTACACTCATTCTCTATGCTTTTCTTTCTTCCTTTTTCTCTGCTTCCCATTTGTGAAGTTTCCCTTACTTTGCCTCTCCCTTCCCATTGACTTTGGGGAACTTAACAACATACATGACTAGCAAATACTTTTAGTATCAGAACACTGTTCTGTTGAGGTAGCTGCCAGTCTTTTGTTGATCCTCTACGAGAGCTAAAATCCACACAATTACTAGCTTAATTTGCAAATCAGCATTCTCAAACTATCTGTTTCAAAGAGTATCTTTTTTTTTTTACCCATTAAAACTATAGAAGACATCGACGTAGAACATATTAAAGACACTTTAAAACAATTTCAATGTTCCTTCCAGGTGCACCAATAACAAAAGATGAAGAATAACAGATGAACAAAAGATGAAGAAGAATATTCCTCTCCACATATTTGTGGTTCTTATAGCTCAATATCTCAAATCTGCAGTTGAAAGTGATTGTAAGGAAAAGGTAGGAAAAACTTTCTGTAGCTATGTCTGGATGGAAAAAAGATCTAGTTATACTGGAGTATTTAAATACACATCATTACACTTATTTCACTCCCCCACTTGAATTCAGAACATTTCAAGCATGTTCCAGACTAAATAAAAAGTAAAAAATTATCACTAGAATGGTTTAAATTCACACAACTAATTATGACATATTTCCTGTGTTAAACAAGCTGCTGGGTTTGGAGTTTTTTTGACTGTAGGGAAAATGCAAAATTGTAAAGTTTAGAATTAAAATTATGTTGGATTTTCTCAATTATTCACTTAAATAATCTGCGGTTCCAGGAATATGGAAATGAATTCACAGAGTTTTTTAATACACTGAGAAATCCCCTCTTAATATCTTGACTTTGAACTACATTCAGAGGATTACTGGTTTACCATAATGTACATGCCAGAAATCTTAATCTGTAAGTGCATTTTAGCCAAAAACGTAGAAGAGACCGAAGTCCAGACCATCACGTATTAAAATTTGCTATGGTGTAGATAGAAATACCACAATTTTCCTGCAA
The DNA here is from genome assembly GCA_013396675.1 of Eubucco bourcierii. Lineage (NCBI taxonomy): Eukaryota > Metazoa > Chordata > Aves > Piciformes > Ramphastidae > Eubucco > Eubucco bourcierii. The sequence goes on from VWZE01002900.1 coordinate 69,305, forward strand.
TTTCCCCAAAGCCATAATTGTGATTCAGATAACTATTTCCTTCAGAGCCATCACACGGCCTCACTTCTTTGAGGATGACAGGATGCCTAAGTGAAGTGTAACTGTACTTCCTACTGACTCCTAAAGACTAACATGAAAGAACTATTATAAAGTGTGTAGCCATTTCTCTGAGAATAGGAAAGGACGAAGAGATGTTACACAGACCACTGAATAGTGATTGCTCCAACTATGTTGAGCTGATTTAACAGAAATAAATGTTATGCCAAATCTGTTAAATATCTGTCTGAAACTGCACTGTAAGTAACTAATCCCCAGATGTCTGTTTTAACAGACATCCCTTCGAGGGGACCTGATAGTAGCCTTCCAGTATCTGAAGGGGGCCTACAGGAAGGCTGGGGAAGGATTATTTACAAGGTCCTGCAATGACAGGACAAGGGGCAATGGGCTTAAACTGGCAGAGGGGAGATTTAGACTAGATGTTAGGAGGAAGTTCTTTCCAGTGAGGGTGGTGAGGCACTGGAACAGGTTGTCCAGGGAGGTTGTGGATGCTCCCTCCCTGGATGTGTTCAAGGCCAGATTGGATGAGGCCTTGAGTAACCTGTACTAGTGGGAGGTGTCCCTGCCTATGGCAGGGGTTTGGAACTAGATGATCCTTGAGGTCCCTTCCAACCTTACCATTCTATGATTCTATGATTCTAACATAGATTCTGTGCCTTGGTTCCATCCACCTCCACAGAATCACGGATTTAGGATGGAAAAGACTCTCGGGATCAAGTCAACCGATAACCCTACTCTTAAAGATTCACCCCTAAACCATATCCCCAACCACCAAATCCAAACAAACTTTAAGCACATCCAGGGTTGGTGACTCAACCACTTCCTCCAGCAGCCCATTCCAATGCCTGACTCTTTCTGTGAATTTTTTTTTCCTAATGTCTAAACCTACCTTGTTGCAGCTTCAGGCCATTCCCTCTTGTTCTACCACTAATAACCTGTGAGAAGAGATCAGCACCAACCTCTCCACAACATTTTTTCAGGTAGTTGTAGAGAGCAAAGAGGTGTATCCCTTCAATCTCGTCTTTTTCAAACTAAACAGCCCCAGCTCCTTCAGTCATAAGATTTATTCTCCAAGGCCAGTTTTGTTGCATTCCTCTGCACTCGCTTCAGTACTTCAACATCTCTCTTGTACTGAGATGCCCAAAACTTAACGACAGTACTCAATGTGTGGCCTCACCAGAGCTGAGTACAAAGGGACAGTTACCTCTGTACTCCTGCTGGACACAGCATTTCTAATACAAGCCAGCATGCCACTGCTTTCTTGGGCACCTGGGCACACTGCTTGCTCATATTCATCTGGCCCAGATCCCTTTCTCCTAGGCAGCCTCCCAGTCACACTTCCCCAAGCCTGAAGCATTGCTTGGGGTGACCCAGGTGCAGGGCCTAGCATATGGCCTTATTGAAGCTAATCCCATTAACTCATCGATCCAATCTATCCCTCTGTAGAGCCTCTCTATCCTCCTGCAGATGAACACTCCTACCTAACTTGGTGATGTCCACAAACTTACTGATGACACAGTCTATGTCTTCATCAAGATCATCAATAAAGATGTTAAACAGAAGTGGTCCCAACACTGAGCCCCGAGGAACACCACTTGTGACTGACCACCAACTGGGTTTAACTCCACTGATCACCACCCTTTGGGCCTTTTCATCCAGCCAGTGCTTTATCCAGCAGAGCTGTATTCATCCAAGCCATTAAGCAGTCAGTTTGTTCACAAGAATTCTGTGGGGAACAGTGTCAAAAAAGCTTTTTCAAACTCTAGATAGCCTATATATTCAGCCTTTCCCTCATCCAGCTGGGTCATTTTGTTGTAAAAGGCTACCAGGTTCATCAGACAGGACCTGTCCTTTGTAAACTCATGCTGACTGGGCCTGTTCTCTATAAGGTGCATAATGGTGCTTGAGATGACCTACTCCATGATCTTCTCTGGTACTAAGGTCAGACTGACAGGTCTATAGTTTCCCAGCTTCTCCTTTCCTCCTTTCTTGTAGGTAGGTGTCATATTTGCAACCCTCTGGTCCACTGGCACTTCCCCACTTAGCAAGGACTTCAGGTAAATAACGGAGAGTGGCTTGCCAAGCACATCTGCCAGCTCCTTCAGCACCCCTGGGTGTAGCCCATCCAGCCCCATAGACTTGTGTGTGTCTAACTGCCTTAGTACATCGCTGACTACGTCCTCATTTATTGTGATGACCTCATTAAGATTCCTCTCCCTAACTCCTGGCTTATAAAGCTGGGTGTCCAGGGAACTGCTGGATACAGTGCTAAAGACTGAGGCAAAGTAGGCATAGAGAACCTCAGCCTTCTCCTCATCCTTCCTTAGTCATTATGCATCCAATAAAGGATGGAGATTTTCCCTAGTCCTCCTTTTATTGTTTATGTCTTTATAGAAATGTTTTTTATTATCCTTAATGGCTGTAGCTAGTTTGAGCTCTAGCTGTGCTTTGGCTCTCCTAATTTTCTCCCTGCATACCGCCACTACATCTTTATAGTCCTTATGAAAGACCTGTCCCCTCTTCCAAAAGCCATAGAGTCTCCTTTTGCTCTTGAGGTCCAGCCAAAGGTCCTTATTCAGCCAGGCCAGATGTACTCCCCACCAATTCGTTTTTTGACACACATGGACAGCCTACTCCTGTGCCTTTAAGATGTCCTTCTTAATATGTGGCCAGCCTTCCTGGAATCCTATATCCTTCAGGGCGGCCTCCCATGAAAGCTCCTCCAGGAGGATGTAATATGCTTGTTTTACGTATTTTAATGAGGCAGAGTTCAAAATTGCACAACAACAAAACACCTCAAATATAAAGCATGAATGAATCTCCCAGTTGTGTAAGTCTGCCAAGACACTGACAATCCCCTCTTCCTTCTTTTTCTATAAAATATGTTCAGAAAAACTCCTGGTTCATACACTGAAGATGAATGATACAGCCACAATGCATCAATTATTTAAAAACACTATACTTTTAGCTCCAAAGCAGCAATGAACTTTCTTACCAAATAATAAAGGCAAGAACGAAAGTCAGAGCCTAAAACAATTGCTCAGATATGGCTGACAACTTAATTGCAAATGGTGATCAAACATGTTTCAAAAGCAAAATTATGGGCTGTCCTTAATGTTTGATCAAGTGAAATATTCTAGCCAGTCCACAACTCTCCCTGGTAATTCCTGCTGTACAAGATACTTTCAGAACTATTTAAATCATTCTACTTCCTTGGAGGACCAAAAATATTTTATATATGTATTCAACTATGGAATTTTGTAGAGTTAAATTTCAAGAACCTACATTACTAGTGGGAAACTAGCAGCTACAGTTGGAAATCATAAAGGGAATGATCATGGTAAATAATAGAAAATGGTAAATAATATAAAATAAAATGGTAAACATAAAATGGTAACTCATAGAAAATGTTGATAAAATACTTGTTTTAAAGGACAGGAATTTAATGTACCTCAAAATATTTCACTAATAAATGAAAGAGCATTGAAGCATCTAAATCACCCTTCAGCACACTTTCATTATTACCTCAGAGATACTACTGTTTCCAGTCTTCATCTAAAACAGTATTAAAGAAATATTTATGATAAACTTGTCACTTAATTCTCATTTTTAAAAAGAAAATAATATCACTGATATTTCAGTCATACATTTAAAAGTGAAATTTTCTTAGAAATTCCAGAATTAAATCATACTTCTAATACTACAGTTCAACAACAATAACATATCTCCTTCACAGGATTAGGCTCAATAATAATTTAAACAAGAGAAAAATGCTCCTTGAATTATCAAGTACTTATACTGCACCTTATTAAAATAGTTCCTTCTAATAAATACAGGAATTTTCTCATGTATAGATGAAAGAACAAAAATGTATCTCCCTAAAACAAGCAGGCACACAAACACTGTAAAATACATACCAATATATGAGCATTATACATTTTGAGTATTTAAGTATATACTATTGACAAAAAAATCAATTTACCTGACCAGTACTGCTAGTTGCCACACTGATTTCTGCTGCTCCTTGACCTTCATTAAGCCTCTCTGTATCATGGGAGCCTGCATCATGCTTGCTTTGAGGTGCTCTCTGTTAATAATAGAGTTTTTCTTATATTAGAAATGAGATACAGCAATGAGGAATGCTTTGCAGCACCATTCAAAGCTTTCTAGATGGTGAACACATCAATGCTGCGTCCTCACAGTCACTGAACACTACTCTGTATTTCACAACTCTCAGCATTAAAAACTAACAGCTGAGACTAAGAGTCTTTGAAAAACGGCAAGATGAATGTGAAGCCTGTCCTCTGAGGATTATAGCCCTGAAAGACAAAGGATTTGCTGTGACACACAAAAACACTATTTCCCACCAGCTGCGCTCATACTGCTATCAGAAATGCAACAGAACGGGAGTAAACAACTGTTTGTCTGCAGCGCCACAGAAATTTGTGCATTTATTGGAGACTATAGCTAGCAAAGGTCAATTAAGCGTTGCGTTCCAAGACAAGTAACTTCCATGTGAACAGAAGAGTATCTGTACTTTAAGAATCCTTCTAAATCTTGAAGGCAAACAGTGCAAGAATAAGTAAGATGTATATAACCTCATACTAATCCACCTAATACTTTCTCAAAAATTCAACCCATCTGGGAAGCTGCTACGGACATGTTTTAATTCCTTAAGAAGGACAAATTTTATGTGCATCTACATGAAAATTAAACCGGTGTCTGACACTGATAGGGATAATAAGATCAACAGAAAAATCAGGCCTTTTGGAAATTTCTTAATAAAGCAAATAGAGCAACTGAGCAGTTACGAAGTGTGTGAAGTATGCAAAGTTTTCTTTTAAAATAGTTCACGTTTTCAGAAAGACATAAACAATGCTGTCTATGAAACTGTCTTGAAGTCTGGAGATGAAAAGGTACCACCTTACTGCCAAAGCATGATTATTCTCAAAGGCTGCCTCTGCCTCACTGCTCTGCCTCAGTGTGTGCTGCTCTGCTCTATGTTCTGCTCTGCTCAGACATGTCCTGCTCACTGCTCTCAGCTTGGACAGCATGTTCTGCTCTGCCTTGTGCTTCAGACCAGCTTAGCCCTGACGTTTTGGGCTTGAACTACCTGGAAACTTAAGTGCCTCAAGTTTACCAGGAGAAGGCATGATGTGGTGAGAAGCGCCACCCATATTGTGTTCTCTGCGCATCTGCAAGAGATCCTGCCTGCACCTCTGCAACCTCCATGCCAAGAGGAACCAGGATCAGGTCAGAGATCATCTGCCTCTTTCCCAGCACCCTGCTAGAGCCTGGGAAGATCTAGAAGCCTCTCAATGACTATGAAGAGGCTGAGCAGTTCCAACACTGCCACAAAGGAGACAGGGACTATCTCAAAAGTTCTATTCCACCACAGTGAGTAAAACAAACTTCCCTAGAGCTCCAGTCTGTCTATAAGCAGGGCAAAGCTATTTTGTAGCTAAACTTTTCCAATTTTCTGATTCTCCTACATTATTAAATTGCCCACAAGCATCCTTGTGAAGATCTTCCCAACTGAATTAGAACCCGAATTTACCTAGTTTGTATGTGGTTTCTGAGCAGGGTTTTTTAGAAATAAAATAGCTACATATTTCACAATTCCTGCCCTGTTAATTGCCCCAACTAAATCAAAGTGTGGCCAGCATGTCAAGAGAGGTGATTCTGCCCCTCTACACTGCTAGGACTGGGGGAAATGGACCAAAACTAGAATTGGGTAGATTCAGATTGGATGTTAGGAAGAAGTTCTTCACTGTGAGGGTGGTGAGACACTGGTACAGGCTGCCCAGGGAGGTGGTGGAAGCCTCATCCCTTTAAGTTTTTAAGGCCAGGTTGGATGCGGCTCTGGGCAAGCTGATCTAGTGTGAGATGTCCCTGCCCATGTCAAGGGGGTTGGAACCAGATGATAATTGAGGTCCCTTCCAGCCCTGTGAATTCTGAAGTATTAGTTTTGAGGCCAAACCTAATTTTTCTGACTCAGAGGCTACTGCCTTAACAGACATCTAGTATCCCTCATAATTAGTTTCATTACATTTGGTATATTAAATTCAGTTTCTCTGTAGCTCTGTGATGTTCTTGAGTTGCACAGTATGTCTCTTTTTGCTTTATGAAAACTGCTCTATTAACATTTAGCAGAAAGCTACCTCTCAGTTTACAGATTTTTTTAGTTACAGAAATTTTAGTTACCTTTAGTCACTCATACAGTATCAGCGGCAAAATAACTCCATTAGTCCCAAACCTGGGAAATATTTAACATTGAATGGAATTTCAGAAACCAGTAACTAACAAGTATGTGTGAAGTGATAATTCAAGACTGAACTTTAAAAATTATGTCTGTGCCATTTAAAGGAGTAAGACACATCAAAGAACACAGTGATACTAGACATAGTAGTAACATCAGAAAACTGAAAGGAATGATGAGTAACATTTTATGTTCAGGTATGGAAAATTAGTAACTCAAAACAAAACCCTCAAAAGTAATCTAGAGAAATCTGACCTGCAATTTTGTAGCTGATCACCTGTGTCATTGTATATGAAATTATATTGTTATTGATGCTCATACTATGAATAAACATATTTTGGTTCCCATTTTAAGAGCAGGGACTCAGTCAAGATCAGGCCTTGCCATACTAAGTACTGTATACAATAGGACATATTATATATGCTGAATCCCTGTCTCACAGTGCTCTCAGTCTTGAAGGCAAATGTAATGATGAATTTGACAAAATCTAGATCTAAGACTCCAGTATAACTTAAGACAGAATTTTCCAGTCATTAGGTGACTTTCAAATGATTTTCAGTCTTGTGATGGTTTGGGAGTTACTCGCCCCCCACACTTTGTAAAACCACCCAGACTAGACTCAGCCATCTGGAAGTTAAGGAACAGAGCTATATTTACAGCTTAGCATAATATACAAGCAGGTATGTACACAACAGACAAGAGTATTTACAGAAATACACAAGTTAAAGGTAATACAGAAATGCAATACCCCTCCCAGAAATCAGAGTCCCCAGGAGGGGCTCCCAACCACCCTTTCACCCCCCTTCCACCCCTCTACCTTAGCCCAGGGTTTGGCTTACGTGCAAGGTGAGTTTGGAGGCCGGCCAAGGGGGTTAGAAGTAGAGTGGTTACTTAGGTTATTTAGCAGAGAGAAAAAGGCAAAAAGCTAGCGAGACTGAGACTCTATGAGCCTGAGTGTCATATCTATTTTTGTGTTCTTATTCTTATACATCTCAGCAAGCCTATGAGAGAAGTAGACATCACCATTGTTTTCTTTTCACAGCCTCTATTTTTCTCCACTAAAATACTCCAATTAGCCTCAAACTAGCACAAATCTCCTGAAGAAGTATTCATGTACTTACTGGTGAAATGCTGCACTGTTTGTTAGCCCTGACCCACTGAGTTGCCTGAAAGGAAATAATACTATACTTCTATACTTTCAAGAACACTGCTGGGTTTGGGGCATTTTTTTTTTTTTTGGGAGGGGGTGGTGGTGGTGATGATCATGTATCTATTAACAACTTTTGATGCATTTAGAGCACAAACATGGAGATATTTAATTACTTGACAAAATATCCTTCTACTCTCATCAGCATTCTGTGTTTGTCTCAATCACATTTTGTTTGATACAAGCTATTTATGAATGGCTTCCCATACTTCCCCAAGCACTCTTAAAGAAGTGGCATTACAAAAAAAATAGTAAACACAACACCCAAGTTAATTTATAAGGCATTTTTAATAGTTACTAGCAAGACACTCTCACAACATTACCGTCACAAGTAATCATGGGAAGAGCAATCTACCTGACTTCAGCAAGGCTTTTGACACTGTCTCCTGTAACATCCTCATAGGTAAGCTTAGGAAGTGTGGGTTAGATGAGTGCACAGTGAGATGGATTCAGAACTGGCTGAATGACAGAGCTCAGAAGGTTGCGATCAGTGGTGCAGTGTCTAGGTGAAGACCCTTAGTGGTGTTCCCCAGGGGTCAGTACTGTGTACAGTCTTGTTCAACATATTCATCTGTGATCTGGATGAGCGGCCTACAAAAAAGCTGGGGAGGGACTTTTTAGGCTATCAGGTAGTGAAAGGAGTAGGAGAAATGGAGTAAAGCTGGAGGAGGGTAGATTCAGACTGGATAAGAGCAGGAAGTTCTTCACCATGAGAGTGGTGAGAGCCTGGGGAGGTGGTGGATGCCCCATCCCTGGAGGTGTTTAAGGCCGGGCTGGATGAGGCTCTGGACAGCCTGATCTAGGGCAGGGTGTCCCTGCCCATGGCAGGGGGCTTGGAACTAGATGATCCTTGTGGTCCCNCACAGTGAGATGGATTCAGAACTGGCTGAATGACAGAGCTCAGAAGGTTGCGATCAGTGGTGCAGTGTCTAGGTGAAGACCCTTAGTGGTGTTCCCCAGGGGTCAGTACTGTGTACAGTCTTGTTCAACATATTCATCTGTGATCTGGATGAGCGGCCTACAAAAAAGCTGGGGAGGGACTTTTTAGGCNTTTTCCTACTGTTACAATTCTCCTGTATATTATCATGATTATGCCCACAGTTTAGGAATTGGGAAGCAGCTATACACTTTTGCAAGCCAGAAGATGTGCAACTGGATGACCAGTTGTTGGAGTTGACTCATTATCTTCCTTATGGGGAGAGACTGAGGGAGCTGGGGCTTTTTAGCTTGGAGAGGAGATGACTAATTGGTGACTTCATTCATGTTTATAAACATGTGAGGGGTGGAGTGCCAGGACGACGGAGCCAGGCTCTTCTTGGTGGTGCCCAATGACAGGACAAGGGGCAATGGGTGGAAGTTGTGGCACAGGAAGTTTCTTGTAAACATGAGGAGGAGTTTTTTCACTGTGAAGGTGACAGAGCACTGGGACAGGCTGCCCAGGGAAGGTTGTGGAGTCTCCCTCTCTGGAGATGATCAAGAACCATCTGGATGCGTTCCAGTGTGATCTGCTCTAGGTGATCCTATTCTGGCAGGGGGGCTGGACCAGATGATCTTTTGAGATCCCTTCCAGCCCCTGACATTCTATGATTCTATGACAGAGAGCACTTTCAGCAAGTTTGTTGATGATAAAGCTGGGAGGAATGGCTGACACACCCAGAAGGCTGTGCTGGCATTCAATGAGACCTGAACAGGTTGGAGAGCCTGGACACATTCCTGTGCAACCTGACCCAGGCATACCTATGTTATCCATAGGGGCTAAACTAGATGATCTATAGATTTAAGTGCACAGTACGTGGTTTGAAAACCAGAGGGCTGTCATCAGGTACACAAAGTACAGTTGGAGATAAGTCACTAGTGATATACCCCAGGGATCAATACTGGAAGCGATAATGTTCAACATTTTCATTAATGACTTTGCTGCTGGGACACAGTGCATCCTTGCCAAGTTTGCAGATGACAGGAAACTGGAAGCTAATACACCAGGTGGTTCATCTACTTTTCAGAGGGACCTGAGAAGACAGGCTACAGAAACAGACTGATGGGAACCTTGTGTGGTTCAAGAGAAGCACAAAGTCCTGCTTTTGGGGAGGAGTAACTCCAGGCAACAGTATGCACTGAGGACTGCCTGGATTGAAAAGCATTTAGCTGAATAGGATTTTGGAGGTGCTGACTGACAAATTGAATATATGCTTAGTGATTGACCTTTGTGGCAAGAAGTCCAGCAGTACATTAGGCTGCATTAAGAAGGGCACGGTCAACAGGTTGAGAGAGGTCAACCTTACCCTTCACTCATCCAGCAAAGCTGCATCTGCAGTACGGTGTCCCAGTCCAGCCTCACCAGCATAGTAAAGACAGAGACTTAATGGAGCAAGTTCTGCACAGGGCCACAATGATGTCTTAGAGACTGGAGCGTTTCTAAAAAGACTTAGGATGATCTCATCAATGTGTCTAACCACCTGGATTGGCCAATGTGTCAAATGATAGGAAACTTTTAATATACAAAATACTGTCTGCTTTGCTTACAAAACCCGAGTTTCCCCAAAATCCTGGGATTAGGAAAGTATTCTTTTTTAAAATGGAAAAAAATCTATCCCTTAGTAACTGGATGCTGCTGTGAGCTTTCAATGTCGTTATTTTGCATGAAGACAAACCATGGAGTATTCAGGTTCAAGATAAAATTTGTATTTAATTCATCAGTAAAAGAAACATAGTTCACCTTCTTAGTTAATTTCCACCATGAGAGTGGGTTTTGCTCATGGCAATTACTACTATAGACTTTGTCATTTACATGAACCATTATCTTTTATTTCCTAGTACAGAACCCATTATTTAAACACTGAAAATATGCCAGGCTTTTATAATGAAGTCTGACAGAAGTTGTATTCATTCTTTTAAAAAAAAATCTTATTTCTTACAAAAGATAACCAAACTATGAAAGTTCTTATTAGAAAGGCATGTACAACTCTGTGTTAAAATTATTTGCTAAAACCAAGACCCAGTCTTTATAATACACTGCACTTGGCATTTTTATCAAAATTTCAAGCTAACATTTTAACTGATAAAGATTATAATTAGTGATGAAAGTTCAATAGTAGCATGAAGACTAATACAAGTATTCCAACCTCAGGTCACTGGTAAGAGAGCAAGTAACAGCCTATGCAAGTAATTGCTCACTAACCTCTGGTTCAGCTGTTTGTGATTGCAGGAGCTGTCGTATACGAAGAATGTCCTTCTCTATTTGTTGAATTCTTGTCACTCTTGCCTGAAATGAAATTACATTAACATGTTTGATTTTGTCCAAAATCACACTTTTACTTACTGCACAGAATGACAGTATTAAGAGTTCTTTGCAGATGCAGCTCACTACAAACAAAACTGAAAAAAAAATTCAATAATGTTTTCATAATAAAACAGGCATGAGTAGGGACACTCAGAACTGATAGTCATTTGGACATAAGAGGACATCACGCAGTATACATCCAATTAACTTCCATAATTTTTCTTTTTATGAAACTAGTATTTCGTGCAGCTCTCTAGAAAGTCTATTTGACTTTCACCTCAAATGTTACTTGCCTTACTGAGATGTGAAAGAGATTCAGATTTGCAGAGTGTCTTTAATGTATGAAATCCTGAATGATTTTGATCATATTGTTACTATAACGTTTTGGCATATTTTCTGTTCCTACAACCCTCAAAGAATTTAACAGGCTAACTATGAGGAAAACTGTATGCTAGTTCTTCAGTTTATCTGGGATTTTATAGATATCTCTGAATCAGTGCCTTCTACAGCCATATTGCTACTCATTTCCCACTGAAGCCATGCTGTGGCTAGTACAGAGAATGATAAAAAAACCCCAAATGTTACAGGATACAGATACTCCATAAAAGATGAAGAAAATACCTCAACATCTTCTTGTTGCTTCTTGGTAGTGTTATCTTCCCCTCAAAATTAAAAATGAACAAGCAGAGAAGAAGCTGCTTCAAGGACACCATAATTACCTTCATAGTGATATTAACTAGCCAAACTGTTTCTCTCAAAAAATTCATTTATTCTCTGCCTGAATGCCTTCAGAATTTCACCACCAGCTCACTCTACCTATTCAGCTTAGTTAACCTTACTCTAGCTTACACCCTCTGTAACAAGGCTAACCAAGCATCTACAGACAATCTTGAGTCTGCAGTGCCTTCACTCGGGACTGGCTGATAGAAACTGCACAGCTGAATTTGTGCAGGGCATCACCACTTCTGATAAACCTTGACAATACAGCCATACAGCTTCCACAGAAGAGATGGTTATTGTCCAGACAGATTAAACTCAAGTCTGTTTGAGTATGCCTACATGGAGAAATCCCTACAGTGATGTTTTGCTATTTCACTAAATACTTAGAACTGTGTGAATGTACTGCAAAGTCACAGAAAATTACTTCAAAATTTAAAGCAGCTTTTCTTATTATAAAAGAAACCCAAACAAAACAAACAAAAAACCCCCAACAAACTAGAAATGTTTATTATGTAGGAAAAATTTATGTTGAGTAAACCTAGCAAGGAAAGCAGAGCCTAGAAACAGTATTTTTACTGGAAACTGTCCTGCTTTCACAAGCAAGCCCTCCCCCCCCAATGCATATTTGTAGTGAAATTAACAGAAAAGCCATCAGAGATAAGGAGTTTCACGAAAATAATACAACGTACAGTTACCCGAGTTATTTTGCAGAAAAGCAAAAGCAGAAGCCAGCAATAAAACGAACTCCCCATGTCCACAAGCATGCAGCCAGTCCAGTGGGGAAGACTAACATCCCCAAATTCCAAAACTGGAAACTGGAAACAGCAACCAGAACAGGAAGCCTCTCATGTTACAATCTCAACTTCAAGCCTCAAAGCACTTCACTTCAGCTAGAATTTCCATTTTGACTCTGGCATGATGACAGCATGGTACTGAATACTCACTGGCAGGTTCAACCCATGGCAGAAGGACGTATTTTTTTAACAATCACCATAAAAGCCATATTATTTTACTAAGCTAGTTGTTTAGTCTCTGGAAATAAATGGTTATAAATAATTGGTCCTCAGAAAAATGGTAGACACAGCACATTAGGACATAGTAGTGTTAGGTTAATGGCTGGACTTTATTACCTCTTTTCAACATTTATAATACTGTATAAA
>VWZE01002901.1:1000-19359 GCA_013396675.1 Eubucco bourcierii
GGTGTGGCCTAAGCAGTGCAGAGTCCAGGGGGAGAATGACCTCCCTGCTCCTGCTGGTCACACAATTGCTGATGCAGGCCAGGATGCCATTGGCTTTCTTGGCCACCTGGGCACACTGCTGGCTCATGTTCAGGTGGGTGTCAATCAGCACCCCCAGATCCCTTTCTGTTTGGCTGCTCTCCAGCCACTCCCACTCCAGCCTGTAGCTCTGCATGGGGTTGCTGTGGCCAAAGTGCAGCACCTGGCACTTGGATCTGCTGAATGCCATCCCTTTGGACTCTGCCCACCTGTGCAGGCAGTCGAGGTCCCACTGCAGAGCCCTTCTGCCCTCCAACCCAGCAACATCAGCCCCCAGCTTGGTGTCAGCTGCAAATTTGCTGGTGACTGACTCGATGCCCTCATCCAGATCATCAATGAAGATGTTAAAGAGGATGGGACCCAGTACTGATCCCTGGGGGACACCGCTTGTAACCGGCCTCCAGCTGAATGTGGCACCATTCACCACCACGCTCTGGCCTCGGCCCTCCAGCCAGTTCCTAACCCATTTATTCTATGTTGCAGGTTGGCTAGAAGCAAGGGGTCATGGTCTCTTAGAGCATGAACAATCTTTAAAACTTCTTAACAATACTGGCTTTGACAGTGAAAGTAGGCCCTGGAAAGCCCCGAAAATGCTTATATGTAAGCAAGCAGGGACTTAGGAAGGAACTTATCAGTGGATATCAGTGGGCAGAGCATACCAGCCTATTATGTTTCTAACTTCAATCTTACTGCTTCAAGGACATGTACTCAGCTTAGTTGGCTTTTTCCTTGGCTCCCACTAACTCCCCTCCTAGGTTCCCATGAAGAAACACACATCTTTGCGAAAGTTTGGCTTAGACAACAGAATGCCTATGTAAATAATGTGCACTAAATCAGCCAATCGTTGCAAGCATAGGGGTGGAAGAACAATTAGCACTAACCAATCTAGTGCTTCCAGCATGATTGTGTGTACCACTGAGCTACCCTATATAATCACCACTGTATCTGCAATAAAGTGTACTCTTGCAGCTAACTCATATTGGGTTGTCTCATCTGTACCACAATGCCGCCTCTGCAATTCTATAAATTATTCTATTTAAATAACTGAAAATGCTTACCTGAGGGATCACAATGTCAGCTAAAGCCTTGGAAAGCCTGTATAATTCCATTGTGTTTTCTAATTTTAGGGAGCCATTGTGCTGCACGTCGTATTTTATACAGTCATAAATATCAGGAATTTTGCTAATGTCATATCTTCCATTTTTCGTTTTGAAGTCCTTTTCCAGCTTGGCCCACCTGCGTAGCATCAGTTCCAGTGTTTCGCTGTGGTACAGCTGAATATCTGAGTAGACACATACCTTTCATTAGTAAAATCAAGGCCAAGTGACAAAAGGAAAATGTTAATCACCTGTTAGTAGTGGTGGAACACAAAGGGATAAAAGGGATCAGGTAAGTTAACTGCATTACTTCCAAGAATGGAAACCAGAAGTACATAGGAAGGCATCACAGCTAGCTTCAAGACAGTAGAAAGTTTTCCAGCAGAAATGTGCCACTAGTCATTTAAGCAAAAGTCCAGCACCAAGAATGAAGTGTCCTACAGCACAGAGTATGTATAAAAAAGAGCAACAACAACAAAAAGCTGTAGTAAAATTCTGTGAGGGAGGAAGAGGAACAGGGCAACCCTGTTTTAGAACTGACAACACATCTCATCTGTCTCGCTCTCCCGCATGTGTCAACATCAATAAACTAGCTAAGAGGAAGGACTATCCCCATCCCAGGATTAGAGATTAGATCAAATAGACAAAATCCACTGATACTGCTTACTGGGGACCTTTGTACTGCTCAACCTCTGAAGAAAAGCTGTTGGAATACTATACACTTTGGAACACTGATAGCAAGTTTCCCAGTTTTTAGCTCCAGTTTTCCTGCATCATCAGCTCACTAAGTATCATTTTGTGCAATATTATTCACATCACACAGAAAGCAGCTAACCTCCAGCAAAGATATTTGAAAATACAGATGCACCTATATAACCTGGCTTAGTACTGTCTGCTTTCCCTATTGCTTTCGCTGAGTCAAATAATTAAGCAATCTCTGCAAAATTTGAGGACTAGCATGAGCAGCCCAAAGAGCCATTACTTGCAATAACACCATGTGTTACTGCTGCATTTTGCTTCAAAACTATGCATGTGGAACCAGACCATGAAAATTCCTTACCTATTGCTGATTAAAGTTCTGCTAAAAGTGAGTTTATTGACAAAACATGTTACAATTCTCTTTCAGACGTACACAAGATGAACATTTTTGTAGTTGGATTTTGTAGTTTAAGTACCTGCAGACTTTGGATCTTCCATTCTTTGCCTGATCTGAGAAGTCAAGCTCTGGATCAAGGAATAGACCTTATCACATGTCTTTACAGGATTTTTAATAATCTGCATGGATTTTATCAATGAGATGCTTCCAGACGGAGTAAGCTGCAATTTGAGATAAACATAAAATTATCTAGACAGACTGACTAGGGTTTGAAAGAATTGGGGAGATAAGATGGAATATATAAAAAGGTTCCAAGCACTGGAAAAAAAGCATTCAAGCAGACTGCTATTACTTTTTGAAGTAATAGCATTTCTCAATTAGGTATTCCCTTTGAGGCATGAATAGATCAAAAGATAAAAATCTTACTGTTCGAAGATACAAAAAATTGGAAAGACACTTAAAACAGCATTTCTACTTAGCTTAGCAACTTTCTGTAACTTCAGCTAACTACTGTGTTCAAAAGTTTATACAAATTTCTGTAAGAAATGTTGTTGCTAGGCTGTGTGCCTCACAAAACAGTTTTTTTGTTCTGTAACACTCCCCTGTGCATAACTGAAAGTAACTCATACTTGAAAAAAAAAGTTTATCTCTTCTTGATTTAGTTTTTTAGTTCTATGGGACTACTGCACACAAACATGCACACACCAAAAAACCAAGGAAAAAACCCCAAAACTTTAATGTAGATATGTCAAGAATATACAAGATGTCCTTCAGGGCTGAGTTAATTACAGAAACTGCAGAAACTGCAACTTACTGCTGAGTGTCACTAAAACAATACAACCAATATCCACGAGACTTAACCTCATTTCATCAGAAAAGTCTGCATAACCCAAAGCAAGCAAATAATGATAATAAAACATAAAAAGAGAAAAGAATAATTTATATACATAACACACATACAGGTTGGCATTCCCCCCTCTCTTCTTCAAATGTACAAGACAATTTGGAAATGGAATACTTCTACCCCTTACCTAAGGGCATTCCTACCTTCCAATTATGGATTTCTGCTATGGTGCAGAACAAAACTCATACCATTTTCCCAAATCACAAGCAAGTCAATCCCAAAAAGTTATTATCATTTTATAATCCCAAAGGGTTATTTGTAATAGTAGACTGTCTTAGAAGAGTGTGGTTTCTTAAGTTTTAGCCACATTTCAAACCCTTTTTGCTACATGTATATAGCAAAAAAAGAAAAAAAAAAAAAAAGGAGGGAAAATATGGATAACACATTTAAAAAGGAGAGAGGGTGAAATATATAAAAAAATTCTTCAGATCTTGTACCCTCTCACTTAATCTAATAAATAGATAAACAATCTATCCTGCGGACCTTGTATCTTCTCATTTTATCCACTGCTCAATGATTTGGATGGTATTTTTAATCTGTATTTTTAAACAAATCCACATGGAGTATACAGGTAGGGCAGTAAATTTTTTTTTTTT
Source organism: Eubucco bourcierii (assembly GCA_013396675.1). NCBI lineage: Eukaryota > Metazoa > Chordata > Aves > Piciformes > Ramphastidae > Eubucco > Eubucco bourcierii. The sequence goes on from VWZE01002901.1 coordinate 4,772, forward strand.
GGGTGATTTGCTCTCACTGCCTTTTAGAAAATAGTAGTTTAGACTTAAACTCCATTTGAGGACTTGTATTTAGCTGTTACAGCAGAGAGAGTAAGGGCAACTGAAAGGGAAAAATGTTTCTTAACAATAACAAATATTACTTATATGTAAACCAGGAACAATCGTGTTTTGTATTAAGTCAGCATTAACTACATTAGTATGCACTAATCTGGCATCTTGATGAGTCATTTCCTTTTACTGATTACAAAGTATTCTGGTTTTTGCCATCTTTGTATTCTTTAGAGTAAAAGAGGCTTTGTAGCAGATAAATATGGAAACGACTGCAGCAGGTAGGCAATACATCTTGTAATACCACACGCTGTCAAAGTGATGGTTACAGAAAGAGTAAACAATATAGATTCATTTCTTGAATAACCAAAATATATTTAATGAAACAGTGAAAAAGATCCATGGAAGAAGTTCCTACCTATTCCTATTTCAAAGTTTGTAGCTGTCCTGATTATTCAAATTGGAATATCACAATATCTAATTGCACAATCGGTACAACTTCTTTTGTAGTTTAAACTCTTTGCAAGCACACAAATAGTTTTTCAACAGGTAAAAATCACTGCTCATTACCTTCACACAAGAATTTGTGTAACTGTGTAATTTAATAGAAAACTAATCAGATGCTAACCTTATCGTAGTCATCAGCAGTGAATTCTCTGTCTCTCTGGAGAATTTCGTGGAGCCTTGCTTTAACACGATGTTGACAGCTGCTTAAAGAATCACTGTCACTGTCCAATAGACCATTCATGTTAGCACTTTTCACCATCTGGACAAGAATAGGAGTCAGCTCTCCCTCTAAGGCCAGGAGTCCCTGAAGCAAATAATGCAATTAATTGAGCAAACAGATAAAGATGACAATATAACAGTATCTTAAACCCACCCAAAATGCTAATTTAAATTCGAGATTGTACCATCTCTCTATAGGTTAGATAAATGGACATGGCAAACAATGATACTCTGTCTCGGTGTGCACAATCGCTACAGTTGGTGCAACAGTGATGGTGACATCTCATAGAACACGCTCCCCAGCGTCAGCTAATGTGACCCTAGCATCTTTGTAGTGCCAATATTGCTTCTGGGAGACCACAGCTATTCTCTTGTGTTGCACAGAGCCTTGAGGCTGGAAGAAAAAGCAGCCTGACTTGTGGGGGACATGCTCTGCAGAAGTCACCAAATGGTAGTTAAGGGAAGAGTTTAGCAAATCAAACAGCATCCGGGAGGACAAACAGAAGATATGTAGGGTCTTTGCCACAACTCTACAGAGGCAAAAGCCCAAACCCTATGTGGTACAGAAGAACAATCAAAATTTTCATTTAAACAAGGGGTGAATGGAGACTGCCAAAATGGAGACAACTGGAAACCTTTGTTTCTTTTCTGACAACAGAAGATTTTTGGGACAAGGAAAGAAATATTTTTTAATTTTCCTCAAGCCTGTTTCCAAAGGAGAAAGCAGGATGGATAAAATACTTCTGCAATCAACACATGCAGCATGGAAACAAATACAAGAAATAATTAAGTCTTACCACTTGCAGACCTTTAAGTTCACTCATATTAAAGAGATGTGGTGGATTAGTTCACATGAACTGGATTTTGCTATAGCTATAGCCTTTTGGAAGGTTAGGAGACAAGAGTTAAGCTCCATATAAAGGAGTTTACAAGGTCTTGTAATGACAAAACAAGGGGCAATGGGTTTAAACTGGTAGAGGGGAGATTGAAACTGGATGTTAGGAAGTTCTTTCCAGTGAGGGTGGTGAGACACTGGCACAGGTTGCCCAGGGAGGCTCTGGCTGCTCCCTCCCTGGAGGTGTTCAAAGCCAAGTTGGACGAGCACTTGAGTGGGCTGTACTAGTGGGAGGTGTCCCTGCCTATGGCAGGGGGTTGGAACTAGATGATCCTTGAGGTCCCTTCCAACCTTACCATTCTATGATTCTATGAGTAGCTTGAACACTGGGACCTTTGCTTTTAAACCAGCAACAAGCAAAGATGAGATCTCCTCTGTATGGACCAGAGAACAAATAAGCACTGCGAAACACCATGGTGAGCCTCTACAACAGACCACAGAGTTTGGAAGTGGAAATAGGTGAACTCTTCATAACAGAACTGGATACAGCCTCCTGAATCCAAGTGCCTTGACCTCTAAACCTTTCCATCACTTTCTGTTACTACTAAACCTCACTGACCTAATAAGACCTATTTGTGTAACACTTGCAGCATGTCCTCTCTCACACTAAAAGATCTGTACCACTGAAATGAGGAATTGTACAAATTACTTAAGAGCAAAAAATATTATGCATGTAAAAGGATACTTGGGAGGAGGAATGTGAAGAGAAACCTGCTTATCATGAAGGATAAAAGAATACTTTGGCAAGAATTACTGATGTAGAAAGTTCTGAATTATGTATTTTATATTGACAGTTTCTATAAATTCCATTAGTAATGGGGAAAAAAAAAAGTTCATCCATTATAAACATCACTACATTAAAAACCAAAATATTCTATAAAGTGCCAAAATGCAGTGCTGCTACCATGTTTTACATATTAGGTATGCCTTTTGATAGGCCCAAAGTAGAAAGTCTCCTGGCAAAACAACCTCTATTAATTCCAGAAAACCCACAAGTATACTGTCTGCAACATCTATGCAAAGTAGCTTATTAATTCCACATTTCTAATAGCCTCAAGCTGTCTAATTTCTTCCCTAAAGTTAAAAACCAATGAAAGAAGGATGGTTTCAGTAAAAAGTGTTGCCTTTTGAACTCAAAATCTTCTGGTCCAAATCAGTGAAGTGCCTGAAAAAAAGCAGGTTTTGCTCACATAAAGTGCATATATTATCTCAAATAAGTTGTAATGGCTGTGCTTAGCCAAAGCATGAGTATTTTGTCACAGAAATCGGGTAAAATTTGAGGAAAGAAAGCTCTCAATAAATAAGCAAGGTGGAAAGTTAAAAATGTTTAGTGCCAACCACATCCTGGGCTACATGCAAAGCAGATTAAGGGAGGTGATTCTCCTGCTCTGTGAGATTCCACCTAGAGTACTGTGTTCAGCTCTGAGGTCCCCAGCGGTGATCAAGGGCACAATGGCCACTTGGAGACCAGTGCCAAGGGGTGTCCCTCAGGGGTCAGCGCTGGCACCAGTGCTGTTTGACATCTACAAGCCCTATGAAGAGAGGTTGAGGGAGCTGAGATTGTTTAGCCTGGAGAAGAGGAGGTTCAGGGGGGACCTTCTTGCTGTCTACAACTACCTGAAGGGTGCTTGTAGCCAGGGGGAGGTTATCTTCTTCTCTCAGGCAACCAGCACCAGAACAAGAGGACACAATCTCAAGCTATGCCAGGGGAAGTTTAGGCTGGAGGTGAGGAGAAAGTTCTTGCCTGAGAGTCATTGACTGCTGGAATGGGTTGCCCAGGGAAGCGGTGGAGTCACCGTCCCTGGAGGTGTTCAAGGCGGGTTTGGACGTGGCACTTGGTGCCATGGTGTAGTCCTGAGGGCTGTGGTAATGGGTTGGACTTGATCTTTGAGGTCTCTTCCAACCCTGGTGATACTGTGATAACTGTAAAAAATACATGAACCTGCTCAAGTAGGTCCACAGAGATCAGGAAGGGAGTTGGAGCACCTCCCGTACAAGGACAATTGGGATTGTGTAGCCTAGATAAGAGAAGGCTCCAGGGAGATCTTACTGCCTTTCAATACACAAAAGGGGCTTGTAAGAAAGATGAGGATAGACCTTTTAGTAGATCCTACTGCAATGGAACAAGGGGTGATGGTTTTAAGCTAAACAAATGTAGATTCAGACTAGATAAAGGAGTCATTTTTTTTAAATAGTGGTGAGACACTGGAACAGGTTGAACAAAGAAGATGTGCATACTTCCTCCCTGGAAGAGTTTAAGGACGAGCTGGATAAGATTCTGAGCAACCTGTCCTAGTAGGTGTTCTTGCCCATGGCAAGAGGGTTGGAACAAGATGATCTTTAAGATTCCATCCAACGCAAATAATTCTAATATTCTATGCTTTTGGAGGTTGTTAGTAGGAAAGGCTAAGGTATATTCACAGAATCACAGAACATTAGAAGCTGTAAGGGACCTTGAAAGATCATCTAGCCCAACCACCCTGCCAGAGCAGGATCACCTAGAGCAGATCAGAAAAGAATGTGTCCAGGTGGGTTTTGAATATCTCCAGAGATAGAGACCCTCTGCCCTGTGAGCAGCTTGCTCCAGTGTTCAGTCACCCTCACAGTGAAAAATGGTTTCCTCATGTTTCCATGGAACTCCCTGTGTCTCAACTTCAACCCATTGCTCCGTGTCCTGTCATCGAGCATTGCCGAGCAGAGCCTGGCTCCATCCTCCTGGCCCTCACCCTTTACATATTGATAAACATTAACAGGAGTCTCTTCTTCAGCTTGGAGAGGAGGATCCCTCAGTTTCTCCTCATAAGGAAGATGTTCCATTCCATTAACCATCTTTGTGGCTCTGTGCTGGACTCTCTCAAGCAGTTCTATGTCCCTCTTGAAGTAGAGTGGCGCAGAACTGTACACAACAGTACATATGCAGCCTCACCAGGGCAGAGTAGAGGGAGAGGAGAACCTTTCTCAACTTATTAACCACAGCCCTTCTAATACACCCCAGAATGGCACTGGTCTTCTTGGCCACAAGAGCACACTGCCAGCTCATTGTCAACTTTCCATCCACTAGGATCCCCAGATCCTTTTCCCCTTCACTGTCCTCTAACCCATACTGATACAGTCCCCAACCTATACTGATACCTGGGGTTGATCTTTCCCAGGTACAAGACTCTACACTTGCACTTGCCCTGCCCAACTCTCCAGCCTATCTAAGTATCGCTGAATGGCAGCACAACCCTCTGGTCTGTCAGCCACTCCACTCAGTTTTGTGACATAGGCAAACTTGCTGACAGTGCATTCTTTGCCCTCATCTAGGTCACTGATGATCTTATTGAACAGAACTGGTTGCAATACTGACCCCTGCGGGGCTCCACTGGTTACAGGCCTCCAACTGGACTCCGTCTCATTGACCACAACTCTCTGACTTCTTCCCTTCAAACAGTTCCCAGTCCACCTACCTGATCATCCAGACCACACTGCCTCAGTTTAGCTATGAGGATGCTGTGGGAGATGGCTTTACTAGAACTGAGATAAATCAAATCCACTGCTCTACCATCACCTATCCACCTGGTTGTGTCCTCATAAAAGGCTATCGGTTTGGTCAAACATGGCCTCCCCTTGGTAAAACCATGATGACTGCTCCTAATGATCCTTTTGTCCTTGACATGCCTAAGTATAGCACCAAGGATAAGTTGTTCCATTATCCTTCTGGAGATGGAGTTGAGGATGACTGGTCTGTCGTTACCTGGATCCTTCTTCTTACCCTTTTTGAAAATTGAGTGATGACTGGAGTGATGTATTGCTAGCATCATGCAACTAAAATCTGTCTGATTCTGCTCAAGAACTTCAAATGCCTGACACAGTAATTGGGCACCTTTTCACACTGCACCAAAACCCGCATTCTTTAAAATACAGTGGACTCTAATAAACCATAAATCTTTCAGTCCCCTAGTCTTTAACTAAGACTTAAGAACATCATAATTTTCAAAATATGATTTCACATTGTACCTTTGCAAAAGCTGCTGCAGTCATCTGAACTCGTCCCTCATCAGAAGCGTAGATTTTGAGATCATGTCGGTAAGTGCTATGTAATCTAAGTAAACCACATCCAGGAAATCCAGCATAATCTCCTAAAACCAAATAGTTTGTTCAAACATTTTTTTGCACTTTATTATATAGAATTATTCCTTACAATACATTTAATTTATTTGTTTTTTACCTTGTCCACCTGGATACATACACCTGAAAGCCCTTCCAAGCTCCTCTGCTTGAACCCTGCCTGCAGGGGTCAATTCTCCTCCCCATTTTAGAACCAGAAGCAGGGATGGCTCATTTCTTCTATTATCTAATTATACAGAATGAGAGAAGAGTTTAGTAGTCTAGTATGTTCTAAATATGGGAGATTTTTTTGGGAAATGACAAAAACATTTGGACTATATATGGCTTTGGAAAGGATTTCTTCAATGCTATGAATTGTTAATAGCATTCTAATATGAAGAAAACATTTAACTAGAGAACTAAATAGGCCTTTAATCAGAGTAGGTAAATTACAAAGAAAACACAAGTGAAAAATATTTATCATGACATCTGAAGCAAACAACAAATCAAGAAAGAATTTTTTTTTAAAATACATGCTAAATAGACTACAGTTTTTTCAGTCAATAACCATGGCTAAGGACCAGAAAAGCTTATGAAAGTTTTAAAGATGGCAGTAAAAGTTGAATGAGATTTTCTAGCCTAACACTGTTTGTAGTAAATCACTGAAGCTTTTGTTCACCCTATCATTCTGCTACAAGAAAGCAGTGTCAGAATAAAAATTTACTACAAAATTTTAGGTGCACAATTCAGCAGATTAAGAGACTCCGAACATATGCCAACAACACAAACAGAAGTTTGAAACAGCATACTCCTTCTTAATATCATGACATCAAACCACTAGCCTGTGACTATTTAAATGCACACTATTAAGTATTTAGGTGCAAAAGAAATACAATACCTTCCTCTTCACTGGAAGTCTTTGGGCAACCATGTGGAAGATATGTTAACTGAACTTTGCGATTTATGCCTGAAAAATGCCCATACCTGAAGTAGAACAGGGGAAAAGACAGAGAAACAACTCAGATGTTCTCCTCCAAACCTGCTAGGCTTCTGGATTAGCATTCACTAAATTGATGCTGGTCCTTGACTTGTGATTTGACCAGTGTTAACAACAAACCCAAATTCGCTAGCACAGAATTGGCTACAGGAATATCAACCATTTCACAATGAAACATCTGAAAACACTATGAACTTATTTTTTCTCCACAGCATAAACTAGAAAAAGTATTTTAAAATGTATTTGAAAAATAAACATTTTTTTAAAAAAAATAGCAGTAGTAATTTTATCAGTTCATAGCCACTGTAACAGTAGCTATTAGTACCCAGAATTTGCTTTGGCAGTATAGATGGCTACTATTTTGCCAGCCAATTAAGTTCCCAAAGGGAACTTGGCATTTCAAACAACTGTCACAGATTTCCATAACTGTCTTTCCCTTGGCTTTTTAAAATTACAGTTATCTGCTATCACTTAGAGTTATGAGATCCCTGATTTTTAACAAACCCTGAAACCTTGGGAGTGGGTTTTTTTAGATATTTCGGGCTTCATATACAAAGCCTTATTTATTTCAAATCCTCTAAAGCAGACAGTACACACAATGAAAGTTTGTACTGGCTCCATCTAACTTCATTGTGTCATGTACTTCAAGAAGCAGACCCTTAAATACTTTCATTTTAAAAACATGCAAGAGGATGCAATTTGAGACAAAAGAAAGTAACTTTTTAAAGTAAAAAATACACTGTGATACTAGGTAAGGCAGTAAGTTTGATTAAAAAGATTAAAAGAAAAACCAAAGAGATGACTGAGTTCTCCTTTATAAAGCCAAACACAACATTCTTTCTCTTGATAACCCTTATGCTTGAATTGATGTATCATTACGTATCTGAAAACCATTGCAATCCAAGCAGTAACAGGTCAAACAAGTCAAAACAGCAGAGAGGACTTCTTTGATAAGAAGCCTGAAAATTAGACACTTACATCTCCAGCACAGTCTTCAGCTGCTCAAGTTTTGCTTTACTTTCTTCAATTTCAGAATCATTGTTTTGCCCAAGTTCTACAAGAAGTTGCCTTGCTATATCAAGAACTTCCTAAATAACAGAAACATAGGATACATTTAAACAATAATCTTCTACTTAGGAAACACCACTGCAAGAAAAGAAAGACAAACTTGCCTGCAACTGTTTTGGTTTTTTCAATTTCAGTTTTCCAGATTTATATCCATCACATTTTTCAAAGAGATCAAAAAACCTTGAGGAGAAAGAACACTGATTAAAAACCACATTAACAAATTACAATATTACTAGACCAAGTATCTTTCAAACTTAAGGTTGTCTGAAATTAATAGCTTTACTCTAGTCTAAACGCATGGCAAAATCTGCATTCGAGGTCAATCCAACATTTATTCATATTCCATTTCCCAAGAAAATCGTCGTAGTAGTTTAAGGTTTATTGGAATATTCTAATAAGAGAAATTGGTACTTTCCTGAAAGTTCAGTGCAGAACCTGAATGAGCAGGGCACTGGCTGTTAAATAATGATATACTTTGTATCATTCATTGGTTTGCCAACAGGTACAAAAGGTCAATATATAAACAATTCTTTTTTTTGGCTCCTGGGCACTGGATCTGTCCATTGTTCCTTTGCTTCTCTCTCTAATTCCTCCACTTGGCTGACTAGATAACACTTGAGCCTTGCTGATTGTTTTCTATCTGAGAAGAGACAGAGTGTGGTGTTGGCCCCTTCTGGGCTTTTTCTTTTTCTGGGGAGAAAGACTGGATTTCTGTATTATTTCTAAATTGTATATAATTGTAAATAGATGTAAATATATCATGTATATATGCCTGTAAATTTAGCTTTGCTGTAAATATAGCTTTATCTTACTTCCAAGCCATCTGAGCTAAATTTATTGGGGGAGGGGGGAAGAAATTCCCAACCCACCACAATCTTCAACCCATTAGAGGATTAAGAGCACTAGAAATGTTCTCTCTCACTGACTTGTTAAAAAAGGGAAGATATTCTATATATAAAATGACATCAAATTCAAATATACATCTGTATCAATTCCTAATCTTCAAGAACCATCTCGAACAGAAGCAGGGAACAAAAATACCAAATGAACAGCCCCACACTTCTACAGTATGTATCTCTGAAGGGAAGAATGTAGTCCTTAAACAAATAATTACTTCCCACTGAAACTGCACCTAATTTCAGTCCAATTAAGTAAGGTACTTTATGAACGCTAACATAAAGATGGTATCTATCAGAAATTCTGAATTATCAAAGTTGTATGAAATTAAAAGACAAAAAGTAGTGCAGTAAGACAACAGTTCATGCAAGAACATGGATAAAAGGGAAAAGCAGAACTCATGGTCAAATGGTCAACCAGAAATATCCTCTGATGCACTACTCTGAATAAAGGCATCTATAGAGACAAGGGAATTTCCATTAAAAAGAAGCAAGATGCTTCACAAGGCAGAGGATGTGAGGAAAAAAGTCTGCACAAGTAATTTCATAGTCCTGTCAGAAAGAGGCTCATACTTGTTAAATAGATGCAACACTGGTTAGATTTAAAACAAAAGAAAAAAAAAATCCCCACATCTGTATGATGCAATTCTTATTCAAGTCATTGTTTCCACATCACCAAGAAGTAAGCTCCGGTCTAAACCATCTACAGTAACTTTTACCATAGTTCTACTTACTTCTGATGTTTTACTTCCATTTTCATTTTTTGTTTTGGTGTTCGGTCCCCATGGCGTATTACAGCTATAACACACCTGAGCTCCATCCTGAAATTGCAAGACAGTTGTATTTAACAACTCTATACTTGAAGGTCTTTTATTTAACATTAAATCCACCACAAATCAAGACAACTGATGAAGCTGAGGTTATCTGACATAACTACAAAAGAGATGGGAGGATATGCAAGAATACATGTTTAACTGAAAATTATTTAAGGTATATAATAGAAATATTGATTTTTAAGACTTGGGTAACTACAGAATATCTATTTTAAGTAGTTTTTAAAGCAATGATTTTGAGATTTATCAAATGAGAGAGCATGTGGATTAGAAGCATTTATTAAGTTGGTGCTGGAACAATGATTAGCAGTGAAGTAAGCTACACACAAAGAAATGCTACACTTGAAAATCTGCTGTTCTATACTCAGCTTGACTAAGGTTCATAAACTCTGATTGCTGGCATAGTAATTGTGATTCTTTCCTTGTTTTCATCACACAAAACAAGTGTTCATAGGCCAAAGTGGGCACCTTGTGAAGAGAAAAAAAAATTCAAACAGAAGTTACATTAAGAGTTTGCAAAGATTCAAGTGTAGATACTATTTTCTTACATTGTTCCAGAGGTGGTTGGCACAATAGGGATGTCTTCAGCTTCCAAAGGAATTGACCATGGTATCTGAAACTGGGGAGCAAGTTCTCTCATTATGATATTTCTAAAAAAGAAAAAGAGTTAAAAAGAAAAACAAACACTAAGTTTGAAGTATATAACTCACAAAAATTGCAAATCAAGTAATGTATTTTTATCAACGTGTTTTTAGACTACTAGCAGTCATTAGTCTCTACACAAATATTTTAAATCGTTTAATAAAGACTATTTAACAATTTAAAGTTACAATAACTGCTACAGAAATATTAGCATAATGGTCTTGGACTTGTAAAAACTTCTGGTTTTGAACTTCAGCTCCTAAAATACTTCCTTGAATATGATTTAATCTTTTAAATTAAATATTCAGACACCTGATTCCATCGCCTAACTTAAAGTCCCTGGTAAAGAGCAAGCCATTCTCATGACAGTGCTACCTTTGGTTTCTATTCTAGAACTTCAAAAATAAGTAAAGTCTCTGATCAAAACCACAAAACTGTAACACTGCCTCCACCTACAGAAGGTTGTTAAATATTGCTAAAGTTCTGTTTCCCAAATTAAAAACTGACACTCAGATTAAAAAAAAAAAGCAGTAACACAAAGGGGAAAAAAATAACAAAAGGTAGCATAATAAAGTAGTATAAGCAAAAACCTGATTTCTAAAAACCACACACAAAAAATACCTGCTAATACTTAAATATATTACCTTAAGGAATAAAGCATAAGGGAAAAATGATGCAATAGATTTTTTTTTTCATAGAATTTAGTAGCTACAACCGGAATAGAGAGAAATCAAAATGGGTCTGACAATTCAACTCACCAAAATTACAATGATTTCAACTTAGCTCTTCCTTCATTTAATATGATCCCAGAGCATGTGATAATGAATAAAGCCATGCTGTATCTCATCAATCCAATCTTACTGTAAAGCTTATTGTAAAGCTTACTGTAAAGCTGTAGTCAGTTTAACTGGCTAAAACAGGACCAGCCTACTTCGAGCACAATGCTTCATTCTGCATGAATCCTTGTTATATTTTTCCTTGCTGTCAGTAGAAGAGGGAAGATACAATGACAGATGACACTTTGATGCTACATCAGTTTGGATCTAACTACAGGAAATCTGGAAATGTCCTTCAGACATGTACAGTGTCCTTCAGATCAAAGATAATTCACACTATCAGCAAGTGTAACTGTCGAGTGGTGCTCCCTACTCAGAAAAAAAATCTCAACTACCTTTGAAAACCTCACCTGGATTACAAAGTACTTCTTTCCATTCTCTTTAAGTGTTCAAAAAACACTCCAACTCAGATGTTTTGGGTGATTTTATGAATAAGGAATTTATTCAGGATTTATTTATGATTTAGGCTTATTTTTCATAATTTATTGCTCTATTTAATGACTGATTTTATGTGGTATTTAATTTTAAATAATTAATTTAGGATTAAGGAAGCAACGCATAAACTACAGTCACAGAAAAGAATGAACAGGCAAAACTCCTTACCCCAGTATCTTAGCACAATCATCATAGTATTTCATGGAGTTTTTCACAAAACTGAAGCCATTCACATCACAGACATAGGACTGTCCATTAGCACGCAGCAAATCAAAGCCACAAACTGTTTGCTAATTTTAAGAATAAAAGTTCAAGTCATTGATCACTTTTCCTTAGGATTCCTTATCCTACATAAACTTTATATTTTAACATAGTATTAATGTGAAAATGTGATAAAAATATAACAGATTTTATACTCAGTACCTTTTACCACTTCTACATATCCCTAGCAGCATCAGAACTGAAGGTCATATTCACATGCATGAACTACTTCTTCAAGACTTACAGCATAAGCAACCATGGGCCTACAAATTCCCCAGTGTGATACTGTTTTCCTTCTACACAAAATTTTTAAGGGTGGTAGGCAAGAAGTAAGAAAATACCAATAAAACAACTTTTGCCCAAAATTAAACAGGATAATTATGATATTGACATAATATTGACCTTGAAAGTATAAGATATTAGATGCTGTTTCAAGAGACTACTTTTACATGTTTCAAACCCCACTTTGCTAGCTTATACAGACCCAAACTCTACAAGCTCCAGAATGCCATCATAGTTACACAGAGGTAATGGGAGACCACAAGACAGTCTTTTAATGAAGACAAGTGAAAGATGGGTAAAAGATGGAAGTTTTGAATGATGGTTTTTAAAACTTAAACAAAAATGTTAAGTACCAAATACTTCAAACAAGGACCTAGTCATGCTAGTACCAAATTAACATTTCATTTAGCCCAATGTAAATACTAGTTAACAAAAGCTACAAAACCAAGGCTACTGAAACTGTGTTTTGTCAACTTAGAAACCACTAACAAAATGTGGAAATATGTCATGCATGAAACAGATTAAATGTGGACTAGCAAAGCACAATAGTAACATGTGAATTAAGTAAACCTATGCAGCATAAGGAACCCATAAACTTTTCAATGTAACAAAGAACTCTTCTAGATTAAAAAAAAAGGTTTGATGTGGAAGTCTAGTATTTCACCATCCTAAGAGTTCTGAAACAATTATCACTGCTGGCTCTGTGCACTGAAACCTTACAGAAAGTTAATGTTATCAACAATTAATTAACACTAAATGTTTGATCAGATAGGAAAGTAATTAGCTTACTTTAAAGGCAAGGCATACTTTCCAAGCAATTAACTTCTCTCTTGCATTCAGGATGACTGGATACCTCACTTCTTTCCCTTCACTATCTCGTTCTACCTTGCCATCCAGAGCTGGAGATTTCCGGGCTTCAGCATGAGCATAGTCTGGACCTACTGTGTACACCTTTATTGAAAAACAGGAACTCTTGATTCATTGTAATTACATATAAGCATACATTTAGTTAAATTTATTTCAAATGTGGTAATAACTTTAAAAGAACACCCATGAATTACTGACGGCCTAGGATAAAGCTAGATGAGCAAACACATACTAGAAGAGACTTGTCAGCAGCCCTCAAAAACAGGCTAATGTCACTTAGATGAAAAACAAACTACTCTTTGACAAAAAAAAGTATTCTCCTAAACCAGATGATTACAAATGCTTCCTGTTTTAGTCAGTTCATGCAATACAGCAAGTTGGTTGAAGCTGCCTAATATACAAGTGACAGTATTGTTACTTGAAGAAAATTATTTTATTTAGGGATGTTTGAAGTCCACAGATGCACCTTGTTGACTATACTACAAGTAGTCAGACCCCACCCTGCGAGTCATTTGCATAGCAGGAAATTTTCCTTCTTGGAAATGGTCTGTAAAGACTTTATGCAGACATCTCTGTAAACTCAGATTAATGTAAGTATTGTGCACTACAACCACCTTTTCCTAAGTATAGCTCACAAAAACATAGACAAATTCCCTGTTCTTTAAGTTGCTAAGAACATAAAATAGGCATTCCCTTCACATATTACCAAGTGGAAAAATCTGACTGCAATTGGTAAGGGTTTTCTGTCTTGCTCTCTAAACATCAACATTTTTTCTGAATATAGTGATCTCTCATGCATACTGCACAACAGTTGTGTCACATTTTTTATAATGGTCCATGTGTCCTTCTCTGCCTCACTGCTCTCAGCTTGGACATTGTGTTCTGGTCTGCCTTGTGCTTCAGACCAGCTTAGCCCTGATGTTTTGGGTTTGAACTACCTGGAAATTTAAGTGCCTCAAGTTTACCAGAAGGTGGCATTAACTGCCTCACAACATGGTGAGAAGTGCCACTGACACTGTGCTCTCTGCAAATCTGCAAGAGATCCTGCCTGCACCTCTGCAAATCTCCATGCCAAGAGGAACCAAGATCAGGTCAGAGATCATCTGCCTCTTTCCCAGTACCCTGTTAGAACCTGGGAAGACCCCGAAGCTGCTCAACAGCTATCAAGATGCTGAGCAGTTCCAACACTGCTGCAAAGGAGCCAGGGACTATTTTGAAATTCCTACTCCACTGCCATGAGTAGCACAGACATTTCCTAGGGTTCCAAGCTGCCTTTTATTTGTAAGTGGGGCAAAACTATTTTGTGGCTAAACTTTTCCGATTTTCTGATTCTCCTAAATTAATTATTTGTCCATAAGCATACTTACGAAGATTTTCCCAACTGAATTAGAATCCAAATTTAACTAATTTGTATATAGTTAGTGGGCAGGGTTTTTTGGAAATAAAATAACTACATGTTTTGTAATTCCTGCCTCGTTAATTGCCCCAACTAAATCAAATACCTAGGCAACTTCTGTTTACATAGGAAAGTATATGCTGCTCTGGCACTAATGCAATATAAGAAAGAATCATAGAATCATAGAATGGTAAGGTTGGAAGGGACCTCAAGGATCATCTAATTCCAACCCCCTGCCATAGGCAGGGACACCTCCCACTAGAACAGGTCACTCAAGGCCTTCTCCAACCTGGCCTTGAACACTTCCATGGGGGGAG
>VWZE01002902.1:1414-73415 GCA_013396675.1 Eubucco bourcierii
CGTGTGGCGGTCCTTGGGTTCCGTGCGTGTGCTCAGCGTTCCGGGATGGGGTTATGAGGGGGTAGGGGGTGTTAGGTTGTCCCGGGTGGGGCCTTTCCCCGGGTGCCTCCCGCAGGGGGGAGCCCCTCCCTGCTGTGGCCGGGCCCCTTTTAAGGAGCTCCACCCCGGGCCGGGCCGAGCCAGGGTGGAGCCGCGGGGCCGTTCACACCTCGGTACGGCCCGGCACGGCTCGGCCGGGAGCATGATCTTGCCCGCGGAGGGGATGAGCACCGCGCACCCGCGGAGGAGCCCCTCCCGCGCTGCCGGGGCGGTGAGTGCTACCCCCCCACCCCATCCCCATTTTACCCTCTGTTGGGGCTTGGTGGGGGGGAGCGGATTGCGCGTAATGGTGGCGCGGCCCCTTTAAGACGCGGGGGAGGGGAACGTGGCGGGGCCGCCACCGCCCCGCGCCGGCCCTACCCACTCCGCCCCGCGCTGGCCCCGCCCACTCGTCCAGCTGGCTCCACCCACTCCCAACCCCGCCCATGCATCGCCCCGACCTCGGGTGCGCGGGGGGGAAGGGGCGTGGCCGGCGTGCGGCACAAAGCTCCGCGCGGGGGTGTGCGGAGGGGGCGGTTTCTCCCCTTTCCCGCCTTCGGCGCGAGCCGCGGCCTTCGTGAGGGAACGGTCGGGCTGGGGCTAAGGGGACGCGCCCGGCCCTAAAGGGGGCCCGCCCGCTCCCGACGGAACCCCACCCGGTCCTTAAAAGAACCCGCCTGCTCCTAAGGGGACGCCACCCGACCTCTGTCGCCGTGGGCGGCACGGAGATCTCCACAGGGTCCTCTGTCAGCCGTCTCCGGACTCACCCCCGAGGCGGGTCCCGCAGGTTGGGGTTAAAGGCAGCCAGATAGCTTAACCACCGCGCCTCAGTTTCCTTCAGTTTCTTATCACAAGCTGCGTGTCTCTCGCAGGGGCAGGGGAAGGTGACAGCTGCCATGAGTTCGTCGGCACTGCTGGCGGAGGGTCCCCTCGACCCACCGGTGCTGCTGGCAGACATCAAGACGGAGCCCCCCGAGGAGCTGCTGGCCAGCGACTGCGGCCAGCCCCAGGCTGAGCCGGTCGATCTGTCCCTCAACAAATCCAAAGTGGCAGCAACCTCAGCTCCACCGCCGCCACCACCGCCACCGCCACCCCCCACCACCTCGGTCCAGTCCTCCCCCATGCTGGTGGCTCCTCCGCTGCCCGTTCCCACCACGGTCTCCATCTCGCCCTCTGGCCTCGGCTCCACTTCGGCCATCCCTGCTGTGCTCTCACCCGGCTCCATCCTGGCCTCCACACAGGGCAGTAGTGGGCAGCAGATTCTCCATGTCATCCACACCATCCCTTCTGTCAACCTGCCCAGCAAGATGGGCAACCTCCAGACCATCCCCGTGGTGGTCCAGTCCCTCCCTGTCGTTTACACCACCATGCCCACTGACAGCGTCGCTGCCATCACCGTGCCCCTCATTGGGGGGGACGGCAAGAACGCCGGGTCTGGTAAGGGCACGCTCCGGGGGGTGTTTTTGAGCGGGGGTCCCACCTTGTGCAGTGGCAGCTCTGTGGGGAATCGAGTTTTGCCATCCTGGAGTGACATCCCACCACCACCTTCACCCAAAGACCCTTCAGCCCCCACCTAGGGATGTGGGGAGGGCAGGGCACACACACAGCATGGTATTGCCTGCCCATCCCACTGCTGGCAGCCTGCCTGCCCTTCCCACTGGCTCCCTGCTGCCAGCAGCTCTGGTTTCAATTCAGCTGCCCCCACCCCTTTCCCATTCCTTTCCCCAGGACGTTCCCAGCTTCCCACCATATCCGGGGTGGGGGTCTTGGATCTCCCCTCCTCTGGGTAGGAGCAGGGACCTGAAGGGGTGCCAGCACCCCCAAGTTGTGCCCCCTGTATCTCATAGTCCAGTGTGGAGACTGCCCTGGGTGGGAGCAGGCAGCTGAAAGGGGTGCCCCTCCCTCTCCTAGTTGGGCCCCCCCCCGTATTTCATACCCCACAGTGTGGAGGTTCCTCTGGGCAGGAGTGGGCAGTTGAAAGTCCCTCCCCAATTTGTCCTCCGACAAATCTCCTACCCCACAGTGTTAAGCCTCCTTCATCCCCCTAAACTGAGTGTTTCTGGGGGGTTGAGATTTTTGTGTTGTGCAGAAGCAGCATTTGGGGCACTGCAGGAGCAGGGATAGGGCTGTCCCTGCGGTGCAGGGGTGTTTTTTTTAGGGGGTGTCTCTTGTTCTTTCCTCACAAGCTTCATCCACTCCCTCCTTGTTTCTCAATAGCTTTTCTTTCCCGCCCCCCACCAGTGAAAGTCGACCCCAGCTCCATGTACCCCATGGACATGAACAGCGACAGCGAGGACAGTGCCTCTGAGAGTGGCCCAGCACCTTTCCAGGACCTCCAGAGAGAGTGAGTCTCTGTTCCCCTCCTCACTTCACCCCATCCCCAGGCAGCCCACGGGGATGCTGTGGCTGTGGGGACCATGCCCTTCATCTTGCCCTCCTCCTGGCAGGCCGGCAGCGCGGGGGCAGCGAGCTGAGTCCCCTGACCTAAAGAAGAGACGAATCCACCAGTGTGACTTTGAGGGCTGCAACAAGGTCTACACCAAAAGCTCCCACCTCAAAGCTCACCGGCGGATACACACAGGTAGGAACCAGCACCACACACCCTGCTGCTGCCCAGAGAGGGTCAGGATTGGTGCCCTCCTGCTCCCTGTGGACTGAAAGCATCCAAGGATGGGTTGTGGGGGTGGTGCCGGTTTGTCACTGTGATCCAAGTAGGCTCTTTTTGGGTGCTGGTAGAGCTGAGTAGCACTTGGGGGCTTGGGGAGGCTCTTCAGGGCTGCTGGTATCCTTTACAAAACAAGAAGATGGGGGCACTTTGGGCACTCAGGGATGTTTTTGGGGGTGTTGGCACCCTCTGACAAGTACTGGAGAGTCCCTTTTAGAGGTTCAGGGTGCTGACACCCTCTACCAGGGGCTTGGGGAGGGTTATTTAGGGGTGCTGGCACGCTGTGCTAGAACTTGAGGATGGCTCTTTGTGGGTGCTGGTAGCCCTGCCAATGGTTGGGGGGGTCATTTAGGCGTACTGGCACTCTGTGCTAGAGGTTGGAGGTGGCCTTGAGGTGTCAAGGTGTGCTAGCACCCTTTGCCACAGATTGTGGGAGTCCTCTGGGGGGGCTCGAAGAGGCTTGTTGGGAGCCACCATCACTCTCTGACAGGAAAGGAATGGGCTTTTGGGGATGCTGGTAGCCTCTTCCAAGTTTTGTGGAGGTCCCTTGTGGGCACTGCAGTCCTTGGGGGCCACTTGGGCTCTGGGATGTTGGTATCCAGGCCCATGTCCTGTGGACACTCCTGCTCCCTGACCCCAGGTCTAGTTCCAGGGTGCTCTCTGTTGGGGTTCTCCCCTCCTGGCCACCTCCCAGCTCTCTGGGGTGGGGCACTCTCAGTACCCTCCCCCATTACATGCTCAGCACCCCCTGGGCTGGCACTGTGGGATACTGCTATGTCAGGCTCTGAGCAGGACAGTGAGTGCTGCTCATGGAAGGGTGCCACAGTGAACCCTGTGGGGTGCTTTTAAGGGGTTGATGGAGCAGTGCTGCTGGTGTGTGTGGGTTGCACACACCAAAATACCATCTAGAGTGTTGCTGTCAGCGTGGACACAGTGCTGTGACACCAGCAACCAGCAGCATGCACCCAGAGGTGCCCATGGACTGTGCTGGGCAGGATGTGGGCTAGCAGAGGGATACCAAGGGGCAAGTGCAAGGTCCTGCAGGTGGGCCAGGGCAATCCCAAGTAAAAATCCAGGCTGGGCAAGGAGTGGCTCAAGAGCAGCCTCAAGGAGAAGGACTTGGGGTGTCAGTTGATGAGGTGGTCTAGTGGAAGGTGTCCCTGCCCGTGGCAGGGAGGTTGGAACTAGATGAGCTTTGAGGTCCTTTCCAACTGCAACCATTGTAGGATTGCTCTGGCCGTGCCGACCCCACCACACAGGCTAGGGTGACATTTCTTTGCCCTGCTGACCCCTCTCTGCCCCTCCCCCACAGGAGAGAAGCCCTACAAATGCACCTGGGAAGGCTGCACCTGGAAGTTCGCCCGCTCGGACGAGCTGACGCGGCACTTCCGCAAGCACACAGGCATCAAACCCTTCCGCTGCTCGGACTGCGACCGCAGCTTCTCCCGCTCCGACCACCTGGCCCTGCACCGCCGCCGCCACATCATGATGTGAGGAGCAGCCTGCCTTGGTGCGGATGGGGGCCGGAAACTGGGGGGCTGATCTCCCACCCTCACTTCCCTGCTCCTCCAGCTGTGGTGGAAGGGACTAGTGGGAGTGGAGAGGCTGCAAGTGGACTGTGGCCCCACTGGCGTGAGATGGTTCCCAGGCTGCTCCTCCTCCTCCTTTCCTCCCGTTTCTTGGTTTGCTGAGCTTCTCCTTCACACCCACAACATCCAGAGGCTCCTTCTTGACTCCTCACCCGGACCTCCAGGCTTCCTGCCCATCTCCATCTTGTGTGCTCACCGTCCCCATCCCAGGTGAAGATGGAGGTGAGGAGGCTGTGACATTGCCGCCTGCAATATCTGTTGGCCTCCTTCCTCTCCATCCCCATGCACTGCCTGTCCTTGTGGGAGAAGAGACCTTGTCATGACACTTCTTCCTGCCTCCCTGAGCTTCAGGGGAGGTGCTGGGGGCACGCAGAAGGAAAAGNGGTGGGATGGGGTGGGGAGGGTGGGGACCACCAGCTCTTGGGGTTTGTTTTTGAAGGCTATGGGACAACTG
This sequence comes from Eubucco bourcierii, assembly GCA_013396675.1. Taxonomy (NCBI): domain Eukaryota; kingdom Metazoa; phylum Chordata; class Aves; order Piciformes; family Ramphastidae; genus Eubucco; species Eubucco bourcierii. Next base: position 6,201 of record VWZE01002902.1, read on the forward strand.
AACCATTTCTAACTTAAAATGGCAGATTGTGGCCACATCCTTTTCCCTTTTAATTGCAATTATTGTTTCTGTGGGCTGCTCCCACCCCTCCCCAGCCAACCTTCCTCACCAGCTGCAGTGGGGGCAGCTGCACTCTCATAGTGAGAGGGTGGCAAGAATTGGGGGTTGGAGTCTTGGGGCTGTTGGGTAGTGGGAAGAGTGATGAGGGGGGCTGTGACACCCCCTAGCCAGTACTTGAGGGGCTGGCTGGGGTGGGGAGAGCTTCCCAAAAGGTCTGTCCAACCCTGTAGCTGTGACTTGGAGGTTGGGCTTCTTGTGGAGCGGGGAGCTATTGTGAGGAGGGCCTGGCTGGAAAGCTGCTTGATGGAAAACAATTTGGGGGTGTTGGGCAGCAGATGGTTGAAGATGAGCCAGCAGTGTGCTAACGTGGCCAAGGTCAACAGCATCCTGACTTTGATCGGCAATGGTGTGGCCAGCAGGGCCAGGCAGGGATTGTCCCCAGGTACTGGGCACTGGTGAGGCCACATGTAGAATCCTGGGTTCAGTTTTGGACCCTTTATTCCAAGAAGGACAGTGAGGGGCTGGGGCAGGTCCAGAGAAGGGCAAGGAAGCTGGTGAAGGGTCTGGAGAGCAGGGCTGGTGAGGAACAGCTGAGGGACCTGGGTTTGTGCAGCCTGGAGAAGGAGGCTGAGGGGAGACCTTCTGGCTTTACAACTCCTGAAAGGAAGCTGGAGTGAGGTGGGGGTTGGTCTCTTCTCCCAAGGAACAATTGACAGGATGAGAGGAAATTACCTGGAATTGTCCCAGGGAGGTTCAGGTTGGACATGAGGAACAATTTTTTTGCTCTTGAAGGCTGTCAAGGCCTTGCCCAGGCTGCACAGGGCAGTGGTGGAGTCCCTATCCCTGAAGGGCTTTGGAAGCTGTGCAGATGTGGTGCTGAGGGCCACGGTTTGGTGGTGACCTGGCAGTGATTTCCCCTCAGCGATCTCAAGGGCCTTTTCCACCCTGAGCGATTTGGTGCTTTAGTGGTTCTGGTGAGATCTGTATCCCTGTCACACTACATGTCCCTCCTCTGCAGCTGATCCTTCGCCTTCCAGGACCACACCCCCAGGCCTTTCCTTCACCCAGCACGGCCCCAAATCCTCCTGGGCATCACTGGCCTAAAAAGAAGATGAAGAAACTCCTGAGAAGGAGGTCAGGGTTTGCAGGGGCTGCCCTGAGTCTTTGGGACCCCCAGCAGACCCCTGCAGCCGTCTTGCCCTCTTGCTGTGTTCCAAGCCTGGGGGCAGAGCAGGGACAGAGTGTTTGTGTTTTGTTGTTAAGCAGCCAAGCAAGCTGCAATCTGCACCTCTGGAGCTGTGATATTTATACCGAACGGATGGGTTTTCTACACAAGAATAAGAGTTGAAGTCGAGTTTCCTCCCCGTGTCTCTTGCTGTGTGGCAGCAACAGGGCAGGGTGAGGCTCGTGGGTGCAGGGTGAAGCTTGGGCAAGGCAGCAGGAGCTCTCCTGTGCCATGAGGAGATGGGCTGAGCTGGGCCAAAGAATGGATTTGGTTTTAATCCTCTCGCCTTTCTCAGGCATTGCAGATATTTCAGGGCAAATGGGAGAGGGATGGGGGGTGTGGATGTTTCCTTCCTTGTAAACATCCCCGGCAGGATACTCCCTGATGCCTTCACCTTCAGCAAGTGACCTGTGCAATGGAGGAAGCTCCTCTCGGGTTGAGCCCTTTGCCCACCTTTGCAGCACCTCCCAACCCACCTCCCCAGTCCCTCAGAGTGGAGAACAGGGGTTAAAACCCCCTCGAGGTGGGAGTGAGCCACACTGCACCGCAGGCATTGAGAGGTGCTAAAACTACCCCCCACATCCTGCTGCCATGGCTCCTGCTGGAGCTTTAGACTCTGTGACTGGTGTAAAAAAAAAAAAAAAAAAAAAAAAAAGTTTTTTGAAGGCAAAAGGTGGCTTTTTAAGGGCAAGAAAATGACCAGCCTGACCTCCACACAGGGAAGTGGTGGACAACAGCTCCACACCATCCAGACCATCACCATGGTGGTACCTTGTCCACACCACTGTGCCCACCAACAGTGTCACCACTATCTCTGTACCCTTCATCAGGAGGACAGCAAAACTCTGCCCCATAGGGACACCCAGAGGGGAAACTTTCAGGTTTTTTTGGGGAGTCAGGTCCCTCATGGTACTCCCTCTCCTTCCCACTGAGCCCCTCCTGTGCACTCAGCCCCCATGGGGGACATGGAGAAGACAGGGGACACAGGGGGCACAGCCCATCCCAACCTCTGTCCTTTGAGGGGTGACCCTTTGGGGGGTGCCAGCACCTTGTGCCAGGGCTGGAGGGTGCTTCAGAGGCTGGGGGAGGCTCTTTGATGGTGCTGCCAGGGGTGGGGAGCACTGGTCTTGGTGGGCCTCAGGAGCTATTATGGGTGCAGGCAGGAGGTGTCAGGGGCTTGGGGGGCCCTTTGGGGGTTCTGGCACCCTTTGGCAGAGGCTGGAGGGGTGTCCTTTGGGGTGCTGGCACCCTGTGCTAGAGGCTGGAAGTGCCCCCTGTGGTCTCAAGGTGGCCCTCTGGAGTGCCCACACCCTCTGCAAAACATGGGCACCTTTGGTAGGGGCTGGGGAATCTCTGGGGGGCATTTTGGGAGTACTGCAGGCCTTGAGGGGGCACCTGGGCTCTGTGCTGCCCCTTTAGGGGTGCTGGCACCCAAGGCCATGTCCTGGGGACACTCCTACCCCCAGGTCTGGGGTTCTCCTTTGGGCTGCCCCATTGGTGGTCCCCCCTTCTGCCCACTCCCCAGTTCCCTGGGGTCCCTGTGTGCCTCCCATTACAGCACCCCTCTGAGCTGGCACTGTGGGGTGCTGCTGTGGCAGGTCCTGGACAGGATGGTGGGTGCTGGCCAAAGGAAGGGTGCCACAGGCAAAAGCACCCTAAAAGGTGACACAATAAACCCTGCGAGGTGCCCTTTGGGGGTCAATGGAGCAGTGCTGCGGGTCCGTATGGGATGCACCCCCCAAAATACCACCTGGAGTGCTGCCGGTGGCACGGGCACGGTGCTGCGACACCGAAAAGCAGCAGCATGCACCCGGTGGCGCCCATGGACCGCGTTGGGCGAGCTCAGAGGAGGGCGAGGAGCTGGGATGGAACAGGAGGAGCTGGGATGGAGCTGGAAGTCGTAGCGAGAGGAGCTGCCGAGATGCCAGGGACACCGCGGCTCTGTTGTACCCGCAGAGAGGACGAGCGCGGCGTGGCTGAGCTCCTGCTGGCAGGAATCTGTTTATCTAGGAACAAAATTCCTCTTTTCAGTGATCTCTTTCCCCCATCCAGCCTCATTTTCCCTCTTTTCCCAGCATCCACTGTGGTGCTGGGGGGGCTCATGGAGTGATGAATCTTGGTTGGGGGCTGAGAGGAAGAAGAGGAACGGGAAGTTGAGGATGAGAAGAGGGATCCAGACCTGCAGGGCCGTGCTCTGACTTTTGCCATGTCCCCATGTCAAGGAGCTGCTGTCACCACACCCCAGCTGCCCTGGTGACAGAGGGGATGTGGAAGAAGACGAATGTTCCTGACGTGTTTTTGCAGGCAGCACCCTCAGCCCTCCACCCCAATTCATGCAGAGCAGCTTCCCCCACCCCATCGTGGTCTGTGGACACTCAGCAATATCTGGGGTGAAGCTTTTGAACCCCACCGAGCCAGCCCTGCCCTTGGATCACCATCAGATTCCCACCTCTGTGTCCATCCGTCTGTCTGCCTGCCCTGCTTTGCCTCTCCCGTGTGTGCCCAGGGCTGAACGGTTGGCTGGAGCCTGGCAGCCCGAGTGTCCTGTGGAGCTGAGACAAACTGCTCCAGCCCAGCACCTCTCATCTCAGCACTGCTGAGGGACCAGCTTGGCAAACCCTCAGCCCAGCCCACCCTGGCACCCCTTCACGGGACCCTCATGCTCTATCTAGCTCCAGTTTCACCCCCTTCATTCCTTCTCCTGCATCTAGGAGACCTTTTGTGGTGCTGGATCTCAGCATCTCCTGTCCCCGAGCAGGATATGGCCACATAGGTGGGTGAGTTGTGTCTGTAGGCTGGAGTGGGTGGTAGGAGGGTGATGCAAAGCCTCCAGACGTTGGGAGGAGACAGGGAACTGTGGGGCTGGGCATGTGGGGGCCACTCAGAGGCCTGTGGCAAAGGGACATCAGTGCTCTGCTGGGGAATCAAAGCGTGAGCATTGCCCTGTGGCTAAAGAGGACTCTCAGGTCCTGCTAAAAAGGTGCTAACCCCTCCCTGCTAATTGATGCCTCCATCTCACGGGATCCAGGCTCTGCTTCTTTCTAGCTTGAGGGCACTAATTGGTCTTAATTGCTCTAAGCAGCCTCACCTGAGAGACCTCCACCCCTGGGCCCAGGAGACCATTTATGCTCAGCCGGGCGCCTTTGGCTCCACCTTGAGCTGTGCTGTAGCTGTCTCAGCTTCTCCACACCCAAGGACTCAGCTGGCTCTCCAGTTTGGTCTTGGACCTGCCTCATCCCTGTGCCCCTGGGGCTGCTGGCTGGACTGTCACTCCCATGGGCGCTGCTGGCCCTTGCTGTGTCCTGTGCATGATGGGGACATGCGTCCTGGGACCCCCTCGGTAAGAATGCGGGCAGCAGCTTCTCGTACTTGAAGCTGTCCAGGACCTGCTTTGGAGACAACAGGACTAAATCTTGACCCTGTGATACCCCTGTGTGACTCTTCTACATGCCTGAGAGCCTCCACTACCTTCTTGATGTCTGACCACTGCCATCAGGAAGTCTCTTTCAGCCTCTGCTTGTGCCCAGGCCAAGAACAGGATGAACCCCTGGCAGGTAAGTGCCTCTTTCCTTGGCACAGGTAGTGCCTGAGCTCTGGCAAAGCCTCTCTGTGGCTCCAGGGTCACCAGACCCTGGGCATGAGGGTGGGCACCCAGCCCCATGTGCTGTGGGTGGCTTCTCCAGTGGCTAGGTAGAGCTGTGCTCATAGCTTGGTCTTTTCTAGGGCTGTTGAGGTAGGCATGGACTTTATTTTTGGGGTGTCCCTCTTCCAGGTGGGGCTTGGGGTGGGCAGGTGGTTAAACCCCTCTGTGTATGTGGAGGAGCCTTTCCTGTGCTGAGTTTCTGCTGGCTTTGTGTAGGGCTGGTGGCACAGAGCCTGGTGCAGGAGCCCCTCACACGTCTGCCCCTGTGGCTCAGGTGGGAGCACTGGGAGACCTCTTCCAGCTGCTTTACAGGTTTGGTAAAGGTCTAGAGTGGGGTTTTCAGGGGCAGGGAGGCACGTAGAAAATCATGGAATGGCTTGGGTTTAAGTGACCTTCAAAGGTCACCTAGTTTATCTCCTCTGTCAGCAGGGACATCCCCAACTAGAGGAAGTTGCTGAAACTCACCTGGAATGGTTCCAGGAAGGGGGCATCTCCCACCTCTCTGGGCAGCCTGGGCCAGGGTCTTTTCCAGGAAGCCCTGGGGGAGCTGCTGAACTTCTCTGCCTGGAGCTGTGATACATCCATGGTGCCCCAACACCACCCAACATGGGACACTGGGGACCTTCCCATCTTCTCTGTGCTCTTTCCCCATCACCCAGCTGCCCTTTTCCTAGGCCTCTCCTTATTACATCACGGCCGGGCTAAAACTTTGGGAAGCCTTAAATTGCTTCCCTGTGGATGAGTAGTGGCTGGGGAGTCCCCGCTTGGTTGGTGGCAGTCTCCACCTCCCTGGGGCATGCAGCGGGGTGGTGATGCTCATCCATCTGCTTGCTCCAAGGTCACCTGAGGTCTCTCTCTAGCTGCTTTCTCGGCCCTTTCCCAGTTTACAGCAGGCAGAGGGGTGCTGGGGGCCTCTCCCTCCTGCCAGCTCGGCACTGCTCAGACTGGTTTAGCAAGTGGTGGGGCGGCTGCTTCTGCTTTGAAGGGCTCCCGGGAAGGATTTGATGGCTTGGAAACCTCCCGATGAGGAGAAAGGAAAAGACAAAAATAGGTGGTTTTGGGTTTCGGTGGGGGAGGCCAGGCGGTGGGTTTGCTCCAGCAGCTTTGCAGATCTTTGTCTCCTGGTCGTGGTGAAAAGCAAGCTGGAGTGGGGGTGCAGATTCAGAGAGGACTTGGGGATGCCCAACACGGTGCAGTGAGAGGTGGGTGCTTCAGCCACTGCCTTGGAGGTGATGGGTGAGTCTGGGGGGCTGCAGCAGAGTGAGGAAAGCAAAGCTCAGTCACCCCCAGACAGGCTCTGTCCACACATGCCTGCCACCTCCTCCTTGATGGGCTATGGCATGGGACGAGTGTTGTGGTGCCTCGCTGTCACCAATGCTGGATGGCTTCTGGGGCTCAGTGGTCCCCAATGGGTGAGGTCTGAGGATGGGTTTGAGCCCCTGGGGCTCAACCAGTGCTGCTGGGAACTGCCTGGGGGTGTCTCTGGCTGCCAGCAGTGCGTGGGGTGGGTTGGGAGGTGGGAACTGGGGTGTATTTCTCAACCTGACTGAGATTTCTTCCAAGCTTGGCATATTTCTTGTCTTTTAGCTCAAGCCTCTATAGCTTGGTCCGGGGCTTCACCTCCTGGCTCCTACACCTATGAGAGGGACCTTAGCTCAGCACTGATTGGGGTGCACCTGACTTTGTGGCTGCAGCATTATGGGGAATTCTTGGAGACTCTGGTGGGGGTCAATGGAGCAGAATGCTCATTGGTGTTGATGGACTCAAGGCTGTTTGCCTTCCTGCAGGGCTGGTGGTGGATGAGGCCTTTGTGGGTGGCTTGGGCCCATCTCTGAAGTGAAAAGGTGCTCTGCCTTGGGAACTCAGCATCAGGATGAACTTCAGTGGGCAGAATTCTCCCCAGCATGCACCTAGCTTCCAGGAGTGTGGTTCAGCTGGCACCAGTGCTGCCAGTCCTTGCTCTGGGGAGGGGATGGAGGGAAAAGTAACTCTTGGTTTATACATGTTATTTTTGCTAAATAAAATTCAGAGTCCCAGAACCCCATGGTGGGGTTGGAAGGGACCTCTGGAGATCATCTGGTCCAACCCTCTGCTCAAACAGGGTCAAACACATCAACTTGCCCAGGATCACAGTGGCCAGCTGGGTTTGGAATCTCTCCAGAGAAGGAGACTCCACAGCCTCTCTGGGCAGCCTGTGCCAGGGCTCTGGCACTCGCATAGGAATTTCCACCCAAGCAAAAGAACTTTCTTGGCTTCCACTTTATGCCAATGTAGGTAATAAGGACAGGAGAAATGAGTGGCAGCCAGTCCTCATTGGGGTCATCTTGGAGCCCAAGATTGTGAGGTGGAACCACAACATGAGTTGGTCTGTTGGTAGTTTTGCAATGGTAACATCTTCAGGACTTTCTGGTAGCATGGATTTGAGATGGAATTCTCTTGGGCAGTCCCCATCTGGTAGAGGGGCACATGCAGGTCTGTAACACCCTGAGGTTGGGGCAAGCAAAATTAGGTCAGGCCACTTCTGATTTTGCTGTGCTAGGTGTATGCTCTAGATGTGCAGACCCCTTTGTGGTACCACAAAAGGTGTCCCTGTGGTGCTGTGGGATGTTATTCCAGAGGCTGGTAAGGCTAAACCATTCCTGGATGCCACAACAGGCTTTCCAGATTTATTTCATGGATCCTTGGGGGTGTCTCCCGTGGCTTGACCCGTCCCACACTTGATCGTTGCTCATGGTTCTTCCTTGTTTCCTTCACCTCCCATTTCTGTTTGTGGAGTGTGACCAAATTCAGCAGCTGTAAAGAACCTTGAGACCCTAACCCCACTCCTTGTGCTAGAGCATCCTTCTAGATTTGTGGTGGCACATCCATCCTGATTCCAGACCACTCCCTGTGAATGGGGGTGGTTGCCTTGGAGGCATTTGCAGCTGAGGTGGTGCTGGAGAAGATTCCTTGTTCTTTAGTCCTGTAAAGAACTTTTCTGCATCTTGTACCATGTGGGGCCTAGCCTCTGTCAAGCCCAGGTCCACAGGGTTTATCAGGTGCCTGTGACCCCTGAGGTACCATCTTTTGTCTTGTTCCCATCCCCGAGATGGAAACTCTCAGGATTGTGATACAGACCTCCAAAGTCTGTGATCAGGTGGGCTGATCACTTTCAGGGAGGTGGAGATCTGCACAGAGTCTTTGAACAACTGCTTCCTCTAGGGGATCTAGGTGGCCTTCTCCTTGATCTCCTGACCAAGTCTCCCCTGTCTCCTGAGAGTGCTCAGGTAAGGATGTAAGAATGAGTGGATTCAGTGGTCTGGAAGCTCTAATTCAGGTTCTACAGCAGACTCTGAATTTAAGAACACATTTGTACCCCAATTTTAAACAAGTTGTCACCTGAGCCAAATACCTACATTTCCACCTGAATATTGCATAACTTCAGTAGCTAAAACCTTCTTCAGGTCTTAACTCTGGTATTTTCTGCCCAAAGTTCCAATAGCAACATATCTGAGTGTTCCTCAAGGCTGTTTGGTGAGTGGGATGTTGACCATCATGTACCCACTAAAGGTCTCACAGATGGAGAGCCAGCCCTGCTCCTGCCTCTGCTTGGTGTAGCCCTGTGGCCTGTACCCCTTGCATTCCTGGACCTTGACCCTCAAGAACTGCTGGTATAGAGCGTTTCAGTTTCCATGTCCATGCTTAGTTCTGCATGGCTTGGTGGAGGTGTTCTCCATCTCCCTGGCATCACCTAGGAACCCATCCTGCTCCAGAAAGCTAAGCCACAGGGGAAGATGCTCCTGGCAAGACCTTTGCTGCTTTCCCTTGTTTGCTTTCCCAAGGGCTCAGCACACCCAACTGCCACAAGAGTTGAACTTGCCCCTCTTCAGCAGGAGCTGCTCCTCCTCAGGAGGACCTGGACATTGGTCCAAAGTCTCACATCGAGGCCGTTTGTTTTGTTTATGCTGCTGGCAGCTGGGAGTCGATAAAACCTGGCTGATCCCTGCCCTGCTTTGTTCTCCCTGTGCTTGAGGGCCTCATCCTGTTCAGGGCAAGGCTGTCTCCCAACTGGAGGATGTACTATGCCAGCTCTGTAAACCTGGCACCCTCAGGGAAGCAGCATTTTGTATCCATCCCTCTTCACCCCACTCTCAGGGGTGCCCAGGTCCCCCCAGCTGATGCTTTTAGGCCCCTGGCTTGCATGTGGTATGGGGGAACTCCAGCTGCAAGCCACCAAAACTCACTGTCTGTATTCCTGGCACCACTGGAACCATCACGGACCTTAATCACCTGCACGGCTGGCATGAAGTCCCCAGGGTGGCAGCAACCCCAGGTGAACAGACTTCCCCCTTGCTGACTTCTCTTCTGCCCAGGATGGGGTAGAGCAGCATTAGCTCCCCTCTGTACTCTATTCTGTGGTCTTCAAATCCCCTGAATGTGCTGGGGTTGTCCCTGGAGTAGGTGACAGAAACAGACCCCTGCAGTCCTACCCAAGGGGCACTGGAAAGTAGAGAAGGGAGGTCTCAGGGCTGACTATTTGAGGTGGGTGAGGATGGAGGCGGGGGTGAGAAGATGCTGTGACCAGACTGTGTGGCCTGACACAGTTCCTCAAGAAGGTGCTGGGGACAGCTGGGGCTGGAGGTGTCTGGAAATGAATTCTTCTGGGGTGCTTTGTGTTTGGGTTGTTGTTGTGTTGTTGGTTTTTTTTTTTTCCCCATCCAGAAAGGTGATGATTGGTTTTTTGTTGGTGTTTTTTTTTTTTTATTCCCTTTTTTACACTCCTTTTCGTACTTTCTCTCTCAAAAAGAGAAACCCAAGCCCTGTTGCTTGGTCTCTTCATCAGAGCCAAGCTGGAAAGCGAAAATGCAAACCCAGACTCACAAAAACACAATGGGCAGGGACACCTTCCACCGGCCCAGGTTGCTCAAGGCCTCATTCAACCTGCCCTGGAACACCTCCAGGGAGGGGGCATCTGAGACCTCCCTGGGCAACCTGTGCCAGTATCTCCCCACTCTCACCTTAAAGAATTTCCTCCTGATACCCAGCCTGAACCTACGATGGCTCTGTTCTCACTAAGAGCAGAATTAACTCCGAGGGCAAACCTCGAGGGCCTGAGAAGGAACATCCACCACTCCTGATCTAGTGAAAGGTGCCCCTGCCCCTGGCAGGGGAGGTGGTGAGTGTGGGGGTTGGCTTGGGTGATCTTGGAAGGTCCCTTCCAAGTCCAACCATGGCATGGCAGATTGTCGGGGCGGTGAAGCGCCTGGCCACCCGCTCGCTTTTTATCTGCCGGTGGAGCTGCCGGTGGTGAGGCCATCGGCAGGAGCCTGATTGGCTCGGAGCAGCTTCTCCACCACTTCCAGGTTGGTGTTCCTCCTCCTGCACCCAGGTAAAGCTTTCCTACGACCCGGCACCTGGCCTCCCGGGAGTAGCAACTCGCTCTGGCTCGCCTCTGCCTGCTTTGTCTTTTTGGTTTTTTTTTTTTTTTTTTTTTTCCTCCCTAATCCTTTTCTATTCCTCCCCCTTCCTTTCACTTGACACCTGCCTCTACCTTTGGAGGATGAGATAAGAAAACTGTCAGTGTAAGAGACCAGAAGCCGAATATGCCTGCACAAACAGGGCCAAAGAAAGAATTAANGAAATCAGGTTTGTTTTCCACCCCGGGGGCAGCGGGTGCGAGGGGTGCGGGAGGAATGAGCAGCGGGCTGGTGCTCCGCACCCCGCTCCCCGAGGACTCCTCGGCGTTCACACCGCTAAAACCTGTCAGCATGTCAGGGGAAGCTGGAGAAGACCCCCCAGTCTTTGAGGACATCAAACCCCCCACCCGGCCCCTGGAGAACCCACCCGACCTGACGCAGGTAAGGCGAGAGGCCGGCGCTTTGCTGCGGGGCAGTGGGAAGGGGCCACCTTCACACCCACTCGGGGGTGATACCTCCTGCAAACGTGGATTGCTTTGGGGTTTTTTCTTTTTTCGTGTTTTTTTTCTTTTTGGCCTAAATTTTGGTGCTGCCTCCTGCAAAGGTGGAATTTTGGACTTAATTCTGCTTTGTTTTGTTGCTCTTTGCTGAAACACCTCCCTGGCTTTGTACGCTCCTGCTTCCCCCTCCTGCCGGATTTTCTCCTGGGCGTGTTGGGTTTCAGAGTTGTTGAGTTTGGTTGTGTTGTGTTTTCTCTCCCCCCTCCTCTCCTGCCTTGCTCCCAGAGGCTCTGTTTGCCCGTTTTGGAGCAGATCCTAGGGGGGTTTTGCTCGCTCCCCACAGGCAGGTCTCGATCCTTCTCTCCTGGGGCTGGCAAGTGAGGGGGTGCTGAGTGGCTCTGTGCCACCACCGCTGCCTGGCTGGGGGAGATGAGGGCAGGAGGATCACTGTGCCTGTGCTTGATTGGGGGTGGGGGGAACACGGCACACACGACACAGGAGGTTATTTTCCCTTTTATTTTATTGTATTTGGTGTTTTTCCACCACGCCACGGAAGGAACTCTCCTTACAATTCCCCAGCAGCGTCCTCACCACGCACACTGGAGATCAAGACCCAGATTGGCACCTGTGGGGTGTTGCTGCACCCACATGCCTCTTGCACACTTGTCCCTCTTGCGTGCCCACCCCTGCCCTGGGCTGTGGCAGAAGCATGGTCAAGCTCTGCTGCCCATCCCAAGCACGGGGACAAAGCTCCTCGCCAGCATTTTGGGTGACAAACCCCTTGTCCCACCATGATGAGTCTTCAGCTGCTCTTCCTGCTGGTGGGCAAGGGGGTGAGGCAGGCCTGTGCCCACCTTGCCATGGCTTTGACCCCAGAGGACTGGGGTGAGCTGGGGTGCTCGGAGCTGCGGGCGGGTAATGATTAACCCTGCGCCCCACGGCCCCAGCGCCATTTTGATTGGGGTGGGAGTGTGGCTCCGGCCCCTCGTTTCCTGGCCACCCCACAGGGACCTCCTGGGCCACCACTCCTCTGGGGTCTCCTGGGAGGGCATCCCTGTGGTGGGTGGCTGAGTTTTGGTGTGAGGCATGGTTTGGAGGGTGGCTCCAACCCCTTGCTCCCTGACCGCCCCATGGGGACCCCATGGTCCTGGGCCACCATTCCTCTGCGGACCCCTGGGAGGGCATCCCTGTGGTGGGTGGCTGAGTTTTGGCATGGGGCAGGGTTTGGGGCTGAGTGTTTGCTGCTTGCTTCCCTTCTACTGGTGGCTCTGATGGCCAAAGGACTGTTTTTTGGGGCTTGGCCCTTCAGAGGGAGCTGGTGGCACCATCTCTGGTACTGAGGTAGCATCTGTGGTGGTCACAGAGGTGGGGATCAAAGTGTGGGGAGAGGGTTATGCAGCTGGCTCCTTCCCCAGGTGGTTCTGCCCTAGGGTTACTGGAGCCCCACCCTGTTGGGTTTGGGTGGGTTACTGCACCTGCAGGGTCAGCTGGTGGCTTCAGAAGGGTCTGAGTTATCTCTGGGGCTGCTCCTGGTGGGGAAGGGCAGCAGCTCCTTTTTGGTCTGGGGGGTAAGGTGAAGTTTGCTTTCTCTCTGCCTCTGTAGCCCTGTGGCATCAGGCAGCAGGGCTGGTGTTTGCCCCACTTCTCAGCCGTGATTCTGGGAGGGTAGGTGGAGTGTGGTGCTTCATGGCTTTGGTCAGCCCTGTGCCACCTCTTGCGCTTCTCGTGGGGAACATGGGCGTGACAAACCCACCTATAGCCGGAAACAGCTTCATCCTGTGACACCACCCTGCTGCCCCTCAAAGGGGAGAGGGTTTCCTCACCCTGATTTGGTCCCTGGGGCAATGCTGCCCCAGCAGTGACTTGCTCTGAGAGTGGGTGGCTGATAGGAGATGCCATGGGACCAGCCTGTGCCCGTTTGTGGGCGATGGGAGCCCTGGGCTGGAGGCTGGAAAGCCGCAGGCCTGGAGGCGAGATCCTGCTCACCCATGCTCTGTTTACCACCCGCTTAACCCCCACCAGCCATGTCAGGATGACTTTGGAACCCCACCACCCAGGGTGAAGCGTTATGGGTGGCAAAACCCCTGACAGCCCAGGGCTGGGACCACCCTCTCATCTCCTGGGAAGGAGTTTTCCAGCTGCTGGCCCCCTTTCTCTTAACAAATGCCGAAGGTGGTGATCGTTGTGGATGCAGGAGGAGCTGCCGTAGCTGGAGGGTGGAAAAGCTGGATGTGGCTGCACGTCTGGGAAACCTTTTGCTCTGGGAGGGTGTTTATCAGAGCAGCTTGACAAGGCTCATGGAAAAGGCTATGACCTGTCAGAACTCTTGCGCTGGCTGTGCCCCCACGGGGCATTTCCAGCCGCTTCAGCTCTCGCCCGCTTCTGGATCCAGCAAAGAAAGGAGCAAACTGGCAGCTAATCTCTTTTATCTGGCTTGGCTGCAAAGTGCCCCTTGTCCCAACCCCTCCACAAATAGCTGTGCAAACAAAGCTGGAGGGTGGGAGCTGTTTGCTGTTGAAATTTTGATTCGATCCAAGTCAGGTGGAAATGGATTCTTTGTGGAGTTCACGATCAGAGTGGCTTTGTTGTATGGTGTGTTACGTGTTGGGTTTTTTCCTTCCCTTTTTCTCCTCTTTTCCAGTCTCCCCTGCCCCAAATGAAAACAACAATCAAAAAGAGCAGGGAGGAGAGGAAAAGGCTTGTGAGAGAAAAGGACTTTTTCCCCTTTCTGGTTTGTGTGTGATTGGACAAAGAGGTGGTGAGGCACTGGAACAGGTTGCCCAGGGAGGCTGTAGATGCCCCCTTCCTGGAGCTGTTCCAGATCAGGTTGGATGGGCCTTGAGCAACCTGGGCTAGTGGAAGGTGTCTCTGTTTATGGCAGGGGGTTGGAACTAGATGGTCCCTTCCAACCCATTCTATGAATCCATGAAAAATGGTATTTTCCCCTTTAAATCACCAGAAGCTGATGCTAGGAGGAAGGTGAGAAATAAATAAGTGAAATCAGAAGATGTGTCCAGGGAAGCACCTTAGAGGAAGAGATGGTCCCTTTGCATGGCTTTCGGGCCCCCTCTGATGAGGGAGGGACCTGAGGGGACACCAGAGCTCTCCTGCTCCTCCTCCCACCTTGCCGTTCTTTGCTCTCCAGGTTTGATGAGCCAAAGCAACTCCTGGGCCCTTAGTTGTTACCCGGGGCTGAGAAACCCTCCTGAGATCATCTATTCTTTGTGTCCCTCTGGACTGGGTTTGACCTTATGGTAGATGAGCTTAGAGGACTACTACCAAGTCCTCTAAGCCACCCATCTCTCCTGAGCCTCCTGGAGCCACCTTATGCCCCAGCCTTCCTTAGGTGTATGGTCCCCAGTGGTGCAAACCTGATCCTTTTTCCTCTTGTGAGAGCTGCCCCTGACCAGACAGCTGTGGTGATGGACAGGGAAAACATCTGATGAGGTTTGGAAATTCAAGTCTCCGCCATCCTGGAGCTTCTCTTAGGAGGAAGGTTGAGAGCATGATCAGGAAAGAGCTGGCACTTGCCTGCCCAGTCCATGCAGTACTGGAGCTGGCTCCTAATGGGCTTTCCTGTAGTTTTGAGGAGCATGAGGTGCCAGGGAGGAGAAAGGGGTAGCCTACACTTGTCTCCATGGTTGGCCTTACCACAATTACAAGCTGAGGAGAATGGGGGCCACTGAGGTGTCAGCTCTACCGTCACCCACTGGGTGCACTCGCCTGTCCTTGAGGTTTCAGGGAAGGCAGAGCCTCTGAAAAGGTCATGCCAGTCATGAATCCAGAGCTGCTGTCTGGTGTTGGAGGGTCGCTTGGGTTTGCAGCAGTCCTGAGTGGTCAGGACCTGGTGAAGTTGCTACTGGAAAGAGGTGGACAAAGTCCCTCATCCCACAGCCTGGTATAAGCTCTTGCCTACCTGTATCAGGAGCCCTAGGGGCAGTTGTGTTGCCAGTGGGGACAGCAGCTGCCATGGGTCCTGGAGAGCCCCAAGCCAGCTCATCCTTCCTTGTCTGGCTTTCCTTGGGTGAGCTGTGCTGCTGTTAGCTGAGAAATGGTCACCAGTGTCTCCTCTTGTGTCCTGCAAGCCCAGCTCCTATTCCACAGGCAGTTTCTCACAGCTGAGCTCGGTGTACCTCCCTCCTGCCCTGCCCGAGGGCTGGGTGGGGGGCTCCAGTACCTGGGAGGTGCTTCACAGATTCTAATGGTGCTGTTCCCTGAGGGCTCTTCTGGGTACTTCAGATCCTACACTGCTGTGACCCCTTTGTTCTGTGGTGTTTCTCTGACTCTGTTTTGGCTGGGACTTTGCTTCTGGTATGGCAGGAGAAGCCAGGCCAAGCATTTGTAGGCTTTCAATTCTGCTTTGTCCTGCATCTCATGCAGGTCTGAGCCCCTTGGGCCACATCCTTGTGAACATGGTTGTGCTGGGGTGATGAGTGGATGGTGGCTTTCTCTTGGACCAGGGATGGACCTTCCTGCTCCATGGTGGTCCAACATGTTGGAACCAGGGCAGTGAGTGTTGGTGAGAGATGTGGCTTGCATGAGGGCTGGGAAGGAGTCCTGCTTCACTCCACTTATCGGTAGGGATGTAGAAGTCCACAGCACAGCTATCAAGGAGTGATTCATTTCCATCAGCAGTTGCACACAGTGGATGGATTCAGCTTTTCTGCAGGGAAGAAAGAAATGTGACCTTTGGAATCTTGATCTGGGTCTCTAACAAGATGTCGACAGCTGCTTGTGACTGAGGGTACCTGACTTCGGGAACTTTTCTTCACTTTTGTGTCACTCTGTGGGTGCTCAGAGGGGCCTGAAAGTGTTGGGTCCTCTCCTGAGGTCCTCCCCATGCCCAGGACACTTAGGAGAAGGTTAGGCTGCTGAATGTGGCCCTGGGGTTGGGGACACCACAGACACAGGCTCAGTGGGGTGGAGGCTGCTGTCAGGGCTGCACCCACGTTTGAGGACAGACTTTGGGCTTGTGGTGTGGCAGTGTGGAGGTGTTCCCCTGCCTGCCAGGTCAGGATAGCACAAGGGGACTCCAAAGGCTTTGCTCAGCCACATGTGGGACAAGCAGCAATTCCCAGCACTGACAGGAACCAGGGGCTGCCCTCAGTCCTCCCCCATCCTCTGCTCTGCCAACTGAGCAAGGAGCTGGGCTCAGGCCTTTGTCAGGGTCCCACCTCCACAACTGCAAACAGGAGTGGAAATGGAACAAGCTGATGGCATCTACTTGAGGATTCAGCAGCTTGGTCCCTTCCTCCACCTGAGCTGCTTGGTTCATGTAATGTGCTTCTGTGGGTAGGGTAGGATGATGTGGTGGTTCTTCACTCCCTCTTTGGTGGCCAAGATGTTCTGCCCTTTGGGATCCTCCTGGCTTTGCAGAAAGCTTCAAATGTGTCCAATATTGTTTTTTCAAAGAATGCTGGCAGTCTGGGCAGGCTTGAGGGGTGTGCAGGAACAGACTGGCGGTGCAGAGATGCCAAGTTAAAGGCAAGGAGGAATGAGCTCACTTACAGAATCAGAGCGGTTTGGGTGGGAAGAGGCTTGTAAAGGCTGTCCAGTCCACCACCCACTGCTGTCACTTTGCTCAGAGCCACAAACAACCTGACCTGCAATGGTTCCAGGCATGGGGTATCTCTCACCTCTCTGGGCAACCTGGGCCAGGCTCTCACCACCCTCAGTGTCAAACATTTCTCCCTTCTCTCCAATCTGAATCTCCCTCTTTGAGTTCAAACCATCACCCCTTGTCCTGTCACAACAAGCCCTGCTCACAAGTCTGTCCACATCTTTCACTGATGCCTTGAAGTCCTGAAAGGGCCACACTGGATCCCTCTCAGCTCAAGTGAAGATGGTGGGTTGGCAACTGGTACAATTGAGCCTTTGGCTGGAGGGATCTCTGGATCTTTTCAGGCTGTCTTGCTGCTTTGCTTTGGGCTCAGCTGGTGTTTGGTGTTTTGAGGACCAGCCCACAGATTTGCAAGTCGGATGGGCTTTCTGCCTGGCAGGTGTTAGCAGGGCCACAGGGAGTGAGGTAAGAGTCCCTGGAAAGGATGTTTACAAATATCTGAAGGGCAAGTGCCAAGAAGATGGTGCCAACCTCTTTCCAGTGGTGTCCTGTGATAGGATAAGGGGCAGTGGATACAAACTGGATCACAGGAGATTCCACCCAAACATGAGGAAGAACTTTGCAGTGAGGGTGCTGAAGCTCTGGAGTAGGCTGCCCAGAGAGGTTGTGGAGTTTCCTTCTCTGGAGACTTTCAAGACCCGTATTTCTCTGTGACCTGCCCTAGGTGATCCTGCTTTTGGCAGGAGGAGTTGGATTCAGTGACCTCCAGAGGTCCCTTCTAACCCCTACCATTCTGTGGTTCTATGAATTTGTCCCTCCACTCTTGCAGGAAGACCCTCAGGGACAGTGCCCAAGCAGTAAGCTCACTCACCATAGCCCTGTGTCAGGTTGGTGGTGGTCTCCCTGCAGATCAGATCTGTTGCGAGAGCAGGTTCACAGTCAGTGGAGAGCTCGGGAGGCTTGGGACAAAACTGGTGTAACCAGTGAGGCAAAGAATGGGCATTTTGGGGTTCTCAGCCACCACATTTGTGTTTTTCTTCCTCTTAATCCCCCAAACCCTCAGAGTTCCTGGGGATGCGCGTGCAGGTGCTGCTGGAAGCAGGTGAGGTGTAGGATGGAACAGTTTGGCAGAACTTTGAGCTCCCTGGAGCACAGTGGCTTTGTCTGGCTGGCACAAAGGCTGATTGTTCTGCTTAGGGGGAAGTCTGGCTCAGAAGGTGGGGAGCCAGGGAAAGGGACAATGCTGAGAGAAGAAAAGAAGGCTCAAGAGACCTTAGAGTAGCCTTCTGGTACCTGAAGTGGGCTACAGGAGAACTGGGGAGGAACTTTATATGAGGGAGAGTGGCTTTGAGCTGGAAGATTTGGATTGGAGATTAGGAAGAAATTCTTTACAGTGAGGGAGGGGAGACACCAGAACAGGTTGCCTTGGGGGGTTGTGGATACCTCCTCTCTAGTTGTGTTTGAGGTGGCCTTGAGCAACCTGGGCTAGTGGCAGGTGTCCCTGCCCATGGCATGGGGTTGGAACCGGATGATCTCTAAGGTGCCTTCCAACCCAAGCCATTTTGTGAATCTCTGAGTTCTGGGTATGCTGCTCCTCGTCCTCCTGCTCGGCTCTACCTGAAACCTGTTCAGTGGTTGCTGCTGTGGGAAGAGGTTGCAAATTAGCTAGAAGAGCATGTTGTGGGGTTAGATTTGGGTGTTGGGAGGCTGCAAGGAGAGATATTTGAGGGAGGAAGTAAGCGAGCAGGGGAGTCCGACTCCATCATAAATGCAACGGATTTCCCTTTATCGCTCTTCCTGAACGGTGTGTGGGAAGCAAACAGTCAGCCAAAGTTACTCACCAAGTAAGGCATTTCTGGCTGGTGCATCATCAACTGTGAATTTTCCCCTCTCAAACCTGTTTGGTCAGCTACCTACGCTATTTTGTTCTCCTTCCCTGGTCCAGTGAGTTCTTTTATTTAACCCATCCACTGCAAATAATCACACTTAGGACCTTGTCTTGTTGGCTGAGCTCCTTGATTAGAATATTTGCTTTTCTTGTGCTCCATTGGTGAATGACATGAGTCACAGGGTAGAGCTGGTGTTTGGGCATTGGCTAACTGCTGTTTACAATTCAGATGTTCTCAGAACTTGAGCTAGCATGAAAACTCTTCAACTCTTTCTCCCCCCTCCCACCCCCCCCAACCCCTTTTACCATGGACTGTTTACCACATCAAAGAGGTTCAGCCCCTTCCAAGCTCAGGTTGAAACTCAAACAAAGAATCTTTCATTCAGTTCAGAAAGGCTGGGAGAAGTCTTTGAAAGTTATTATTTTTTAATCTTTTTATAATGTGATGGAAGCATTCAGGTTTCCACCAAGGACAGGATTTGCAAGTATTAAAATGCAGTTAATGACCTCACTCTTTGTAGCACTTCCAGTACGAGAGGAGAGGGCAATGGCATCAAGTTGGTCCCAGTATAACTGCTCTGGAAACACAAGAACCTATCACTGCTCTGCCCTAATGAGGCCACAGCTGGAGTACTGGATCCAGTTCTGGGCTCTCCAGTTCAAGAGATACAGGGAACCACTGGAGATAGTCCAGGGGAGGCTACAAAGTTGCTGAGGGGCCTGGAGCATCTCTGTGAGGAGCAAAGGCTGAGAGCCCTGGGGCTGCTGAGCCTGGAGGAGAGCAGCCTGAGAGGGGAGCTGAGCAATGCTCAGCAAGAGATAAAGGGTAGGGGGCAAGAGGGATGGAGCCCAGGGACAGGACATGGGGAAACAGGTACAAACTGGAACCCAGGGGGTTCTACCTGAACAGGAGGAGAAAGTTCTTTGGTGTGAGGGTGCTGGAGCTCTGGGGCAGTCTGACCAGGGAGATTGTGGAGTTTCCCTCTCTGGAGAGCTTCCAAACCCAGCTGGCCATTGTGATCCTGGGCAAGCTGCTGTGGGTGACTCTGTTTGAGCAGGAGGCTTGGTCTTGATGATATCCAGAGGTGCCTTTCAACCCCCACCATGCTGGGATTCTGTGCTGTGTAGGTATCTGTTCACCAGGCAATCCAACCCAGCCCTCTAGTACTGTCTGGACAAAACTATCATATCCTATTTTGCTGCTCCTCAAGGACAGTTGAGGGAGTTAAACCTAGGGATGACTTGAGTATGTCCACATGAAAATCCTTCCTTCAGTGGGGGGAAAAAAAAAAAAAAGTTTGATGGTGCTCTTTAAAAGTTAGAAATTACTCCCTTTTGCTAAATGTAATGGTAAAATTGGAGTGTCTCCCCTCCCCCAACCGAGCATTCCAAATGCAGGTGGTTTAGAACATCATGTTCCATTCTGGGTCCACATCCAGTGTGGATGCCCCCTCCATGCAGGTGTTCAAGGCCAGCTTGGATAGGTGAACGACCTGCTCTAGTTGAAGATGTTCTGACCTATGGCAGGATGTTGGAAGTAGATGATCTTGAAGGTCCCTTCAAATCCAAACTGCTCTGTGATTCTCTGAGTGGGAGCAGCTTTGTGTTTGGTGGTTTTGTGGTTCTGGTTTGTAGTTTTGGAAGAACACAAGTTCACTAGCTTGGCTGTTTGACATCATCTCTGGGACATGCTGAGTGTCCCAGCCCTCATGTTTCCCAGGGCTTGGCAAACCCCAGGCTCCAAAATGCTCTATCTGGAGCTTCTCCAGGGCTTGGTGACTTCTCTACAGGAACTATGTTGCCTGTTATCAACCCGTGCTGTAATCCTCTTTATTACCAGCAATTAGCAATTTTTATACAGGGAAAATGTGGGTTCAAGGTGACAGGAATGCATCTTGAGGAGGCTTTTGGAAACTATTCTTTTTTTCCTACTAGAAGTACCCTCCTAGCAGCACAGATGGTAGGAGACAGCTGGATGTGTGGCAGAGGGGGCTGCAGCAGGTGGCCTCACTGCAACATCCCCGAGTCCCTGACTCTGGCAGTGTTTTTTTTGGCCTTGTAGTGTGCAAACTTGGAAGAAAGAAGCTGGCCCAAGGATCTCCTCGTTGGAACACAACGTTTTCACCTGCCTTGGGGTTTGTTTTGTTTTTGTTTTGCCAACTGGTTTGGCGAGGAAGCTGAGGGCCAGAAGGACTTTGGGATTCGCCGTCGCGTGAAACCTGACCTGGTTTTTCCCAGACGCGCACGGGGGTGTTGGGTCTGCCCTGTGCCTTGTCCTGGGAGGAACAAGCTTTGGGGCCTGTTTTATGGCTTGCTGAATGCCAGGAGGGCTTCACAAGCCCCAGCAAGCAGCACGATGACTCACTCTGCCTTTGTCAGACCCTGCCCTGGGAATGTGCTGCTTTGCTTCTGATTGGAGGAGGTGAGGTGATGAGTGTGAGCTTTTAGATGCCTTGAGTGAGGTGGAATGAATCCCACCCGTAACCTCGCTGGCCAAGCTCCCTTTGAGCTCTAACAGCATCTCCCATGGCATGCTTGGTTCAGGACCCACCACCTAGATGTGCAAGGAAAGAGGATCTGGAAGGTCAAAGGACAAGCCCCGCGTCCTTTGGCCATGCAAAAGCTACAAACAGGTGGATAAATTTGCCCAGATAATCCTCTGAAATGGTGACCTCCAAGAACCTTCATCTTGTTGGGTTGAGGGAAGAGGGTGTGCTAGAGCAAAAGCTGCAACCCAGGAGGAGAAATGGAGCTGCAGGTTGGCCTGCTTCTAGTTGACAGTACCAAGAGGGGCTGCACGGTCATCAAAGTGCAACATCTGATTGCATGGATGCACAAGGTGGGAGAACACTTGAGTTCCTACATCTTTTGGCTGGGCCTGGAGTAGCTTCAAGCCTCCTGGTACTCCAGGAATTGAAATATTATTAGATCCTTTCATCTTTCCAACAAACCCTCCAAAGAACTGCACCAGCTCATAGCAAAAGTCTACCCAGCTCAGTCTCCAACAGTAGGTGCCCACATAACTTGCAGAAACTTTCCATCTAGCTTGACCCCAGCCCTTGCTGGGCAAGAGCAGCTCAAGAATAGAAAGTTGTCTATGTAGGTAGGACTCCCTCCTTATGTCCACTACTGCCACACTTTAGGAGAACTGCCCTCCTGCCAGGGCAGAGTAGGGAGATTTGATGTCCTCATTTCCCCACCTGCCTTTAGGCTCTATCCAGAGCTGAGGCTGTACTTGGTAGTTCTACAAATGGGGAAACCAGTGTGGGAGCTGCACTAATACCAACCTGGGACCCACCATCTTCATCTAGATCTGCCTAAAGCTGGGTGGGCTGAATGGTCACTCTGCTCAGCAAGGCCTAGAGATGGTGCAGCTGGACTGGAGCTTCTTCCAAACTCTGCATCTACCAAGGTCTGCCCTGCTAGTTTTCGGTCTATTCATGGCTGTATTTTTGACAGGTTTCTGCTCGATCCCTTGGAGCCTGGCTGTTCCAGCTTGCTCCTCTTCCAGGCACTTGACCTTGGAGTTGGCTTTTCCTGGTTTCCTTGGCCTTTGGGATTGCTGACTGCAGTGGCATGACTTCTGTGATAACAGCCCAGGCAGATTGCCTTTGAGTGAGCCTTTATCAGTCGCCTGAGGAAAGGAATAGCAAACAGAGTCAGCAAGTCTGCTGGAAATGCTGCTGCCTGCTGGCTCAGTCAGAGGCCAACCAACCTCCTAGCTGCCCACTTATACCTTGGTGGTGCCTCTTGGCCTCCAGGAAATGCCTTGCTTCTGGAGAAGTGGTAATAACTTGGGCAGTACAAACACCAGGATAGAGAAGAGCCTACTGGTAATAGCTCAGGCTCGGGGAGTTGGGGTTCTTCAACCTGGAGAAGAGAAGGCTCTGGGGAGACCTTAGAGATACATTTCAATATCTGAAGGGAACCTATAGGAAGACTGGGGAGGAACTGTTTGGAAAGGCCTTTGGTGAAAGGATAAGTAGAAATGGTTTGAAACTAGAGCAGAATTGGTTTAGACTGGACATCAAGAGGAAGTTCTGCACAATGAGAGTGGTGAAATACTGGAACAGGTTGCCCAGGGTTGCAGCTGAGACCCCATCCCTGGAGACACTCAAGGTAAACTTGATGGGGTCCTGCACAATCTGATCTAGTTGGAGATGTCCCTGCTGACTGCAGGGGAGCTGGACAAGATGACCTTAGAGGGTCCTTTCCAACCCAATGCATTCTATGATTCTGTGACCCCTCCAGAGCAGTGTGGCTCTGCTCTGGAGTCACCCTTGAGCCCCTAGCAGAAACCTCTTGTAGGTGATAAGATGTGACAAGGCCAGGGAGGTGGTGGAGTCACCATCCCTGGAGGTGGCACTTTGGACATGGTCTAATAGCCATGGTGGTGTTGGCTTGGCAGTTGGTCTTGCAAATAGATTCTAGCTGTGATTCTATGACAGCTTCAAGGTGGGAAGCTAGTGGGATGGCTCAACCTCTGGCAGTCCTCTCCCTGGACTCCAGAGAGAGCTTGCACAGAAACTCAACTTTAGCCACCTGTGAAGTGGGCAGCAAAGGTAGTGAAGGTGAATCTTGCCCTACTGCATGTAACACAGATCTATCTGAATGTTTCAAGCACAGCAGGAGTTTCTTGGTGCTGTTTCCAACCTCTCTGAGGCAGATCAAGCAGAGGAGCCCATCTGGACTCTTCTGCAACCTACGTAAGCACAAAGGTTGGTCCTGCTGCCCCTGATGGTGCTTTGTGGTTTCCAGCAGCTGAATGTTTGTGTGTGCACTTGAGTCCTGGGGCTTTCTTTGCTAATCCCATGTTGTGGAGAGTTCCAGAAGACTGGAGGAACAAACAGAAAATAACGTTGATCAGGGTCAATATCAAACCCAAATGATCAGAGAAACAAATATTTACTCGGGTCAATATTTAACTAGGAGACAATAAATGCTGATATTGAACCAAATCTGGATATAAACACAGGCTATTTATAATGTGGGCCTTTAAAGGGGCTCTGCCAGGGACTTGCTGTGGCTCTTGATTGATGATTGTCCTCTCCATTGTTTGCTGATTCCCTTGGAAGCTGGAGTTTCGTGCAGGTGCATCTATGAGAAAGAGGCTGTGCTACGTAATCCCAGGGCATGGGCAACAGACTTAACTGTTGTCCCACACATGCCTGTGCTTCCTTCACCTCGGAAAGGGACCTCAGCTGTTGTCCCACATGTGCCTGTGCTTCCCTCACCTCAAAGAGAGACCTCCCCTGCCTGCACCTGGAGTGTGTACCCCATCCCTTTGACCCCCATAGAATAGAGAGTTGTTTTGGGTGGAAAGGACCTCTAAGATCATTGAGTCCAGCCATCGACCTAACACTGCCATGGCTGCTAAGCCATGTCCTGGGGTTGTGCTGCTGGCTAACTGGCACAGGTGAAGAAGGCATTTTCAGAGCATCACTGAGTTATTTCAGTTAGAAGAGATGTTTCAGATCATGGAGTCCAACCATGAACCCAGCACTGCCAGGTCATCACTAAACCTGGTTCCTCAGCACCACATTTCTGTGGCTTTGAAGTGCTTCCAGAGATGGGGACTCCATCACTGCTCTGCACAGCCTGGGCCAGGCCTTGACAAACCCTCAAGGGGAAGAAATTGTTCCTCATGTCTAACTTAAACCTCCTGGTGTGACTTGAGGCTGTTTCCTCAAGTTCAGTCCTTTTGCTTGCACCCCTTGTCCAAAAGACATCATATCTGAGGAGCACACAGGCTGAGAGCCCTGGGGCTGTTGAGGCTGGAGGAGAGCAGTCTGAGAGGGGATCTGAGCAATGCCCAGCAAGATATAGAGGGCAGGGAATGAGAGGCTGGGACCAGACTCTTCTCGGTGGTGCCCAGGGACAGGACAAGAGGCACAAAGTGGAACTCAGGAGGCTCCATCAGAACAGGGGGAGAAACTTTGGTGTGAGGGTGCTGAAGCCCTTGCGCAGGCTGCCCAGAGAAGTTGTGGAGTCTCCTCCTCTGGGGAGCTTCCAACCCTGGCTGCCATTCTGATCCTGGCCAAACTGCTGTGGGTGCCCCTGCTTTAGCAGGGGGGTTGGACTGGATGCTCTCCAGAGGTCCCTTCCACCCCACCACTGGGATTGTGGGATCGCTGACCAGCGTGCGGCTGGCTGTGAGCAGGAGCCCGAGAGCCCTCTGGGAAGCGGCGAAGCGCACTCGATGGCTCCGGCACTGCGGAGCGAGCAGGATGGGGGTGGCTGCAACCAGGCAGGGGCTAGCGCAGGGCTCGAAACTGCCAAGGACCTCCTTCCCCCTCGCCCCCCTCCGCCCCTTCCCAAGCTCTCTCCTCCTGCCAACTTTACAAGCTCATTGCCTGTTTAGCAAACATTGATTTCTCTCCTTGTTTTTTGCTGCTGCCCGTGTGGTGACAACATTCGATGTTTCTATGGGGGTTTGTTATTTATCAACTTCAGATTAGAAAGCGTTTAATCACGGGCAAGACGTGTCCCACCTCCCGCCTCGGCAGCCTGCAGCTCTTCTAACCGCCGCATGGCTAATCGCTGGCAAAGGGGCACGGCTGACTCGAGTGCTGGGTTGGTTTTTTTTTTTTCCCCTCTGTCCTCCCAAGAAATGTTTGCCTTGGCCTCTGCGCCTGGTGATCAATGTCCTGATAACACCTCCCAACGTCTGAGGGAGGGATTTGAAGGCTCCGAGCAGGAGGTTCCTGCAGGATGTATGAAACTTGGCCAGATGGCAGAGCCGGGATCAGGGCACGGAGAAGTCCTGTCAGCGTCTGTGAGCCACGGGAGAATCCCCTCTAGAGCAAGCTGGAGAAAGCTCAGAGGGGGTTTTCTCACTCTCTCCAACTCCATGAAAGGAGGTTGCAGCCAGATGGGGGCTGGTGTCTTCTCCCAAGGGGCAAGTGATAGGACAATAGGGAATGGCCTCAACAGTGAGGGGCTGGAACAGGTTCAGAGAAGAGCAAAGAAGCTGGTGAAGGGTCTGGAGAACAGGGCTAGTGAGAAGCAGCTGGGGCTGCTCAGCCTGGAGAAAAGGAGGCTGAGGGGAGACCTGGCTCTCTTCAACCCCCTGAGAGGAAGTTGAATGAGATGGGGGTTTGTCCCTTCTCCCAAGGGACAGTACAAGATGCCATGGCCTCAGGTTGGACATGAGGAACAATTTCTTCTTCCTGAGGGTTGTCAAGGTCTGGCCCAGGCTTCCCAAGGCACCAGTGGAGTCCTTATCCTTGTAAGGGTTTCAAAGCTATGGAGATGTGCTGAGGATGTTCTAGTGGTGACCTGGCAGTGCTGGGTTAACGGCTGGACTTGATCTTAAAGGTATCTTCTAACCAAGAAGGTTCTGAACAGGGCTTTATCGTCCACTGTCTTCAGCGACAAGGCATTACCTCTCAGGGTTGGGTTTTCCTGACCTCACAGTGCTGGCTGCTGCTTGCAGAGGCTGCTGAGGTCATCCTGCCCTCCCAGGAATTTTGGGTGCTCGATCTGATTTGGTTTGCCTGTGCCAGTGCTGTGTGTAACGTGGTGCCGCTGCTCCAGTGACCTTGTCTGTAAGGGCTAAATGCTTGTTCTAACCTTCTTCCTTTTCTTCCTTGTGTTTTGGTTTGGTTGTTTTTGTGTTTTGTGGAGTTTTGGTGTTCTTATTGGCTTTCTTTTCTCTGACAAGTTGGAAGGACCTTCTTCCATGGTCAGAAGTAGATCTTATGACTTTGAGGGGAGCTCAGAGCTTTCTGTTCTTGGCCAAGCCCAAGATCCCAGTTTAAACACTCCTAAGCTCACAGAAGTTGGGTCCATCTGTGCTTTGCCTGGATTTCCCCTTTGCTCACTTTTTGCCTGACCTACTGACCTATGATGACCCCTGAGGCCCTTGTAGATGAGGTTGGTGGAATGTGGGGCATGTCTACCTCCAGACCTTGTATCTCACCCTTCTCTCCAATGACTGCAATGATGGTATTGCTATTGGTTATCAGGGAAACTGGGCCACTGAAAACCTGGTGGCTTGTCAACCCTGGAGGCTTTCTTCATTGAGTCATAGCAACTATCTCTTGTAGTATTGAGATGAGCTGATCTCCCTGGCTATGAGACATGTTAGGTCCTTGCCAAAATGGCAAGAAAATGGTTAACTCCCTGCCTGTGGCTGGCAGACTGGAGGAAGGGATGGGCTGATCTTCCAGGTCATATGTCCTCAGCTGCCCTCTCCTAGAGCCGCCCCAGGCAGGGCTGCAGCCTGCTGCCAGGACTTGCTTGGGGTTGGCCAAGGAGTCTGCAGAGATCCAGTGTCTACGAGGCTTCTTCCTGGCTGGGTTCTTGTCCTTAATAGCTTCCTTTTGTATTTACGCTGCTTCCAGGCATTGAACATCTCCCACTTTTCTGGGTAACCTGGGTCAGGGTCTCACCACCCCCAGTGTCAAACATTTCTCCCTTCTTTCCAGTCTGAATCTCCCTCTTTTAGTTCAAACCATCACCCCTTGTCCTGTCACAACAGGCCCTGCTCACAAGTCTGTCCCCATCTTTCTGACTGGCCCCTTGAAGTCCTGAAAGGCCACCAGAAGGTCTCTCTGGAGCCTTCTCTTCTCCAGGTTGAACAAGCCCAGCTCTCTCAGCCTGGACTCCCAGCAGAGGACTTCCAGCCCTCCCGTCACTGCTGTGGCCTCCTCTGGCCCTGCTCCAATAGGTCCCTGTCTGTGCTGTACTGAGGACTGCAGCACTGACCCCAGCACTGCAGGTGGGGTCTCAGCAGAGGGGTAGGATCCCCTCCCTCTATCTGCTGGCCACACTGCTGGGGATCAGCCCAGGACAGGGCTGGGAGTGCACAGTGCTGGCTCATGAACAGCTTTCCCCACCCAGCACCCCAAGTCCTTTTCCACATCACTGCTTTCCATTTCTTCATCTGCAGCCTGGATTGACACTGGGGGTTGCCCTGACCCAGCAGCAGGACCTTGTCCTCGACCTGGTTGATCCTCATGAGGTTCATGCACATAGGTGGTTTCTGCCTGATTTGGGAGCCTCTGGGGATTGATAGTGTCCCCCATGCTTCGTATCCCAGGGATGGGGGCTGAGGTGACCTCCCAGCAGACTAGGGGCTCCTGCCTGGGACAAACGTGTCCCTGCTTTGAGGCTGTCTCCACCACACTGTAGGTAGTAGCGCAGGAGCAGGAGGTCACTCTGGTCTCATGCTGCTCCTCACCCCATGGTAACCACCACCTGCTGCTGTGCTGGGAAGTGATGCTGGTGACAGTGGTGGGGACATGCCTGCTGACAGGGTGGGCACCTTGAGACTGTGGCTGCTGTGAGGGCTGGGGAGGTGGTGGGTGAGGTTGTCCATGGCTCAGGGGTTGGTTGGGGAGGGCCACGGGGGGTTGGTGGCTGCCCCACTAACCCTGCCCTGTCTGCCCCACAGCTGCACCCCATGAGGATGGAACCACGGATGCCACCGCTCATTCTTGAGGTGACTCTCTTCCTTACCCCTCCTTCTGCATGCTCCTGTCCCTGTGGTGTGAGGTGCTGCTGAAAATCTGAGGAGATGGAGCTGGGAATTCCCCCCCCACACCTCCTCCATCCCAGCTAGCCCCACTGCAGGGCCTCTGTCCCTCCTGGTGGTGCCTCTACTGCCTCATTCCAACCCCACAATGTTGCTCCTGTTCACAGTGTCTCCATCAGTGCAAGTCACCCAGGTGTCCACAGAACTGTCTCCTTCATGGCTTGTGTGTCTCTATTAATTGTTCAGCCTGGAGAAAAGGCTTCAGGGAGACCTTACTGAAGCATGTAGACATAGCACTTCAGGACATACTTTAATGGCCATAGTGGTCTTAGCTTGACAATTGAACTTGATGATCTTATAGGTCTTTTCCAACTGAAGCTATTCTGTGATTCTTTTGTGGTCTTTCAGGACTTGAAAGGGCTGATCAGCAAACTGGGGACAGACTTTTCAGCAGGGCCTCTTGTGACAGGACAGGGAGTGATGGTTTGAACTGAAAGAGTGAGATTCAGAGTGGAGATACGGGAGAAATGTTTGACACAGAGGGTTATAAGGCCCTGGCCCAGGTTTCCTGGTAGTTGCCTCATCCCTGGCACCATTGCAGGTGAGGCTGTTTGGCTCTGAGCAGCCTCCTCTAGTTCGGATGTCCCTGCTGACTGCAAGGGGTTGGACTAGATGGGCTTTAAAGGTCACTTCAACCCAAACCATTCTATGATTCTACTTGGATCCTTAGCATTAACTGAATCTCCACCAACTGTGAAAGAACCTCTGAGTGACAGCCAGATAGAGACCCCTGCAGTCAGGACACATGAATTGGATCCCACACAGACACATCAATACTTCTCATCCTGGTTCTGCTGACCATGGGCTAAGGAGCTTGTGCTGGGTCGAGCACTGGCTGAGAAGTGCTTAGGGAAACGGTTTGGTGTTAGGCATCAGCTCTCAGCAGGAGCAGTGCTAGGGTGGGCTAGGGTTGCTAAGCACCCTGGGACCACAAACAATGCCTCTTCCCTCTTGGAAGGACACTGGGGTCAGGATGATGTGGGGATGTGTGACACAATCAGTATGTCACAAAAGTCTGGGTTCCAGTGGGGAGGGGCCCTCGATGCCCCACTCCTGCACACACCAGCTGTGGTCAGGGCTGCTCTCTGCTCCTTTTGGATGAAAGCTCGTTGCCCTTGCTCTGCTGACCAGCTGCCCCTCAGCACCCCCACTGCTCAGAACCAAGAGGCTGCTCAGGAGGTTGCCCAGAGAGGTCAGGCTTTAAAAGACTGGCAGGAAGAAGACTTTGCTCTGCAGGTAAGGGTGGTGAGCAGGGAAAAGGAGGCTGGGAGGCACCAAACAGGTGGACAGGCAGCAGACAAGGGGACTCTGGCTCAGAATCCAAATCTTAGACCTGAAATTTCTGGCTGAATGCAGGTTCTGGATCTGAATTTAGGATCCTCTGTACCTTTCTACATTTAATATAGACAGATGCCAGAAATAAATTCTTTACAGTGAGGATGGGGAGACACTGGAACAGGTTGCCCAGAGAGGCTGTGGATGCTCCCTCCCTGGAGCTGTTCAAAACCAGGTTGGACAGGACCTTGAGCAGCCTGGTTTAGTGGAAGGTGTCCCTGTCTGTGGCAGGGGGTTGGAACTAGATGATGTTTGAGGTCCCTTCCAACCCAAACCATTTGATGAATCTATGAATGATACACCTGCCGGGTCACCTGCCACAGAAGGACCCACCGGAGTTGTGTGTTGGGGTGAGACTTTCCTCTGGGAACTGAAGGTGAGAAAGTGAAATGCCAGAGATAAGGGAAGTGTAGAAGTAAAAGCACCCTCCCCCTGTCCCCACCCTTGGCAAGTGGGACCTTTCACTGCTCAGGTATGTGTGGCATCTGGGGCCTCTGGTACTGCCTAGAGCAGGCTGTCTCCCAAGGGTAGCAGCGGTGTGGGTGCACAGGGCAGGAGCATGCAGGGCTCAGCTCCAAAGCTCTGGCATGGTTCCTCTGTGGGCAGAAACCTGAGAAGGACACTGCAGAGGGCATCTATAGAATGGTTTTGGTTGGAAAATACCTTCAACATCATTGATCCCAACCATTCTCTACCAAATTTGATGCTAAGCCATGTCACTCAGCATCACATCTCTGTATCCTTTAACCCTCTAGGAATGGGGATTCAACCACCTCCCTGGGGAGTCTGAGCCAGTGTTGAGAACCCTTTCAGTGAAGAAGTTTCTTTTAATGTCCAACCTAAACCTCCCCTGGGGCAAGTTGAGGCTGTTTCCTCTTGTCCCATTATTTGTTACTAGGAAGAAGCGACCAACCCCCACCTGTCTGCAGCCTACTTTTAGGGAGTGTAGAGAGCCAGAAGGTATCTTCTGAGCCTCATTTTCTCCAGGCTGGACAACTCCAGGCCCCTCAGTTGCTCCTCACAAGGAGGGAGGAGAGACAAAATGATAAGAGAGAAAATGCAAGAACTGAGAGTCTCTGTTTCTCTCCCCTGTCTCCTGCTGCTGCCTCAGCTTCAGGAAGGTTTTCCTTACTGGAGCATGGTGGAGGGAGGAGCAGAGGTGGTTAGTCGAGGAGGAGCTGGTAGTGCCAACACTCTGCTTCCTTTCATGAGCACAGGCACTTCTCAGGACCTACACATGCGATGAGGACGCAGAGGGTGGAGGGGACAGCAGTGCAGTCCCACTGCTGTGTAGCATTTCCGAGGCCAGCCGCTCTGGGCTTGTAGCTGTGTAGAAGAGGGTGTATTTGTGGTACGTCCCCGTGCCTGGGAGGCAGCCAGCTCACCCATGCATTGCCCTTACAGCCTGCAGAGGTGCAAAGGTTCTCTGAATTAGCTGGAAGCACAGGTGATACGTTTCGCTGGAAAGGGCCAGCAAGTCTCTTGGGCCCCAGCCAGCTTTGTTAAGAGCAATGAAGTTGCAGCAGGGATGACTTTGGCCCGTTGCACTCCAGTGACATAGTTCAGGGCTGTAAAAGACTGGGCTGAAGCGTGCAGGGTGTGGGCTGAGATCAGCTCGCTCTCCTCGAGAAGGCTGAAGGCTCTGCCAGGGAAACCTTGGTGGTTTTGCCAGCTCCTCTACATATGAATGAGGTTATGAGGGCTTTGCAATGAGCTTGACACATGGATAACCACATAATTAAAGGCTGTAGCTTTCTGGGAGAGTGTTAGTGCTGGTATCTTTAACCACAGAGAGCAGAACTTGAGTCATCAAATGCCAGGGGATGAATTTCCTAGCGGATTGCTCCACCAGGTTGCTGAATTTTTGGGCCTGGATCCAGTGGGAAGAACCAGGTGGGGAAGAAACCTGCAGAGCGGTGACTGAGCTAGAGGTCCTGTTAGCTTGGAGGACCCAGACTTGTGCCAACAGCCCAACAAAACTAGAACCAAACCAATGGTTGGGTGAGGGCTGAGTCACTTAACCAAGACAAGAATGTGGCTGACTTGGCAGTTACTGTTTTAGGCTCCCAGAGCACTAAATCAGTGGCCACGTCTCCTAGATTTGTGGAGCTGAGCCCAAATGATTCTCAGTGAATTAAGGACATCATCCTAGACTGTTCTTAGCTAATTAAAGGATAAAATGCAGCACAGCTCAGCCTCTTGAATTCGAAGCAGACCAGAGTCAGCACATCTAAGATAGATTTCAGATCCAATGTGCCAGCTGGAGCAGAGTTTCTGATTTCACAGAATCACAGCAACATTCCGGTTGGAAAAGACACTCAGGATCATCAAGTCCAACTGTCACCTTTACTCTACCAAGGTCACCCTTGAATCATATCCTCAATGTATCCACAGTTGGTGACTCAACCACCTCCCACTTCTAGGGTTAAACTCATCCAGCGTTGGTGACTCAACCACCTCCACTTCCATAGGATTAAACTCACTTGTCTGTGACCCAAGCTTTGCACCCAAAGCTTGGAGGCTCTTTTCCAACTCTTTTCTCTCCTAACTGTGTCCTCTGCCTGGCTTAGCCTTTGTTAGCAGTGCAGAGAGGAGGTAAGCGGGACAGAGGACCGCGATTCGCTCCTGGGCAGCCTGGCTGAGTCACAGGCTGAGGCACCACAGGCTGCTGGTGCCACTCTCTCCGCTTCTTGCTCTCCTAAGTGCCCGTTGAAGGTGGCAGTGCCGCCGCTGGCACGCGGAGCTGACTCTCGTCCATCTTCTTGCCGCAGGCCCGGTCCGAGATGGATAAGTACCTCTCCAGCGAGGTGCCACCCATCCCAATGATCCCGGACAAGAAGTACCGGCGGGAGAGCGCCTCGGTGGTGGACGAGTTCTTCTCCACGGAGAAGCCCACCTCCACGCCCTACAGCGTCAACATCAACGTCATCCTGCCCGACACCACCCACCTGCGCACCGGACTGTACCGCCCGCCCAAACCCATCACCCCCTTCCCGCAGATCAAAACCGAGCCCGGCACCAGCTTTGCCCAGCCCTGCTCTTCTGCCTCGGGCTCCATGCAGACCCTGCCCGACTTCACCAGCGTCTTCAGCATGCCCCAGTCGGTGGCAGTGAACAACATCTTCATCAAGCAGGAGATGCCCTCCGAGATGCCCTTATCCACCAACCCGCAGCAGTCCCACCTCTACCAGATGCCTCTCGGCAGCGCTGACATCACCACCTTGACGTCCTCCTCCAACAGCACCACAGCCATCAACAGTCTCAGTGGTGTTACCATGTCCACGGGCAGTGCCATGGCCAGTGTGGTCCACAGACCTGTCCAGCCAGGAGGGCCAGTAAAGCAGTACCCTCACGTCTCCCAGGGACAGGGAAACTTCAACATCTCAGGGCAGTTCTACCCTGCTCCGGGGGTGAACCTGCCCCCTTCACCTCCCAACTCACAGCCTGGGAGCCCAGAAAATCAACCGGAGCTCATCAACACCATCTCTCCCCCACCATCCTATGAAGCCACTTTTGGACTGAAGTTGGTCCAGTCGTCACAGGTCCCCCCAGTCCCCAACGGCCTTGGAACCCTCTCCCAGGGGCACATTGTCATGCAGCCCCCCAAATACAACAGACGCAACAACCCCGAGCTGGAGAAGAGGAGAATCCACCACTGTGACTTCCCAGGTATGCTCATGGGTGATTTGGGAGGGTATGGGATTGAATTTTGGAGGATTTATGCTCATTGGATTTGGGAGCAGGGGTTTCCTCTTCACCCACTGAAGCTGGAGGATGTCTTGGGTCCCCACTGGAATTCAGTCTGAAATAATTTTCTCTTCATGATGAATCCTAGAATGGTCAGGGTTGGAATGGACTTCATGAGATCATCTAGTCCATCCCCAAGGGAACTATGGAGCTGAGTGGAAAGCCCCAGGGAGGTGAGGTTCCTACCATCACCAAGGGAGCAGAAGAGGTTGATCATGCCTGGGCTAGCTGGTGCCTTTGTTCCCCCCTTCCCTTTTCTCTTTGGGAAAAGGCAAGCCTGACTCTGAGAGGCAGAGGAGTTCCTGCAAAGCCTGGGACCTTCTGGAAATCTCCTGCCTTAGCTGCTTGTCTCACTCTGCCCTGAGCAGCCTCATGCTCTCTATGGCTGAAACCTCACTGACCTTTCCTCTCCCGTAACGGGTGGCAAACCATCGAGTAATCTCTGTGAGCAACCTTTGTGGTCTCTCTGGAGCCTCAGTTCTCTTCTTCCAAAGAGGCAATGAGCTGAATATCTGTGTTGTGCCCTTCAGTGGCCTCGTCAGGATGGTGGAAAGGCATTTCAGGGTCGGGATCAACCCAGAGCTGAAACTGTTCCTTGTGTGTCACCTCAAGCCATAAGCATGTCCATCTGAAGACCTGCCATACCTTGGCAAGAGGAATCTCTCAGGCTTTTCTGCAGAGAGTTTGTGTGACCCACAGGTGCAAGCTCTTATTTACAGAACAGAATCACAGAACTGTTTTGATTGAAGGAGACCTTTAAAATCATCAAGTCCAACTATGAACTCAGCACTGCCAGGGCACCACTAAACCACAGCCTTCAGCACCACATCTCCATGGCTTTGAAACCTCTCCAGGGATGGGGACTCCACCACTGCCCTGGGCAGCCTGAGCCAGGCCTTGACAACCCTTTCAAGGAAGAAATTGTTCTTCGTGTCCTATCTAAACCTCCCCTGGTACAATGTGAAACCATTTCTTCTTGTCCTACAAAAGGAAATCCTACAACCATCATTGTAACTCCCCTCAGCTACCAAAATCTTACTGCACAAGCCTGGGAAGTCCTCACATGATTCAGATGAAGGTAGTAATGGGCAGTTAGCTGCTCTGAACACCAGATATGCAATCTGTACTTCCTTAAGCAATGTCCATCCCATACATTTCAAGCTTTATGAAATGTTAATTCATTTATAATTGACAGCATCACAGAATGGTTTGGCTTGGAAGGGACCACCTTGTTTCAACTCCCTGCTGTGGGCAGGAACACCTTTCACTAGCCCAGGTTGCTCAAGGCCTCGTCCAGCCTGGCCTTGAACACCTCCAGGGAGGGGACATCCACAACCTCCCTGGGCCATCTGTTCCAGTGTCTCCCCACCCTCACCACAAAGAATTTCTTCCTAATCTCCAGACTAAATCTCCCTCTTCCAGCTCAAAGCCATTGCCCCTTGTCCTTTCACTGCAAGCCCTTGTATGAAGTCCCTCCCCAGCTTTCTTGTGGCCCCCTTTGGGTGCTGAAAGGCTGCTCCATGAAGCCTTCTCCAAACTGAGCAACCTCTGCTCTCTCAGTCTCTCTCCACAGAGGAGGTGCTCAAACCATCTGAACATCTTTATCACCTCCTCTGGGAGCCACGTGGGTGAGAATCAAGAAACCCCAGCGAGGGCAATGTGAGGGCTTTGGAAATCACCCATGCTCCTGCAGGACCTCCCACCCCTGGGCACAGCCCCAGCCGTGGAGCTGCTGGAGCTTAGCAAACAGCTTTCCCGTGGGGGTTGTGACTGAGGAAAGCCATTTCCTAGCTGTCTCCACCATGATTTATGTGCTTCTTCCGTGGCTGTAGTAGGGCAGCCCAGAGACCTGTCTAGCCCAGATCCTGTCTCCAGCAGTGACCTGACGAAGTAGATAAGAGGACATGTTTGGAGAGATCTTTCTGTGCTGACACCTTCTCAACCCTCTGGCAACCTGCAGATTAGGGACTTTCTGAGCCAGGAGCTGCACCCATGTTCTTGTGGTTAAGAGGTTGTCCTGGATTATTTACCTTCTGCTGGTTATGGTGGGAGGTGGATTAAGGGGATAAGTAGACCCCTTCTCTGAGACAGACCTCTCTGAACCGGTCAGAGCAAAAGTCCCATCCTGCAGGTTACCTTTTCTTGTCTGTTTTCAGCAGGATTTTGGTCTGCATGGGAAGGCAGGGACACACCTGCAGAAAAAACCCCAACCTGCACTGAGTAAACATTGGGTGGCTCGATTGTGTGTACGTGCAGGGACACAGCAGAGCTTCTTCTAATCCTTCCCAGCCAGGTTCAGCTAGAGGTGAAACCAGCCAGGAGTGTTGCAGGGGCAGCAGGTCTCACTGGGCTGGTTGAAGTTGCAGGAGACATGTCCAGCCCACAGCACTGACTGCAGGAACTGGGGAGATCTGTTTGCAAAGCTCCAGCCCGGGTTTCCAGGTGGTGGCCCCAGCACCTTGTTTCAGCATGGTCGTGGGGGTGTGAAGCTCAGCCGGAACATGCTCTGGCTTCTCTGTGTTCCCCCTCTGGGTTTGGAATCTGCTCTGAGTGCTTGGCTGGCTTCATTTCCATGTCTAGCAGGGAGGCAGTCCTTGGTCTCACCCATACTCATCTCCCTCCTAAGTGACAAACCTCAAGAAGCATCAGAGCAATATTGAACTGGATGACCAATCCTTATCCCTCCTACCAAGGAGGGTCAAGGTCAGGTTGGTTGTGACTCTGAGCAACCTGCTCTAGTTGCAGATGTTTGCTAGATGAGCTTTAAAGGTCCCTTCCCACTTGAACCCATCTGGGATTCTATGATTCTAAGCCATGGGGAGGGGAAAGGCAGTTTGGCTGCTCAGGAGCAGGAGAGGACAGATATCTTCTAACAAAGGCTTCTTTAGGCTGTGCAGAAACACTGGGACAAAAGCTATGAGTGTGTTGCTTAGGAGGGAGATAAACATTCAAATTTTAGCAGGCTTGTCAAAGCACACAGAAGCAGGACCCTAGAGGCAGAAGGAGAACCTTCTCTAAGCTTTATCTCACTGACATGAGGAACCATCAATGACTCATTCTGAGGTGCCTGGTCAAACTTCGACTGAAGTCACAGTGTCGCTGTTAAGAACCTTGCTGTTGCTGCTGCTCTTCTGAAAACCCTTCCCACTGGCATTATTCTGGAGCCTGAAAGCCAGGCTGTGGCTCCATGCTGTATCTGGTGTTTCCTGCTTCCTGGAGCATTTCTACCGCAACTGCTGTGGCTGGGACTGTTACAAAATACATCTTGGAATCACAGAATGGTTTGGGTGGGAAGGGACCTTTCAAGGTCATTTAGTCCAACCCCTTGCAGTCAGCAGGGACATCTGCAGCTAGAGCAGGTTGCTCAGAGCCACAACCAACCTGACCTGTACTGGTGCCAGGGATGGGACATCTTTGGGCAACCTGGGCCAGGCTCTCACCACCCTCAGTGTCAAACATTACTTCCTTCTCTCTGGTCTGAATCTCCTCCTTTGAATTCAAACCGTCACCCTTTGTCCTGTCACAATTTGCCCTGCTCAGGAATCTGTCCCCAGCTTTCTGACTGATCCCTTGAAATCCTGAAAGTCTACCACAAGGTCTCTATGGAGCCTTCTCTTCTCCAGACTAGACAAATCCAATTCTCCCCAGCCTGGAGCCGTTCCATGTCAGGTTGTTTGGGGCTCTGAGCAACCTGCTGTAGTTGAAGATGTCTCTGCAGGTTGCACGGGGGTTGGACTAAATGATCTTTAAAGGTCCCCACAACCCAATACATTCTGTGATGCCTTCCTTCATAGCAAACCTCTCTGATCATTTTTGTGGGCTCTCATAGACCTACTCCAAAAGGTCCCTTCAGCCTTGCAGCATCTGGAATCCAGCAGCAGAAAGACAACAGTGGTGTATGTATTTACCACTGCCTCAAAGACCTGGTTGAGGAAGGATGTGGAAGTGTGTGCCCAGCCCTTCCCCCCCACCTAATTCCCAGCACAATGTCCAAAGGTGTCAGGGTGGTGTGGTGAAAGCTGATCTGTTGCCATGGTCTAGCTGTTGAACAAACACTCCTGCTGAAACAAAATGGGTAGGGCCAGGCTCATTTGCATTCTGTTACCCAGAGTGTTTTGAGATGATGGACAGAGCAGGCCTCAACTCTTCCTCTTCTGGGCTGCTTTTTTTTCTCCTCTTTCTCACAGTGAAATTGTCTCTCTCCTCTTTTTGCAGGTTGCTCCAAAGTTTATACCAAGAGCTCCCACCTGAAGGCACATCAGAGGACTCACACGGGTAAGAGAAGCACACAGCAGGAAGCTCTGCCAATCTGCACTTCTCATGCTGTGCCTGTTAATGGTGCTGATCATCTAATTGAGTTAATTACCTTCATCTAGAGTGGTTATTTGAGTCAGGGTTTCAGCTATCGATGTTCATGTTAACTGAAGTGTAGTGGTTTGCAGTGACTGCACTCTGCTATGTGCACTTGCTTGCCTTTTGGAGGGATGGTCCAGGATTTAGAGGAACTCTTGGAGGCTCTTTAGTGGCTGGATTGGAAGAAGGAAGTGCCCTCAAAACCTGTCCTACTTGGAACTCTTCCTTGGAGCTCTCCACAATCCTCCTCACTCTCACTCTTCTTCGGAGCTCTCCCACACCCTGGCCAGGTCTGGTCCTGCTTAGCCTTCAGAAAGGCTGTGTGAAAGCACATGGTGCATGTAGGTGACCTCTGAGGAGACAAAGCTGTGTCTCCTATGTCAGACAGCCTTGTGGTTCCCAAGGTTCCAAGGAGAGGACAGAACCACTCAGGTCTCCTTGTGTACCATCCACACAGGCGTCTGGTGCCCTGAACTAGTTCTGTTAACAGCTCCCATTGGTGTAGCACTGGGGCTACCAAGTAATCTCCTAAGGGCTCTGACTACGAGGTACAGAAGGGCTCCAAACCTACAGAAGAGCTCTGAACAGATATGCAGAAGGGTTGTGCCCTCATTTCAGAGGGCAAAGGTGCCCATAAGCTGCCTTTGCTGATGTAATCAGGGTCAGTAGCACAGAGAAGCTCCCACCACAGCCAGCTTCTTCAGGGTAAATTGAGCTCAGTGGCACTTGTACATTCAAGCACAGCTCTTCCCATTAAGGTATTTATTATACCTGAAACTTTATCAGATCCTCAGGTAGTCCAGGAACCATCAGTGCCCTCATAAATCTGGTTTATAGAAGGGTTGATCTTTAGTGAAAGCAATTAAGCTGGCCCAGAGTTCACTTTTCTTTTTTTATTAACAACGAACAAACCCCATCCTGGGACTGGGAATGGGTTCTTGCACTTGGCTCTGTTCCCTTTCCCTCTTATCAGCCCTTGGAACAAGCCAGTGAAGAATTTCTTTTTGTGTGTGAGGTACAATCTCTTTTTGGCAGGGTCTGGGTAGGAGCAAAGCCGGGGAACAACACGGAAAGGGTGGAAGAAAGAGACAGGAAGGACAATGTCCTGGTTCTGAGAGCTGGCTGGTGATAAGCATTTGTCACAGCAGCAGTTTGTGTTCAGGGCTGCTGGCTTTAGAATGAAATCTCTCTTTTTAGAATGGAATATCTCTCTTCCCCTTCTGTTTGAGCACAGGTCTGAGTTCTGTGCCCAGGCACCACCCTTCCCAGTCATGATGTAAAGATGTAGAACATCCTCCCCAGAGAGGTGATTGAATCTCCAGTCCCGGAGTTGTTTAAGAGAGGCAGAGATGTGGTGCTGGGGAACATGGTTTAGTGCCCAGCTTGGTAGAGTTAGAGAATGCTTGGACTCAATGATCTTAAAGGTCTTTTCCAACCTAAATGCTTCTGTGATTTTGTAATGTAAGTAACATCACAGTTTAGAGACGTAGAACATGCAAACTGGAACCCAGGAGGTCCATCTGAACAGGAGAGGAAACTTCTTTGGTGTGAGGGTGCTGGAGCCCTGGAGCAGGCTTCCCAGAGAGGTTGTGGAGTCTCCCTCTCTGGAGAACTTCCAAACTCATTGTGACCGTTGTGATCCTGGGCAAGCTGCTGTGCATGCCCCTGCTTGAGCAGGGCCTTTGGACTGGGTGATCTCCAGAGATCATTTCCAAATCCCCCCACCGTGCTGGGATCCTGTGTGATTCTATGTATCTAGGCAATAAACCACGTTTTCCCAGGTTTCCCTGCAGCTGGGTTGGAAATCCAAGTGTGTTGCTACCTCCTGCTTCACTGGCTGTAAGAGGTGAAGAAGGATGTGACCTGACTAGTCAGGAAAACTGGTGGTAATGTTGTGTTTTGGGTGAAAAAGAAGGGGGTCTAATCCAGAGAGCCATTCAGGTTTAGGGTGTCTGCATCCAGTTTTTGAAGCCTTGCGTTTTACTTTTGAGGTCTCAGCACCAGAGCTGAGCTGCCACCCCTAGAGATCTTCAAAATCAACCTGGAGATACTCCTGTGTGACCTGCTCTAAGTGGTCCTGCTTTGCAGGGAGGTTTGGGCTCGATGATCTCTGGAGATCCCTTCCAACCCATAGCATTTTGTGATGCTGTGATCCCATCTCTTGCCAGCCAGGAGTGCTTGCTGGTTCTTCAGCTCCACCACTTGCAGGGTTAATAACACCCCTTTTCTCCATTCCTCCCCTGATGGCAGGCAGGCTCCCAAGTCGATGATCTCCAAGATCTTTCCTTGTGGTTTGCTCGTTGCTATGGGCTGGGCTGTATTCATCTCCCGGAGACACCATTCATTTCCTGGGTGCCATTGTCAGATTAAATATCTAACCCAGTGGCTGCTCCCCCACCTCCCGGGGGCTGGGAATGCCACTTCGGGTCCTTTGTTCGAGCTTGCCCTGCCGTGCTGTCCTGGGAGATGGAGCCAGCTTGTGGGACAATGGAAAGCAGTTTGTTTCTACCCTGGAAATCAACCTGTTATTGTTTGAAGCTAAGAGGCCTGGGTAGGGTTGACCCAGCCAGGTGACCTGCAGCTGGCAGCGCAGATCCCACCTTTGTCTCGGCAGCTAACGCGAAGCCTGAGATCCCAGAGTCACCTGCTT
The DNA here is from genome assembly GCA_013396675.1 of Eubucco bourcierii. Classification (NCBI taxonomy): domain Eukaryota; kingdom Metazoa; phylum Chordata; class Aves; order Piciformes; family Ramphastidae; genus Eubucco; species Eubucco bourcierii. Next base: position 46,096 of record VWZE01002902.1, read on the forward strand.
GCAAAAGACTTTCAGAGCATCGAGTCCAGTCGTAGCCTAACTTCTCCCCGTGCACAGCTGTTACACCGTTGTCTCTAAGCTCCTCATCCAAGTGGCTTTTAAATACCTCCAGGGATGGGCATTGCACCACCTCCCTAGGCAGTTCCAGTGCCTCATTATCCTTTAGGTGAACGAATTGTTCCTCAGGTCCCACCTAAACTTCCCCTGGGGCAACTTGAGGCTGTCCTTTTGTCCTATTGCTTGTTCCTTGGGAGAAGACACCAACCCCCACCTGGCTCCAGCTTCCTTTCAGGGAGTTATAGAGAACCAGAAGGTCTCCCCTCAGCCTCCTTTTCTCCAGGCTGCACAACTGTTTCCTTTGGCTGCTCCTCACCAGGCCTGTTCTCCAGACCCTTCACCAGCTTCAGAGCTTTTTGAGGGAGCCCTGGGGGATTTCTGAGGAGCAGGACGCAGCCTTAGCTCCCTGACTCACAGTCACAGAATGGTAGGGGTTGGAAGTGACCTCTGGAGAGCATCAAGTCCAACCTCCCTGCCAAGGCAGGTTCACCTAGGGCAGGTCACACAAGAGCACATTAAGGTGGGTTTTGAATGTCTCTAGAGAAGGAAACTTCATCATCTCTCTGGGCAGCCTGCTCCAGGGCTCTGTCACCCTCACAGCACAGTAGTTTCTTCTGCTGTTCAGATGGAACCTCCTGGGTTCCAGTTTGTCATAAGTAAGTTTGTAAGTTTGTTCTAAGTCTTTAAACTGTGATGTTATTTAGCTCCACAGAATCACAGACTCTTTCTGGTCAGAAAATACCTTTTAAGGTCATAATTAAACTAAGAACATCATTAAATTCAAGAAGTTCCTCCTCACGTGTAGATGGAACTTCTTATGCCCAAGTTTGCCCCCACTTGTCTCCTCCAGGTTGACGTCTCTGTGCTTTCAGATCCTATCCCAAGACACTGGTAGATCTTCCCATGTCCTCAGTGTTTTCTGTTTCCTGGCCAAACCCACCTCCTTGCTTAGCAGCCAGGCTGAGGAACATGTTGGAGCACCCCACACATGCCTCTGCACGCGTGTTTGCGTGTCTACGTGCGCTGATGCCGCCGTGGTGCGCTCAGCAGTTGGCTCAGGAAAGGGTAAATATTTGAGGTCGGGAAAGTCAGCACATTCCCTGAACTCTGCCTGCTTGTTCAGGGCTGTTAAGAGTGAGGACTAATATTTGAGAGCACCACACCCATGTGAGGAGAAGGCTGTGGCCAGGCTTTTCAGCTCCACAACCCTCGGCACGCAGGGAGCTGGAAGCAGGCAAAAGCTTTTCCAGCCCAATTCCCAAGCTGGCTGAGAAGTTGCACAATGGAATGGATTTCAGTTTGGGAATAGGTGTGGAAAGACAGGAGGAGGGGAGAGGGCAGAGGCCTTACGTCACCTCGAGTGCTCTGAGGGAAACACAATGTTTGTGTGGAGAGCTGCTGCAGGGCTGAGGTGCAGAGTGTTGGAGGGCAGCTTCAAAGATGTGAGGCAGAATATGGTTCCATAAATTCAACATTGAACGGTTTGGGTTGGAAGGAACCTTTAAAGATCATCTAGTTCCAACTGCCCTGCCACGGCAGGGACACCCTTCCCTAGACCAACTTGTTCAAGACCTTGTCCAGCCTGGCCTTGAATACCTCCAGGGAGGGGAAATCTCTCCAGGGTTGGTGGCTTCAAAGATGTGAGGCTCTGGCTATGGTATAAGCAGTGTTCAAAATTGGAGGAGTTGGACTTGATCTCCAGAGGTCACTTCCAACTCCTACCTTTTGTGATTCTGTGTGTCTCTTGGAGGCACAAGTGAGCCCTGGTAGTGTAAAGCATCAACACGGCCACAAGCCAGGGGTAGCCCTGAGTCCTTCAGGGCCTCCCAATGAAGGTGGGCATTGAACTGCTAGAGCAGGTGCAGAGGAGGCCACAAAGACTATTAGATGGCTGGAGGACCTGCCCTGTTGGTACAGGCTGAGAGAGTTGGGGTTGTTCAGCCTGAAGAAGAGAAGGCTCTAGAGAGACCTTAGAGTAGCCTTCCAGTACTTGAAAGGGGTTATGGGATAGCTGGGGAGGGACTTTTTGTAAGGGCTTATTGTTGTAGGATGAGGGACAATGGACTGAACCTCGAGGAGGGGAGATTTGGAGTGGAGATTGGAAAGAAGTTCTTTACAGTGGCACTGGAACAGGTCAGCCAGGGAGGCTGTGGATACCCCCTCCCTGGAAGTGTTCCAGGCCAGGTTAGATGAGCCCTGGAGCAGCCTGGTCTAGCGGATGGTGTCCCTGCCCATGGCAGGGTTGGAACTAGATAATCCCTAAGCTTCCTTCCAACCCAAACCAATCTGCGGGCGTCTCGCAGAGGACGAGGTGGGTGTTTGGGAGGCTGGGCTTTGCCATGCTTGTGACCTGTGGCTCTCCCTGGCAGGTGAGAAACCCTACAAGTGCACGTGGGAAGGCTGTGACTGGCGCTTTGCCCGCTCCGACGAGCTGACCCGGCACTATCGGAAGCACACAGGAGCCAAACCCTTCAAGTGCCTCGCCTGCGGCCGCTGCTTCTCCCGCTCCGACCATCTGGCTCTCCACATGAAGAGGCACCAGAACTAGGAGCCACCTACCTTCACCACTCCTCCTAGAGCAGCTCAAACTCTTTTTCTTCTCTCCCCCACCCCTTTTTATTTTTCCTTCCCAAGGAGGCGTCTCCTTTTCTCCTAACACAGGAACAAACCCATGCTGTGATCAACCAGTGGGGCAAGACCCCCCACCCCCTTCTGCAAGCCCTCTCCCCAACTATTCTGGTTTTAAGAGAAATTTCATTAAAAAGAACAGTTTTAATTACAGACTGATCTTGTGACGAGGCTCCTGGCAGCACTGGGGATGCTGAGCCTTGGATTCCAAAGGCTGTTCTTCCAGCAAACCTGCTATTTATTTGCCACTCAGGAGCAACTGTCCTTTGTGGCTTGAGCTCTTTGGGGTTATTTTGCCCCCCCCTTTTTAGGGTGGTGCCTGAGGAGGGTTGTGATGGGTTGGTAGCTGGGCTCTGCGTGAGAGAGGTCTCACTCCAAACTGTCCTCTGTGACTGCCTCAGGGTGTGCCCACCTCATCCTATGGAGATGCCACCTTGTGCCATGGTACGGCCATAGATGTGGCACCTCACCCCACGGTGTGATCGTGGATGTTCCACCTTGCCCTGTGGCACAGCCATGGATGCACCACCTCTGATGTGTGAGGACAGAAGCACATGTCCAGGGCTGTTTGGGTTGACAATCCCAATCTCTGGGGGCACAGAAGAAAAGACCTGTGACATACTCACCTGACAGTGCCTTTGAGCAAGGAACAGTGCAAAAGAGATGACAAAAGCCATCGTCCATGTGCCACAGAGGCCTTCTGTGGCTTCCTGGCAGCTGACTCGCTCAGGGCTGTCACTGCCTGCCCTGTTTGACCAGGTTTCTTGGTTATGTCCTTAGCATTTCTGCTTCCAAGATGAGTTTGACTTCAGGTGTCTCTGGGAGGACTGGCACAGATATGGAAGCCACCCAGGGGACTGCAAAGCAAGCCACCAGTTTGCCAGTGGAAACCAGACTGTCTTTTCCCAGTAGCAATACCCAGAACACAGTTTGCCTTTTCTGGAAAGCCACCAGTCAGGCTCTGTTCATGCCTTGAATAGGAACATGAGGGATCAGTCACCACCACTTTCACCCATCTTCTGCTGTTGCCACTTCAGCACCTTCAGACTGAAAAGGGGAAAAAAAAAAGGGATCTTTGAAATCCCAATAAATCCTGCTGTTCAGATTGTGATCACCTTACCTACCTCAAGGCTTCACCACTTGGGCTTCCCTCCTCTGCTGTGGGGTGCCTCATATGGGGCACATCAACCATTCTTCAAAGCATACTGGGGGTTAAACTGAGGTAGGACAGGAACCAGGCCACTTTAAAGAGCAGCCAGGCAGGTGATCAATGAATCAGGGAGAAATCATGGGCCTGGTGTGTCCAGCAGCATATTGATTTCCTCCTCTCTTGTTCTTCCTACAGCAAATTGAAGCGTCTGCAGCAGGGACTGGAAGAGCCACCCTGAACTGTGGCATCTTCAGGTGGTGGGAGTTTCAAGGCCACCCCTCTCTGCTCTTACCCAACTTACACCTTGGCTAAAGATGGGTTCTGCTTGTCTTGGATAAATTGAAACTGGTCAGGAGATACAGGAGGGGAATGATTTTGAGATGGAGTGTTCATGATGTAGGCTTTGGGATGGATGATGTGCCCAGGGCTGGTGGTGCAGTGCTACACTGAGCCTTTCATGTGGCTCTTTGACAAGAAGCCTCTCCTTTCTTCATGCTACTGGGAGGGTGGGAATGGAGACGTGAAATCAGGCCAACAAATGGTTGGAAACTAGTTTAGGTGACTTTCCCTGATGGTGTGTGTGAAGAGCTTCCCAGATCTCAGCACTAGGGCCTTTGCCTGCCTGGAAGGCTTGATGATGGTACCTTTTTGACATGATGTTCAAATGAGGCTTGGAATGCCTGGCTCATAAATCAGCTTTTGCTGGCCACAGTCATGTCCCCTATGTCCTCTTCCCAACTCTTTCTTTGCTTGTCACAGGTCACTGGAGACAGGCAGGTGCTGGAGCAAATGGGTTTGTTTGCCATCGGCTTTGCTGTCTGTGGGCTCTGGCTCCACTTCAGGGCACAGAGCAGGACCTTGCCAATGCCGCTCCACTGACCTAGCCTCTTTTTTCCCACCTCACTTTGGAGGCTGGGTTGAGCTATACGAGCTAGTAGGGCATGCAGTGCCTTCTACTCCCCAAAAAAGGAGCAGGAGAGGTGTGCAACCTTGAAGCCTCCATGCAAGGGGCTTCTGCTGAGAGGTGGATCTGGAGGAGCCTCAGGGAAAGTCTCTGATGGTGGAAAAATGCCTTGGAGAACAGCAGTGGAGCAGGAGCGTGTGTCTGCCAGCGCAGGCAGGTTGAGCTCACGCCAAAGGAATGTCAGGGTAGAATGGAAATGCCTCAGCTGGTCCCTGCTAGTGTCTCCAGGAAGCTCAGGCTGCCTTGGTGGGGTTAGTGGGGACCTGACGTGGCCATGTTGGGACCTGCTGTGCTCCACCCTACTCAGCTGGCACCCGTTCAGCTCCTTGAAAGGTGAGCCCTGACACGGTGAGCTTCTGACACCAGTCAAGGAGCTGACAGCACCCACAGTTGTAACAACAACCTCTGTGTGGGAAAACTTTTTTTTTTTTGGTCCATCTGTTGTGGTTGAACCTCCTAAATGTGTGAGCCAAGGGCACGGGATCAACTCAACCACCACGTGGGCTGTCGGGCTAGTTGTGAGGCCAGCCCTCACCCATGGTCCTCTCAAAGGGCTCTTATTGTCCCCTCCTCTTTATTTTGGAGAAGGAAACCTCCACCCCACCCCCTGTTTCTGTATTTTCTTCCCTTGTTGTGCTGATGAAGCCTAAAGCAAGCAGCACAAAGCCAAAACAAGCAACAGGCAGCTTTGAAATCATATCCCTGATGCTCTTGGTGTGCAGACAAAAGGCATCTGCTCAGCCTCAGGTGGACTCTGTGTGTACAGATGTTTATTGTTTCTTCTTACTGTGATGGAGGAGGGGGAGGAGCGGACAGCAGAGGAAGAGGCATCTAAAACAGTCCAAGGCAAAACCACAGCAAGCCTGTGCTTTGATTTCTCTGCTGTGGTGTGTGCAGAAGGGGACAACCCTCCAGCCTTGTGTTTCATTGCAGCTCTTGGTGAAAGCAGTGGGAGAGGGAGAGTGATGCCGATGATCCTCTTTCCCTGTTGATCAGGTTCCCTCAGCTTAGACTTCATCACAATGAAGTTGGTTTACATCCTTCTAGACCCTAATGATGGTCCCCAGGCATTGCTCTGTTCTACTTCCCAAGTCCTCCTCCTTTCTTGGTTATTTTCACCATCACTTGGGGGGACTGAGGTCTGAGAGATCTCAGCAGGGTTTGTTCAGCCTGGAGAAGAGAAGGCTCCAAAGAGACCTTGCCCTGTGTTCTAGTGTCTAAAGAGTGAAAACAGGGAGATGTTTCACCATCACTTGGGGAGTGTAGATCTGGGATATCCAAGCTGGGTTTGTTCACCACCACTTGAACAGTAAACTGGGGAATGAGATCTGAAAGATCTGATCTGGTTTGGTTCAGCCTGGAGAAGAGAAGGCAACTCAGGGTAGACCTTATCCTCATGTTCTAGTTCTTAAAGAGTGAAAGCTGGGGGAGATGAGGAGTGATGCAGATGGAGCAAAACCCCTCTTTGCTATGTGAGGTGATGTGTGAACTCCAGCATCCTCTAGGACAATTTGGAGAAGGTTTGCAAGCCAGGGAAGTCTCTGATGCACCTGTATCATAGTGGGGGGTGGGTGGGAAATAAATGGCTGTAAATAGGAGCAGAGTGTGGCTTGGGGGGGCTCTGGGTGGATCAAAGGTGATAATTGATTGTTTACTGTCCAAGATGAACACAATGTGAAAATTGGGACCTGGAGAACTTGGGTGGAAGGTTTATTTTTCTGGTGATGCTTTTGTTTGTTACGTATCCCACTCTTCCCTCCCCCCACCCTTAAAAGGGCTCCCCCACAACTATTAATCCAGCTCATATTTTGTAATAAAATGTTATTGCGTGGAGATGTCATCTTTCTTCTGTTCCTCCCCCACCTCAGATGCTCTTTGGGCCTTCAACCCCCATGGATTGATTTGATAGACTTAAGAAAAAGGAAGAAACAGCTTAAAAAGTTCTTTACTGAAGGTGGTGAGACCCTAGTCCAGGCTGTCTAGAGAGGTGACAGATGGCCCGTCCCTGGAACCATCCCAGCTCAGGTTGTTTGGGGCTCTGAGCACAAACTAGCTACTGTAGTTGGAGATGTCCATGGTTGGACTAGATGACCTTCAAAGGTTCCTCCAACACAATGCTGGAATCATTGAAGTGGGTTGGGCCAGTCAGTTGGGCATCTGAGCAGGGAAAGGAGCTGTGTGTGGTGTAACCCTGGAGCACCAGGCAATGCTGTTGGTATTGTGATGTGGCCTAAGCTTTGGAGCAACATCCAGCCCTGTCCTGCAAGGGACAAGCAAAAGGACAGGCCAGGACACTGGTTTTTTCTCTCTCCACTTTTACTATGTGGTCTGTGAGGGCAGAAGGCATCCATGGGTCAGAGGGAGCAGTGCCAGGCACTGGGGAAGGGTGACTAGGGCGATACATGAGGAAGTTCTGGGCTGGGTCTTCAAAATCCCTGTGTGTACACACCCACAGAGTTGTAGCTGTGCAAAGAGGCAGTAGGGCTTTGGAGCTCCTCAGGCTGCTGAGGTCACAGGAACCAGCACGCACATCGACAGCTCTCTATGAGCCCTTCCTGGCAGGGTCCCATCTTCTTCTTTGTGATTGCTTCCTGTGGTCACCTCCTAATTGGGCCATGCTTTCAGGATCCTGAGTCTTACTCCATGCAGAAGCATCTCCCTGCTGCTTTCCAAAGCTTGCATTTCAGCTACATTTTTCATGAGGGAAATCTGCTGTTCCTACTGATCAGGTTCCCTCAGCTCTAGCTTTGTTGCAATGAAGTTGGTTTACATCCTTCCAGACCCTGTCTCTGGTTCTCCAGGTGTGGCTCTGTTCTGCTTCCCAAGTCCTTCTCCTCTCTCAGTTGTTTCTGGGTTTCACCACAACTTGGGGAATGAGATCTGAGAGAGCTCAGCTGGGTTTGTTCAGCCTGGAGGAGAGAATGCTCAGGGGAGACCTTATCTCCATGTTCCAGTATGTGAAGGGTGTCTACAAAGAAGATGAAGAAAGTAGCACAAGGAACTGCTCCTCCATGCTGCTGGCAAAAGAGAGAAGGTGGTTTGCTGGCTTCAACTCCTGAACAGCCTCACTCTACCTCTCCAATCTCTTCTGTCTTCTGCTGTCAGAAGGGGAATGGGAGGAAGAAGACACTGTTAGGGACCTCCATCCTCACTTGTGGGTACATCAGTTTACTGTGGCACAGGGATGAAGGTCTGGGGCTAGCAAGGAGAGGTTTTCTGTGGAGTGAGGCATTGGGAAGGCATGGACTGATGTTAGGAAGACCATGAGCTGATGGCTGAAGCCTCTGGGGAAGTCTCGGGAAAGCCTGGCGGAGACTGCCACAGACTCATCAAGAACCGACACATCTTCTCTGAGGCCATCTCCTGCTCTGCAAGTATCCATGGGAGCTGCCTTGGGAAGGTGGCCTCATGCTTGTCATTATGGACAGAGCTGGGATGCTGCTCATCTGCTAAATACACCTGCAAGGCAAGAGGCATCACGTGGCCAGACACCTGAGCGTGTCCTTCAGCACGGACTTTGCTCTGGCTGTGCCTCCAAGCTGTTCCTGGTGAGCTCATGAGGACAGCAAATCATGGGGAAGCTCTACCATGACGTCAGCAAAGTCCAGACAGAGGCTGCTTTATGGCATGCAAAACTCCAGGGCCCTGCCTCGACAGAGCTGCAGCACTGAAAACCCCAGAGAAGACATCAGAGGAGAGGGTGCATGGGGCTGCCATGGCTCCTTCTCCTCCTGGCACTGTTCTCACCTGGGATGGGGATGCTCCTGCCCCAGAAAGGCCTCTCGCAGCCATGCGGCACAGCTGGGAGTGGGACAGCTGAGGAGGTTGTGAGAGGAGCTCAACTGTTGTGTAGCTCAAGCAAAAACATCCCTGTCAACCCCACTGCAGCTGTCTCTGCTCACCCATCTCCACTTCCACTGCCAGAACAATGGCTTCTGCCACCCCCACTTTAGAGGGCTAGGGCTGGATGGAGCATGGTGGTGGTGTTGAGATGCCCATGGACTGTCCGTGCTGGAGCGCAGGCTGCTGTATCCCCACGCCATGGTTCCCCACCCTGGCCCTGTGCCTGCCCAGGTCTCCAACTCAGTCTTTTGCCCTAGGGGTGGTGAGGCCACCACCCACGTGACATCAGGGACCTGAGAAGGTCCTACTCCAGTCTGAGGGTCAGCTGCTGACCATCTCAAAGTTAGGATGGGATGGCTTAGGAGGACATAGTCCCTGTGGAGGCTGGAGGGGGAGATGCAAAACCCTGCTGAAGTCCACCTGGGTCGCCTCTCTCCCTGAACCACAGAGGAGGAGGTGACAACTCAAATCACCCCCTTTGTCCAAACTGTGGCGAATCTGGGAGGCAGCTCAAAGTGGAGCTGGAAGTTCAGGCTCATCCCACAAAGGGTCCTCAGCAGAGCAAGACTTCATCCTGTCCAAAGCCCTTCACCTTGCAGGCTCAAATAATGAGAGGACCCCTTGCTATCCACCCAGGGACTTTCACTGCCCGCAACATCCCCCCAGCCCCCAGCATCATCATCTCCTTCGTGCTGCAGTGATGAAGCAATGCTGCTATAAAACTCAGGTTGGATCCCATCTGCTGTTCCTGAGCAGTTATGGGGCTGTTAAAGCTACAGGAATGCAAAGATTGTGGCTGGTCAAGGACAGGGAGGGAAGGAGGATGTGGAAGGGGGGAGAAAAAACAGAGATGAAAGCCTGGAGGAGGAGGAGGTCCTGCCACATGGTTTTGCATGGCATGGCCAGGAGGTGAAGGCACCAAGTGGAGAGGACCCAGTATCCACTTGGGTTTTTTGCTTGGCATCCAGAAGGAAGGAGCACTGATGCCACCGTGTTGTGCCTAGCAACACAAGGGAGTCACCATGGAAGGAGGGTTTGGTGGGCTGGGTGGAGATGGGCAGCGTGGTTGGGGAGGCTCAGCAAGGCTCTGGTCTCTTTCTGCCCTCCTGGAGTGATTTCAGAGGGGAAGGCTGGGAGGTCCCACCTCTATGAAACAGCAAAGTGCCCTCACAGCAGCACCCAAGGCCCAGTGGGATGGGACAGGAGCAAACCTGACCCAGTTTGTAGGATCTAGAGTTGATGCTATGGAAACTCACCTGACATCTCCAGCCTGGCCCAGCAGCACTGCCATTGGAGGAGACTCAGTGCTGACCTCTGCCCACAGCCATGACTTTCAGGGTGGTTTATAGTTGAACTTTATTGTCCCTTCCCCAGGTGACTGGCGCGGTGCATCTCCAGAGGGCTGGCAACTCAAGATTGTTCTGTTTGATGTTTTCATGGCCTGAGCTGTAAAGTTATCCATTGACTTGGGACAACACAATTAAGAGAGAGAGAGCTGCTGGGCGGGTTAGTCAGGGATCTCTGCAGCTCACCAAGGATTGTGGTGTGGGCCAGGGACGTGGCAACATAAAACCATAGAATGGCTTGAGTTGGAAGGGACCTCAGAGATCATCTAGTTCCAACCCCCACACCGTGGGCAGGGACATCTCCCACTAGACCATGTTGGGCAAAGCCACATCCATCCTGGTCTCAAACACTTCCAGGGAAGAAGCATCCACAACTCCTCTGGGCAACCTCTTCCTTGGTCTCATCACCCTCACCCTTAGGAGTTTCTTCTTACTGGCCAATCTGCCCTGCTCTAGTTTCAAACCACCAACAGCAAAACCCACCAAAAGGCTGAGGTGATGCCTGCTAGTTGAGGGACAGCTCCCAGCTCACCTGGAAGATGCAAGGGTGGGGATGGGAGTGCCAAGAGTAGGCTGAATTCTGGAGTGGGCAGCTACGGGCTGCTCCCAGCCTGGTGGGGACAGCCATACTGGCCATGACAGCAGCCTCGAGTGCTGCCTTTCCAACCCAGCCCTTATCTCCTTATCCTGAGGACTATCAACCCCTTGAGGCTCCTTGTGGTGCTCCATCACGTGGCCAAAGCCAGGCCTGGGCCATTGAAGTTAACCATTACCCAAGGGAGCGTTGACTTGGGGTGATCCAGGCCTGGGGAAAGTGAGGGAGGGCAGGGGCAGGCTCTTGCTTCTTTTTGAAGTGCAAAGTCCTGCACCTAGGCTGGGGCAATCCTCAATACCAACACAGGCTGGTGAAGGAACCAGGCTGTTCCCAGGAGTAACCTGACCACGTGCAGGAGGCTCACCTGAACCCTCTAATCCCACAATCTGTCACCAAGGAGACCTGAGCACTACAGAGTGGGAAGCAGAGGAGCCCCACAGTGGGCTAACTGGTTCCCAACTGCCCTGCCATGTCCTGTCACTCTTTGGCTCTTCCCAGTGCTCCTGCCAGACAAGGCAAGATCTGAGGAAGGACCATGGAGGTGGTTGCTCTTCTCTGCTCTTTCAAGACAACAGCTCCAGCACCTTCTTTGCAACCCATCCCCATCCTCCTGCTTTGCAGCCCATTCCCACATGGATTCCCCTAGTCTGGGCATTGCTCAGCCATCATGGAACCATCAAATTGTTTGGGTTGGAAGGGACCTCTACGTCATCTGGAGCTCATCTCCTCCAACTCCCCTGCAGTCAGCAGAGATTAGATCAGCAGAGAACAACTAGATCAGATTGCTATCATAGAATCATTTAGATTCTTTGAGAATCTAAAGACCTTTAAGATCACTTGGCCCAACCATCCTCACTTCCCACAGTGCCTTCCTCTGCAGTGCCTTCATGGCACCCTCAGGGTGGAAGGTGTCCCCTGAGGCTGGCTTTGGTCTGAAGGAAATGGAGACCTCAAACATCCAGGGTGGGGGTTTGGACTCAACGATCTCCAGAGGTACCTTCTGACCCCTACTATTCTGTGATTAAATGAGGAAGGATGAATCCCACTCTGCACAGGACCTTCCTTTCAGCTCTCACCACCTCCTCTGACTCACCACAGCCACGGGGCACTTCAGCCCATCCTGGGCACCCTTAGAGAGGTTCCCTGAAGCTCCCACCACCTCCCTGGGCAGCTCATTCCAGTCCCTGACCACTCTTGCAGTGAAAACCTTTTTCCTACTGTCCAATCTAAACCTCCCCAGCCTCAGCTTGAGGCCATCCCCCCTTGTTCTGTCTCCAATTACCTGTGAGAAGAGCCCAGCTCCAGCCTCTCCACAACACCCCTTCAGGTAGCTGTAGACAGCAGTGAGGTCTCCCCTCAGGCTCCTCTTCCTCACACTAACCATCCCCAGCCCCCTCAGTCACTCCTCATCAGATTCGTTCTCCAGGCCCTTCCCCAGCTTTGTTGCCCTCCTCTGGCCCCGCTCCAGCACCTCCACATCTCTCCTGTATTGGGGTGGCCAAAGCTGAACAGAGCACCCAAGGTGTGGCCTCACCAGAGCCGAGCACAAGGGGACAGTCACCTCCTTGCTCCTGCTGGCCACAGCATTTCCAATCCCAGCCAGGATGCCATTGGCCTTCTTGGCCGCCTGGGCACACTGTTGGCTCCTGTTCAGCTGCCTGTCTGGTACAGCCCCCAGGTCCCTTTCTGCCAGGCAGCTCTCCAGCCACAGATTACCCAAAGTGGTGGTAGCTGCCCCATCCCTGGCACCATTGCAGGTCAGGTTGGTTGTGGCTCTGAGCGACCTGCTCTAGTTGCAGCTGTCCCTGCTGAGTGCAGAGGGTTGGACCAGGGGAGCTTTAAGGGTCCCTTCCTACCCTGACGTCGGAATCCGTCGAGGTCTCTGCCAGGCTTGGGCTCTGCCAGGCTCGGGCTGCCGATGCCATTCTCCCGCGCAGCACTTGGGGCAGCAGAGCCCTGCTCTAGGCTCGGAGCTTCAGCCGCGTGTGGAGGGAGCTGAGCCAGCCCCAGGCAGCTTCGGCAGTGAGGGCTGCACAGGCTCCTCTTCCTCTCCTCCCGCTGCAGCAGTGGATGCCCTCCAGTTTCATCTGTTCGCAGCAGAGCTCTCCAGGGGGGACACCTGGACAAGTGCTGGGGCGGAAAGCAGTGTGAGAGTTGCAGCTTGAGGAGAAAGGAAGGTTCTCAGGAAGATCAGAGACTCCTCTGGGTTATCTCACAAGATGACAGGATGTCAGGGCTTGGAAGGGACCTCCACAGATGATCGAATCCAACCCTCCTGCCCGAACAGGACCATAGAATCTAGCGCAGGTGGCACAGGAACACGTCCAGCTCGGGTGGTGCTCAGCAGAGCCCAAGCCTTGCCAGGAGCTCCACACAGCCCCGAGCATGCATTAAATGAGCTGCTTTACTTGCAGCAGGTGACCACCTCCAGCAGAGGAATTAGAGCTGCTGAGCAGAGCAGCCCTGCTGCTGAAGAGTCACAGTGGGAATTTGCCAAGGACTTCATGTTCAGAATTAGCAGGTATAGGTAAATTAGAGTAACATCTGCTTTGGGGAGGAGGTGAAGAGCTTTAGAGCTTCATAGCATCATAGGTTTGGGTGAGAAGGGACGTTAAAAGATCACCTAATCTAGCCCCACTGCAGTCAGCAACATCTGCAGCTAGAGCAGGTTGCTCAGAGCCACAGCCAACCTGACCTGTAATGGTGCCAGGGATGGGGCATTTCACACCTCTCTGGGCAACCTGGGCCAGGCTCTCACCACCCTTAGTACCAAACATTTCTCTCTTCTCTCCAGTCTGAACCTCCCTCTCTCAGTTCAAACCATCCCCCCTTGTCCTGTCACAACAAGTCCTGCTCAAAGTTCTGTCCCCAGCTTTGTTCTGGCCCCTCAGAGTCCTACAAGGCCACCAGAAGGTTTGTCTGGAGCCTTCTCTTCTCCAGGCTGAGCAACCCCAACTGTCTCAGCCTGGCCTCACAGCAGAGGGTTTCCAGCCCTCCCATCACGGGTTGGACTTGATGATCTTTGAGGTCTCTTCCAACCCTGGTGATACTGTGATCATTGCTGTGGCCCCCTCTGGCCCCACTCCAACAGCTTCCTGTCTCTGCTGTGCTGAGGACTCCATGGTTTTATTTCAACAGCTCGCTCTTGTCCAGTTCTCAAATGAAGAAAGTTGGTCACACAGAATCACAGAACGTTAGGGGGCTGGAAGAGAGCTTGAAAGATCATCCCGTCCAACTCCCTGCCAGAGCAGGATCTCCTTCCTTCTGTCCTTCCTTCTTATTTTCATCTTTATAATTTTATCTCCTGCCTTTTCTCTCCATCTTCTTCCTTTCCCCCCAACCTTCCTCTTTTCATCTCCAGCCTTTCCCTCAACACTTCTCTGCTTTTAGTATCACCTCCCCCCCTCTACTACATCTGCCCCTTTCCCACCCCACGCTGATTCCTCCCCCCTCCCTCCCTCCTCTTTTATCCCCCAGACTCAGAGCACCTGGTTTCTGTTGGAGTCTCCTTCCACCCCAGGTGTGATCACTTTGCCCTCCCCCACCCATTCCCTTTATAATTGCCCCAGGAGAGGCAGAAGCTCCAAGCTTGCCCAATTGGGCAGAGGGATCCTCCTCCTGGTGTTGCTGGTGAGTCCCTGTGGTGCACACACTGGGTGACTGGTGGAGGGGATCTTAAAGGCCGGGGGGCCTGGTGGCCCCCCGGCTAGCCAGGATAGGGCATTGATGATTTACAGTGCTTTATAAATATATATATATACATATTTATATATATCACTCACTGGTGCTGGCTGAGCTCCTCTCTGTTTAGCTGCTGCTTTCTGCTCCTTTGTAAAGCTGCACAAAATACCAGGAATGAATCTGTGAGATGTTTAGAGAAGCTTTGAATGTGCCTGGAGGAAAGCCCTGTGACTCCCTCTTCTTCAAGCTGGTTCATTAACTTTCCAGCTACACAGCAGCTTTGGAGAAGGATGGGTTTGTAGAGCTGTTTCACAGGGGCCCTTTGGTCCTCTGACCTTAGCATGACAAATTCTGCTCCCACCCAAGCTGCAATTTGGCCACCCAGCTGTGGTTTTGCCACTCCACCATCCTCCCCACTGAGGCGTCTCCACCACCATCTCAGCTGCAACATCACCTTGTGGGGAGGAGAATTTCACAGGAGTCTCCTCACTGGCTGCAATTCCCCATCCAAACCCTGCTGATGTGTTTAAGGTAAGTTGAAATGTCACAGAGCTTTGGCACAGGGAGGGCACTTAGCACAAGCCCATCAGGAAATGCTTTGCTATTTATAGAGGTGGTGCTGGCCTTCTGCAGCAGGGGGACTAAGACCCTCCCTTCAGCAGTAGGAAAGTGATAGGAGGGCTCTTAGTTGCACTTCCCAGCAGTCCAGACTCAGATCTTGGGCTAAACCTATGGATTTTGGCATGCAAGTACTTCAGCTCCTGGGGTGACCACAGCACCAGGAATGAGTGAGTGGCTTCGGGAAATGCCTGGGAACGATGTGGACACCTCCCCCCAAGGAGTGCTACCGGGAGGACTTCAGGGGTGCTGATGGCAGCTTCTTTGGGATGCCTGCAGCAAGTTCTGTGCCCAGGAGGGGCTCGCATCCCAGAGCAGACATTTGAAGCTGCAGATTGCAGCGTTTAAAGATCAAAGCCCACCTGCAAACCTTCGTCCCAGCAGGAGAGGAGAGAAGAGGGAGGCGGGCGGGCAAAGCAACAGCAGATGTGGTGACCTTCACATCCTGGGTGTAAGTTGGAAGTGAAATGCCAACCTCATCAGGCTGCTTTGTCCATCCTAACCTGCAGGTCAGTCCTGCTGCTCTTCAGAGGTGCCAGGAGCCTGTGCTGGCCTTCATCCTCTCCTGCTCCTTCTTCCTCCTGATTTATTTAGATCTGTGGAAGGTAAGTGAGCAATAAATAAATAAGTAAATAGGCACCCATCCCCACCCACAGCTTCTCATAAGCTCCTCAGAGGCTGCCAGTGCTGCAGGGCAATGAAAATCATCTCTCCACTCCCTGCCTCTCCCCATCCATCATTCAGCCTTCAGAGCAGAAGGCCTGTGGGGTCAGCAGCCATCTCACCTGCTTTGCTTTTTGCTCAGCTTAGCCACCATTAGGTTTGGCAGCTGTACTGGCTGGGGAGCCCTCTTCCATGGAGCTGTGCTGCCTTACGGATGGTGCTTCAGAAAGCAGCTGGCACAGAGGACCTGCTGGTTGAGATGGAGAGGGTGAGGTGGGCAAGGTTCCCCAAGATTCCCCTCATCCTGCCCTGTCCTCCCCTTTCCTACTGCCCTGAAAGCTACCTGGCAGGGTGAAGGGATAGGGAGCTGCTTCTGGTGGTCCCAGGAAGATCTGCAGGGAGAAGCATTTTCCTGGGATCAGGACTGGTGGGAGCTGGAAGACAAGACTTCTGGCTCTGCAACTCCCTGAAAGGAGGTTAGAGCCAGGTGGGGGTTGGTTTCTTCTCCCAAGGAACAGGTGAGAGGAAAGGGATTTGAGTTGCTCCAGGGGAGGTTTAGGTTGGACAAGAGGAACAATTTCTTCCCTTTGAGAGTTGTCAAAGCCTGTCCCAGGCTGTCTAGGGCAGTGGTGGAGTCCCCATCCCTGGAGGGGTTCCAAAGCCCTGGAGATGTGATGGCCTGGTAGTGCTGGGTTGAGGGTTGGACTTGAGCTTAAATGTATCTCCTAACAAAATTGATTCTGTTTTTCGTCCCAATAGGTCACCTTCTCCAGCTCCCTCCTCGGCTTGCTCCGCTGACACCAGGGTCACATCAGGGTCACCCCAGGACTCCCTGCAGAGCCATTGTG
This sequence comes from Eubucco bourcierii, assembly GCA_013396675.1. Classification (NCBI taxonomy): domain Eukaryota; kingdom Metazoa; phylum Chordata; class Aves; order Piciformes; family Ramphastidae; genus Eubucco; species Eubucco bourcierii. The sequence continues at coordinate 62,489 of VWZE01002902.1, forward strand.
TCCTTGCGGTGGTTAGACCCCTTCAGCCTCTTTACCCTGAATCACAGGCACTCCTATCCATCACCGTAAAACACACGAGGAAAGGGGTTAAAACAGGCCTGGCTGAAGGAGGTGGAGGAGATGAAGGGTATGAAAAAGATGGAGCTGGAGGGCAGAGTGTTCTGTGCAGCTCCCGGGTAGCTCTCTCCCCTCTGCACTGCAGCCCTTGTGCTGCTCTCTGCGCTGGCTCGGAAGCCACCACAGCGTTTCCCGCAGGATTACTCAGCAGGAACAGCCCCAGAGCAAGAGCACGCCCGAGGATGAGCCTCATCAAACAGGGACAAATTAATTAATTGCCCCGGGAGCAGACAGCAATCAGCCTCCCCCAGTCAACAAGCCTGGGATGGCTTCTGCAGGACCCGCAGCTCACTGCTGCGGTCTCGGCTGCCTTTTTGCCCAGAGCAGAGGCAGGAGGTGTTGCTGGGACAGGTCAGGGTGTGAGAGTGAGTTGGTTAATCATTCGATAGGAGCAATAATTAGGGCATGTCCTAGCCGGGGACGAGGCAGGGGGTGGACAGAAGGCTGGGAGGTGAGAGTCAGTTCGGGTACCCACCAGCCTCTGCTTAAATGGATGATGTGTCTGGGATGCAGCAAAGAGCCAGATTTGCTGCTTCTGGGTGCTGGAGTGAGGGTCCCAGCTTGAAGGCATGCTTTGGGTGTGGGTCCCCTGAGTTAAGCTGGTGGGAGTGGTGGCACCTAGCCACTGCTTTCCCAGGTGGCTGCATCCATGAGCAGAAAGGGAATTCTCTGGCAAGCAGGGGACTGAGGATCATAAATCAGGGACTGCAGATGGCACTAGTGGCATTTATTGCTCCCCCAGCACCAATGCACTGCTGGGGATGATGAAGAGCCCTCACCCATCTTGGCTTCACTCCTAGAGTGTTTCTGCACCTCCTGTTTCCTACCTGCTACTGTTCTCCATCCAGAAACCTCCATTTCACCACTGGGACCTGTCATCTTGTGCTGTGCCCTCAGCCTCCTGCCTGGCACAAGCAGTTGTGCCCAGCTCCCTTTCCCTGTTCACTTGCACCTCTACATCTGGTGGAACTGTTGGAGATGTCTCTTGCAGGTGGATCTATAGATGGTTGCTTCAAACTGAAGCAGAAGAAGCTTTTGAGTGTACAAGACCAATCCCCACCCAGCTCCAACCTCCTTTCATGGAGCTGTAGAAGGCAATGAGGTCTGCCTCAGCCTTCTTTTCTCCAGGCTCAACAACCCCAGGTTTCTCAGCTGCTCCTCTCCAGACCCTCAATGTCTTTCTTGGAGTGAAGTCTCCTCTCCAGACCCTCTATGTCTTTCTTGGAGCGAAGTCCCCAAAACTGACCCCAGGATTCAAGATGTGCCCTCACCAATGCACAGTCCAGGGGGCCAGTCATGTCCCTGCTCTTGCTGGCCACACTATTGCTGATGCAAGCTAGGATGTTGGTGTCCTTCTTGGCCCCCTGGGCACACAATGCTTCATTTTCAGCCACTGTTGACCAACACCCCCAGGTGCTTTTCCACAGGATGTTTTCCAGCCACTCTGCTCCAAGCCTGAAGCATTGCAAGGGATTGTTATGACCCAAGTGCAAGATCTGGCACTTGGCCTTGTTCAGCCTCTTCCCATTGGCCTTGGCCCATTGATCCAGCTTGGCCAGGTCCCTCTGCAGAGACCCACTCACCTAACTTGTCATCTGCACACTCACTCAGCATGCCCTCAACTCTCTCACCCACATAATTGACAGAGATATTAAAGAGACCAAGTATCTTCCACAGGCCACATTTTCACCCTGCAGGAAGGAGAGGAGCAGGGAGGAAAACAATTTAGGAGACAATATAAAACTTAGTCAGTTGGGGACCCTCTTGATGCTGAGCCAGGCTGCATTTGGGATGCAGAGATGTTTTATAGATGGACTGATGCTGGTTCAGTGATGGATTCACTCTGTGCCACCACAGCTCCCTCAGTGCCCAATGAAGCAAATGGCTGCAACTGTGGCATCAATCATTTAGTGTCATTAGGCAAGAAGCTCTGTCACAAGATGAGCATCTCCTGCCTGGAAAAGAAGAGTCTCAGCTCTGCTGTGGTGCTGATGCATCATCAGGGACCTATTATCCTGTGGCAGTGGTCTCTAGCTGGCACCACTCCACCCTGGAGAAAAGCAGGAACACCACAGCCCTCTTTGCTACCCAGGTGTGCTTGTGCAGCGAGTGCTTAATTGTTGAATCGGAGTGTGAGGAACAATTTCTTTCCTGCAAGAGTGGCCAGGCTTTGGAGCAGGCTGCCCAGAGAAACAGTGGAGTCACCATCCCTGGAGGTGTTCAAGAAATGTGCGGCCACAGCCCTTTGGGAAATAGTTTAATGGCCACGGTGGTCTTAGGTTGACAGTTGGACTTGGAGGTCTTCTCTTAGAAGTTTTTTCCAATTGAACCACCTCTATGAGTCTATGTGCCAGGTGCCACATGACCCAACAGCTTGTCACCAAACCCCAGGAAGAACCAGATATCTCCTGTGCTCTGAGATTGCTTCCAAGGCCCTGCTGGGAGCTGGTGTCTGAGCAAAATGGGTCTGGGGGAGACAAGTCTAAATCTAGAATGGATGTGGTTCAGCACCAGGCTTGTTAGGGAATGGTTGGACTTGGTGATCTTAAAGCTCTTTTCCAACCAAAAAATGTTGTGATTCTGTGACCAGCAGCAGAACACCCCTGATCATGGTTGATGTTGCCCAGGCAGAGTGATTAAACTCCCTGTATTTATGAGCAGCAAGAGCTCCATGTTCCTTGGGTTGATCTGCTTGGTTGAGGCCTCAGCAAGAAACTTTTCTAATGACACCAGATGAGATCAATAATTACTCACAGCCCTCAAATAATACATAGAACCTCTCTCCTGAGGTTGCAGATGCCTGCAGCCACCACCTTCACGTGGGACAAAGGAAGGTGGTTTTGAGTGGAGGTCAAGACATACAAGGGGAGAGCTTTTGATGGAGTAAGAACCACAATACAGTCACAGAATGGTTTGTGTTGGAAGGGACCTCAAAGGTCATCCATTTCCAACCCTCTGCCATGGGCAGGGACACCTTCCACTAGCCCAGGTTGCTCAATGCCTTACCCAACCTGGCCTCGAAAACCTCCTGGGAGGGGACATCCACAGCCTCCCTGGGCAACCTGTTCCAGCGTCTGGCCACCACACTCTAAAGAATTTCTTTCTCATCTCCAATCTAAATCTCCCCTCCTCCAGCTTGCATATCCTTCACCAGGCAGTCACCATCCATAAAGCCATGGTCAAAAGCATGAGCTATGACCCAAACATTTGGTCTCCCTGGGAGGCTGATTTCCATCCAGACCTGCACCTCATGCAATATATCTCCAGGAGTGATCACTTAATGCCTCAGCTCCAGGGAACAGGACCAAGAAAGTGAATGAGAACTATTGATCTGGCCTTAAGTGGAGCTGTATCTATTAATCTGGGAACACTAATCACTGGGGAGTTGACAAGAACATGAGGTTTCCACCACAGCCTTAACACACTCCTGGGCAAAGCCCAAGGAAGACAGAGCTGCTGCCAGTTTGTCCTAATGCTATGCACAGAGCAGTCTCAGAGGCATCAAGCAGCAGGAAAACCCTGCAAGATGCACCTCTCCCAGCACACCCACACATTATTCCTGCTCCCTGACAACTTCTTTGACCTGATGGGTAACATGGAAGAGATGTTGCTGGGAAGTCCCAAGGACAATCTTTGTCTTGGTGTAATCCCCATCTGCCTGGACTGGATGGAGCGTGATGAAGGTGGGAATGTGGTGGCTTCTTGGCCCCTCAGGGGTTTTTCACTTTGGTGTTTTCATCCTTCAGTAGGCTAAAAATGACATCATGAAGATCAAGAGCAGCCAAGCCAGGGAGTTTTGCAGGGAGGTGAACCTGCCACAGAAGTGGGGGGGTTGGATGCTGTTGGATTTTGGGATGCTGTGAAACTCCCTGCTGACTGAACTGATTCCCAACTTCTTTAGACAGGGTGGGATGTAAATCTTTTGGCAGGCAGGCAGGGGCATGGATGAGGAACACACAGACAGATCTGAGCTGGGAGGGGAAGAAGGACCCATCCTCCTGCTGCTGCCAGGAAGCAATTGCCCTTCCTCCTGGCAGAATCCATCTCACAAGACCATTGCTTGTCACCACTCCTCTACCCCTGCTGCCAGGCTGGGTCATGTCCTTCCTCTCTCATTTTCAACCTCAGGTTCCCAGTCTTCCCTCCTGGAGCCTCGTAAGCACAAAGACCTCTTGGCCAGCTTCTTGTTTTATGCACGAGTGAAGACTTGGGAGGAAAGGAGAAGTCATTTCAGTATGATGTGTACACTGAGGTTACTCCAAGCTCTCCCTGCTTTGGCTGCCTTTTCAGTTGTGGCCTCAAACAGCACCAGCTCTAGGTCTGTCATAGAATCATAGAATGGTAAGGTTGGAAGGGACCTCAAGGATCNTAAATCTCCCCTCTGCCAGTTCAAACCCATTGCCCCTTGTCCTGTCATTGCAAGACCTTGTCAATAGTCCCTCCCCAGCCTTCCTGTAGGCCCCCTTCAGATCCTGGAAGGCTTCTCTTCTCCAGGCTGCAGAGCCCCAATCATAGAAAGGTTTGGGTTGGAAGGGACCTTAAAGACCATCTCGTCCCAAACCCCTTGCTGCGGCAGGGACACCTTTCACTAGACCATCTTGTTCAAGACCTTGAGAGGAGGCATCCACAGCCTCCCTTGACAGCTTGTGTCAGTGTCTCATCACCTGCCCTGGTAGCCTCACTGACAGCTTTTCTTCTGAGAGCTGCAACCTGCCAGAATTGGTGGCCAACAGAGGAGACCCTAGAGTGACTCCCTGAGCATGGTTGCTGATGATGCTAAGGCTTCGGATCAACTGCTGTGTGCTCCAGGCAGATGTGCCCAATCTGCTGACCCAGGCTGGACACTCCTTGCACTTCTGCTGCAAGGCTTTTGCAAATACCTAGTGAAATCTTCACCACTGATGCTCATGGTCTGGAAAATCAGATCACTGGCTGTTGGTTACAAGGGTTCAACAATCATGGGTTTGGCTGCACTTCTTACAGTGGAAGCTGCTGGCAGGGACCACAGTCCCACCCACACCCAAATGGGAGCAGAGGGCTCAGAATGGTTTGAGTGGGAAGGAATCTTCAAGGGTCATCCAGTCCAACTGCCCTGCAGCCAGCAGGGACATCTGCAACTAGAGCAGGTTGCTCAGAGCCACAAACAACCTGACTTGGAAGGGTTCCAGGGATGGAGCACCAAACACCTCCCTGGGCAACCTGGGCCACGATCTCATCACCCTCAGGGTTAAACACTTCTTCCTTCTCTGCAGTCTGAATCTTCCTCTTCTAGTTTAAACCATCACCCCTTGTGAGGAACAAGTGGTTTCTGGCATGGGCTGAGAACAGATGAGTTATTCATGAGCAAAGCCTGGAGCCTGGGTCCTGCTGATTTGAATTTTGCCCAAGGCATGGCTGCAGGGCTTGATTCTCAGGCTGGAAGCAGCTCCAGATTGCTACAGGCTGTGGGATCCCATCACACTTCATTACTAAGTGACGGCTCTTACTAAAATGTGGAGTAGCTGGGACACTTCAGCAAAGGGCACTCATCCAGATGTGCTCAGAGATCCTTCTGAGATGGCAGAGGTGCTCACAGCAATCTTCTCTCCACACCTCCCCTTGGCTGCTGCTGTGACACTCGGACCAGCCTCCAGACTGGGATGGAGCAGAGTGAGGCACACTCCTGTGACACCCACCCTCCTGTCCCCTCTGGCCAACACAGCTTCATGAGGATGTGTGGCTCCTGTCACCAGCTGCTGCTCAGGTGCTGCTTGTCTCATGCTTTTGCAAGCACAAAATCGAGGTGACAGCTTGACAAGAAGCAGCAGCAAGGAAAAACCTCTCTGCCTTCTTCCCTCCTTCCTTTCCTCCTCTCCTGCCTTCCGTCCTCTTTTCCTCCCCTTCTCTCCCCATCCTTTCCTCCTCCCCCCATCCTTTCCTCCTCCTCTCCCTTTCCTCTCCTCCTGCTCTCCCCCTCCTTTCCTTCTCCTTTCTTCTTCCCTTCCTCTTTATCTCCCTCCTTCCTTCCCTCCCTCTTCATCTCTTCTCTTCCAGTAGGCCTGCAGACCCATGTCTGGTCCTCCTGCTTAAAGCTGCAAGCACCCTAAATCTGACTTCTACTGTCCCAAACACAAATAATCACCTCCAGGACCCCCTCCCCTCTGTAACCCTTGCCAAGGGATGCCAAAGGCTTTCCCTTGATCCAGCCTGAGCAGACCAAGTCATCTGTGGCTGGAGCACTTTCAAACCACAATCAGTGCTTGCTTTTCCTAGGTGGTCTTTGCCTCAGAGAGTCCCAAGGTCTTGATGTTATTGGGCAGTGATTGCTTCTTCTGTTCAGACATGGATTTTTCCAAGAAGCATTGTAGAAATTCTCACATCTCTGGCACAAGTGACAACAGCAATGTTGTGCCCAGAGGTGACATCTCACAGGAGGTGGTCATGCTGTAGGTGTGAGAAGTGGTAGGACTCTTAGACCAGCTTGCTGAGAGCAAGGTGATGTCGTCCACCTCAGCTGCTGCTTGGAGCAGAGCCTTGCCTGAAGCAGGAGAGACATGGTCCTGTCGGAGCAGGCTCATGAGTTGTTAAGGCAGTTCAATGGGTGGAACCATCTCTCTGCTGCTGAGCTGTCCAGCTGGGCTGAAGATGTCCTTTCCCTGGCTGTGCTTTGTGTCCTTCCCATGCTATGGCTTTGCCCAAGACCTCAGTGCTGGGAGCCTTGGCTGTCTCACCCCAGATCCTTGCTGTGCACTGATTCCACTACCCTGTGGGGTGGCAGCATGCTCCAGACTGTTCTACTGCCTCCCCATGCCTCCTACTGCCTCCCCATGCCTCCAGAAGTCCCCTAGATATCCCTCCTGCCAGCTCTGCTCCCTCCCTCAGCTCCCTGGTGACCCTGTGGTGGGTGGGAGCCATTGCACCTGCTGAGATCATCCACTTAAGTCCTGCTGAAGCTCGAGTTTGTGCCCACCCTGACCAGCTTTGCAGAGTCACAGTTTTACAGATTGCATGGGTTGGAAGGGACTCTCAAAGGTCGTCTTTTGCAAACCCCCTGCAGCGATCAGAGACATCTCCAATCAGATTGGGCTGCCCAGGGCTGCCCCAGGTCTGATCTTGAATGTCTCTCAGATTCTCTCTGGCTGCAGAAAAAAGACTTCTCTTCTCCTCCAAACCCCACTGTGTGTCATCTTCCTGTCTGCCCAAAGCTTTCTCTGTGGGGTTCCTCTTTCATTCCTGCTTCCACCATCTGCTCTGTCCCTTTGCCATGGCCTCCTCCCACCAGAAAGCTGAAAGCAAACCCAGGGCTTCTGGCTCCTGCCTCCCTCCCTGGCGCTCTCAGGGTTTCTCTGAGCATCTTTGTGTAGGACTCGAGGTCAGAGATTCTCTGCTGCAGCATTTTCCAAAGAGTTCTGGAGGTTGCTTTGCAAAAGGTTCTGATTCTATCTTTAAAACCCACAAATAAATACAAAATCCTTCTCTCCCAGGAGACAGAAATTCCATCTTCTACCCATCTGATGGCTTCAGGGTTAGTGCAGAGCTTGGTGGGCTTGTGTCAGGAAACATTTGACTTCTGGTCTCGGTTTCCCTGTCAAGCTAACAGCTCTGCATTGCTTTTGTCTGCCTTCTGGGTTCTCCTTTTTGGTGAGCTGTGGCCTTGAGAGGTTGCCACCAATGCCTGAGAGACTATGGGTTCTTCACCCATCAACATCTGTGTGCAGCTGGAGACTGAAGGTAAAGGTGTGAGCTGAAACTGGTGCCCAAGTGATTGAAACTAGAAACCAGAGGTGCAAAGTAAAAAATGAATCCTGCTGTTCTTGGGAAGGAAATATGGAATTGTGGATTGGTATGGGTGGGAAGGGATTCTTAAAGGTCAACCAGTCCAACCCCCCTTGCAGCCAGCAGGTTGCTCAGAGCTCCAGACAGCTTCATCTGGAAAAGTTGCTAGGATGGGGCATCTGTGACCTCTCTGGGCAACCTGGACCAGGCTCTCACCACCCTCAGGGTCAAACATTTCTCCCTTCTCTCCAGTCTGAATCTCCCCCTTTGAGTTCAAACCATCACCCTTGTCCTGTCACAACAGGCCCTGCTCAAAGATCTGTCCCCAGCTTTCTTCTGTCCCCTTGAAGTCCTGAGTGGCCACCAGAAGGTCTCCCTGGAGCCTCTTCTTCTCCACTCTGAACAAGTCCAACTCTCTCACCCTGGCCTCACAGCAGAGGGCTTCCAGCTCTCCCAGCATTGCTGTGGCCTCCTCTGGCCCTGCTCCAACAGCTCCATGTCCTTCTTGTACTGTAAACTGTTAAAAGACAATTTAATGGGTGGAATTATCTCTGTCCTGATGAAGTTCCCAGCTGGGCTGAAGGTCTCTTTTCCCTGGCTGTACATTGTATCCTTCCCATGTCATGGCTTTGCCCAAGACCTCTTGGTGGTGGGAACCAAGACAACTTTAAGACAATTTTTATTGTCTTATAAATCAATGAAATCCCAGAGAATATCTATCTGGATTCTGCACTTTTATAAAATTTGGATATTACTCTTAGACCTTTGAAGGCATCTCAGGAATCACAAAATCAGAGAATCACAGAATGGTTTGGGTTGGAAGTGACCTCAAAGACCATCCAGTTCCAACCCCCTGCCATGGGCCTCTCCCTAGTCCAGGTTGCTCATGACTCCATCCACCCTGGCCTTGAACACCTCCAGGGAGGGGGAAATCCACAACCTCCCTGGGCAACCTGTTCCAGTGTCTCACTACCCTTGCTGTAAAGAATTTCTTCCTAATCTCCAATCTAAATCTCTCTTCCAGCTCAAAACCTTTCATCCTAGCACCACAAGTCCTTATCAAATCTCCCTCCCCAGTTTTTCTTTAGCCTCCTTCAGGCACTGGAAGGCTGCTCTAAAGTCTCCCTGAAGCCTTCTCTTCACCAGGAAGGTTTTGAGACCTGATTAAGTCACCACCACACAACTCCCTGGAACTAGGAACTTCTCCCCCCAGGAAGAGAAGAAGGAAGTATAATAGAAAGAGCAGCAGAGCTTCTCTGCCTCCCCTGCAAGTGATTATCACCTTCGACTGAGCCACGAAGCAAATATTGATTGAGGTTCAGCCACAGCCAATATTTACTTGTAAGAAAAATAAATTTGTTTGCAGCAGCCCAGAAGCTGACACATAGGTGGTTTGGGACCTGCTCCCCTCCCAGCACATCCTGGCCTGGCTTGCCTCCCACCCTTTAGCTCTTGCTGAGCACTGAGAAGATCTCCAGGCTCAATGGCCCCAGGACTCTTAGCCTTTGCTCCTCACAGAGGTGCTTCAGGCTTCTCAGCACCTTTGTAGCCTCCCCTGGGCTCTTCTCAGTAGTTCCCTGCCTCTCTTGAACTGGGGAGCCCAGAATTTGGCACAGTAGTTCAGATGTGGCCTGAGTATGGCAGAGTAGAGGGGGAGGAGAACCTCCCTTGACCTGCTGGATCATGCTGTCATGCCTAGGACACTCATTTCAGCCTGGCTTCTGTCTGTAATAAGGTTTTGAGGCAGACCATGGCACTCCAACTCTGGGACCAGGGATGCAGCTAAGGTTTTTGGAAGGTGAGGGGCTGAGAGCTCTGGCTGATTGGTCTTGGGCTGTGCCAAATGGGCCAAGCAGCTCTCTGTGCTGCCAGTGGCAGTCCCCTCACTGTGGAGGGCGGATGAGCAGACTCAGTGGCACAGGGGGCCCTCAGAGCCCTTGGCTCACCATCTTTTCCTTCATGCACTGGGTGTTGCCCAGACTCAAAGCCATGAAGGGCACCTGACTCTGGTCTGAGCTGTAGGATTACAGAATCACAGAATCAACCAAGTTGGAAGAGACCTCCAAGCTCATCCAGTCCAACCTATCACCCAGCCCTAGCCAATCAACCAGACCATGGCACTAAGTGCCCCATACAGGCTTTTCTTGAACACCTCCAGGGATGGGGACTCCACCACCTTCCTGGCAGCCCATTCCAATGCCAATCACTCTCTCTGTCAAGAACTTCCTCCTAACATCCAACCTGACCCTCCCCTGGCACAACTTGAGACTATGTCCTCTTGTTCTGTCACTTGATGCCTGGGAGAAGAACCCAACCCCAACTGGCTACAACCTTCTTTCAGGTAGCTATAGACAGCAATGATGTCTGCTCTGAACCTCCTCTTCTGCAGGCTGCACATCCCCAGCTCCCTCAACCTCTCCTCACAGGGCTGTGCTCCAGGCCCCTCCCCAGCCTTGCTGCCCTTCTCTGGACACCTTTCAGCACCTCAACATCTCTCTTGAACTGAGGGGCGCAGAACTGGACATGGGACTCAAGCTGTGACCTGAGCAGTGCTGAGCACAGGGGCAGAATAACCTCCCTGCTCCTGCTGGCCACACTGCTCCTGATCCAGGCCAGGATGCCATTGGCTCTGCTGCCCACCTGGGCACACTGCTGGCTCATGTTCAGCTACTCTCTACCAGCACCCCCAGGTCCCTCTCTGCCTGCCTGCTCTCCAACCACTCTCCCCAGCCTGTAGTGCTGCTTGGGGTTGTTGTGGCCAAAGTGCAGAGCCCTGCACTTAGCCTTGTTAAATCTCATCCCATTGGCCTCTGCCCACCCATCCAGCCTGTCCAGATCCCTCTGCAGTGCCCTTCTACCCTCCAACAGATCTACACCTGCTCCTAACTTGGTGTCATCTGCAAACTTACTGATGCTGGACTCAATCCCCTGGTACAGATCATTAATAAAGATGTTCAGCCTGCCCATGTTTGACCCACCCAAACTCTGGAAACCAGAATGAGTTAAATAAACATCCTTTGGCTTGTCTGGGTTTTTTTTTTTTTTTTTTTTTTTT
>VWZE01002902.1:81220-91784 GCA_013396675.1 Eubucco bourcierii
CCCCCCCCCAGAACACTCCCTGACTCTGTGGAGGATTTCTGATGACCACCTTCACAAACAGAGCTCTCTGGACAGGAGGTGCTTCTGGAAGGCTGCTTGAGTCATTTTCTGCCTTTTGCATCCATGGGAGTGCCTTTGTCTCCCCTCCCTGGATCTGCTCCCAGCTTTCCTGCTGGTTTAAAATACAAATATAATCCATCTGCAATCCTCCCCTCCAGCCATTAAGCGCTCCTCTGAGCAAGGCTATTATCTCTGCTTGGCTGCTGGAGGATTCAGAGCTGCTCCAGGCTTTAACTCCTGCCTGACTGTGTGGCAGGGCCCTCCCTCTTGCCAGATTCTTGGGGATGCAGGAAGCTGGCACATCCCTGGTTTACTGCCTGTCCATGCAGCCAAAAGCTGCAAGACCTTGGAGATCTCTCCTAAAACCTGTTCCAGGCTTTGTCCCATTGCTGGCAGGCACAGAGGGGCTGCAAATCTGCTCACCTTGAAGCAGCAAGCAGGTTTTGTCCCTGTGTGGCCAAGAGGAGGGGACATTTAGACTGAAGATTAGGAAAACTCTTTACAGTGAGGGTGGGGGAGACACTGGCACAGGTTGCCCAGGGAGGTTGTGGATGCCCCTCCCTGGGGGTGCTCAAGGCCAGGTTGGATGGAGCAACCTGATCTAGTGGAAATTGTCCCTACCTATGGCAGGGGGAGTGGAACCAGATGGCTGTAAGGTCCCTTCCAACCCAAACCATTCTATGAATCTGTGAATAAGACAGAAGCAAAGAAGTGAGCTCATCACACAAGGCACAGCTCCAGCCATAAACCCAGAGCTGCCAAAAGGAGCAGAGGACCAAACCCATGGAGGCTGGGGTGGGAGTGGGGAGTGGCCCTAAAACAGAGCTCGAACCTCAGATTTGCTCTGTCCTCATTCCTTGAGCTAAAGAGCAGAATCCTGATGGCTTCACCCTGTAAATGGCAATGAACTGTGCCTCACAGCCTGTGCCTTGTGTCCCCTTGCTCAGGAAGTTCTCTGGGACAGCTCAGGAAGTTCTCTGGGACAGCTCTGTCCCCAGTGGTGCTGTGTGCAGAAGTGGCAACCACTTATTTCTCTGCTGTGTGCCCACAGAAAGTGTCAATTCCTTTAAGCCTATCCCTGGAACCACTGCAGCTCAGGTTGTTGAGGCCGTGAGCAACCTGCTCTAGTTGCAGCTGTCCCTGCTGACTGCAGAGGGGTTGGACTAAAGGAGCTTTAAAGGTCCCTTCCAACCCCAAACATTCAAGTTTCTTTGATTCTCTGATTCCACAATTATAACTCAACATTGGTGGCAGGAGACCAGAGCTACTGGAACATTTTGGACCAGCTTTGAATGCATGGTGCCAGAGGAAAGAAGCTGAGACCATGCCTGCTGGGCCTTCTGCCTGCTTGAAAAGCTAAAGCTTCTCCAGATTTCCTGGAGGGCTGTGAGCCATACTCACAGAATCATCAAGGCTGGGAAAGACCTCTAAGATCATTGAGGGGGCTGGACTAGATGGTCCTGAAGGTCCCTTCCAACCCAAACCATTATATGGTCATCAAGCCCAACTGCTGACCCAACACCACCATGGCCACTACATTTCCCAAAGTCTGAGGCTTCTTTTTGGCCCCCCCAAGAACATCCCAACCTGCCTCAAGTGTGCTTACTGAGGTGCTTATTGGTTCCTTTGGTGGACAATTCCTGATCATTAGTATTTGGGCCACGCTCACCAAGTTTTAAATTATTCTGTCTCAACTAGCTGATGGCATTTGTTACATGTCATGCAATGTTCCTGGTAATTAATTGGTATTTAATTAATTAAGGGATAATGGCATTCAATTAAGGGACGCTTGTGGAATGCTGTCTCTGGGTAATTAATGGCTTCCTGCTGCTCAGGCAAAGCTGAGGCATTTGTGGGCAATAAATAGAGAGGAGAAGCAGAGATGTTTATTCCCTTGGCAGGAGATGTTGTGTCCCAGCAAGCCCTGATCCTCCTGCATCACCACCAAGATGGGCAGAGCCTTCCTAGCTGCAGGCAAGAGGTGTGGTGTGACCTTGCAGCAGCTGGGCACCCTAGCAGCTGACAGCAAACTTGGTGAGGAGGACAACTGCTCCAAGGGTGAGCACCTGGTGTTTCCAGGATCACACAGAAGGTCAACAGCAGAAACAAGAACTTATTTCCAGGCCCTGTGGCCAAGGCTCTGCTCAGGGTGAGTCAGGTTCTGCCCCTGGCGCTTGTACACTTGAGATTGCTCTCACTGATATCGAGGACCAAAGTATCTTGGAGAAAACAGACCTTGTGTCCTATCAGCTGTGGAGGAGAACACAGGGGGAAAAAAAAGATGAAATTCCTGGAACATGAAGATAAAATGAAAGTAAATTCTCCCAATCAAACAGAGCAGAGCATGGTTTTGAGTAAAGACGGACAAATGTTGAAGGATAAACAGGAATGAGTCACTTGAAATAAAGCCAGGGAATCCTCAGCAGAGACAGGGACCTGCTGCATCAGGGCCAGAGGGGGCCACAGCAGTGATGGGAGGGCTGGAAACCCACTGCTGTGAGGCCAGGCTGAGACAGTTGGGGTTGCTCAGCCTGGAGAAGAGAAGGCTCCAGGGAGATCTTCTGGTGGCCTTTCAGGGCTTAGAAGGGGCCAGAAGAAATCTGGGGACAGATATTTTAAGAGGCTCTGTTGTGACAGGACAAGGAGTGATAGTTTGAACTGTAAGAGGGAGATTTAGACTTAAGAGAAGGAAAATACTTTTCACTGAGTTTGGTGAGAGCCTCTCAGGTTGTCCAGAGAGGAGAGAGCTGCCCCATTCCTGGCACCGCTGCAGGTCAGGTTGTTTGTGACTCTGAGCAACCTGCTCTAGTTGCAGATGTCTCTGCTAGCTGCAGGGGGTTGGACTGGATGACCTTGAAAGGTCCTTTCCCACCCAAACCATTCCATGGTTCTATCAGTCTGGTCAAATTACCAACAGTAACCATTTCTCTGTGGTTCTGAGTGATGCAGGAGCACACAGGTTTCTCAGGCCGTGAGCATGTGTGAGATACACCTGGGGTAGTTGATCTCCTGAAAGCTCCTCAGCACCAGGCTGGTGACCCCTGCTTTTTCCTGGTGTAGGTGTGTGGCATGGGCACAGTTTCCTGAGACCCTGGGGTTGGAAGGCAATGTGGAAATGTAAACTCTAATTACAGCTCCAGTAAGCTCCAGTTTCTAATTAACTGCAGATTAAGTTAAAAATAGAGTTGGTTATATAAAACACATCTTGAGAGCCCTGGCCTACCTGGTTACACAATACCCGGGACAATGATCTCTAGAGAGGGGTGAAAATGTCCCCAGTATGAGTTTTGCAGAGCAAAAGGATTGGGAAACATCTCATTCTCCTGCTGTCACCCACTCATCACCCTCAGCTTGGTACCCAGTCACCCCTAGCAAGCTTGGAGGACCCAAAATGTCTCAAAACAGTGTCTGAGGACACAGTTGTTCCCTTCCAGTAGCTCAAGCAGTGCTGGTGGACCTTCACTGGCATTCTTCATGGCTGCTGTCACCCCACAGCCTGATGAACCTCTCCAGGACTCCTCTCACATTTGTGCTGTGTGAAGCCCAGTTGGAGAGCAGTTAGTTTGTCTTGTGTCTACCTGCAGAACTGCCTGGCTCTCAGCTGGGCAAAGTCTTGTGCTGCTTGGTGCTCACACCCAGAGCAGTGACCCACAATAGCCATCAGAGCTCCAAGAGTGATGCTGAAGGACAACCGAGAGCAGCTTCTAGGAACAAGCTTCCTCTTCCTCCCCCAAAGCCAGGCAGCTCCTGCCACCAAGGCACTACTTCTAGGGCAGAGTTGGAAATTCTTGTAGTTGATCTAAGCATGTTAGAGAGTCTGGCTGGAGCATGCCTTTAGGTGAGATGAGGCTGTGATCCCCCAAGGCACAAGTCTTGGGGAAATGAGGCTGCGGTAGTTCTGCCAGGCCAGCTGCAGGGGCATTCAGCAGCTGCTTTTGGCACTGGCGATGCCCTCTGCAGCTCCAGTGCAGCCAGGGACAGGCTCCAGATCTGATGGCCTCTGCCTCAGCCCTCTCCCGTGACACTTCTGCTCTTAGAAGCTCCGTGTCCGTCTGTCTCCTGGGAATAGCAAGCCCTGTGCAGGGCACGACGTGGTTCCTGCCCCTCTGTGCAGCCTTTCGCTGGCTGCCAGCTCTGCCCTGCTGTTAGCTCCTTACCTTGCGCCGCTCCAGCTCCCTACGCTCCTGCAAACGCTTCCCTAAGCTGGCTGCATGTAAAAGGAAGAATGTGGATGCGGTCTCCTTGTCCTCCCCCCAGGGGGCCAAGCAGTTCCTCGCTCCTGGCACAGCCTCACCCCAGCCACAGAGTTTTGCATTTGCATTGAACCGAGAGGAGCTGCCTGGAGGTCACGGCCAGAGCATGAGAGGGTTCCTGTCTCATGCAGGGGGGTCCCTAAGCCATCCCCAGGAGCCACAGCCAGGAATTAGGGGTGCAGGAAGTTGTTCTCTGCAGAGCAATGGACTTTGACTTGTTGAGGGACAAGGGAGTGGTGGGATGTGGGGACATTATTTCATGGGGCTCCCGTGTGGTCACAGCTTGGGTCAGCCGAGGTCTATACTCTGCTACTCCCCTTCCTTGCACCTCCCATGACCCTGAAAGCCACCATTTCTGGCTGCTGGGACCAAGCTGCCATTGACTGTCACAGCTCCAGCTAGGTCTTCTCCACTACCCAGCTGTACATCCCCCAGATGGTCCATCCAGCACCTCTATCATGAAGTTACCCATGAAACTCCTCAGAAATCCCTGGGACCATTTGCATCCTGGCCCACTGTCCTTCCAGCAGGTATCAGGGGGGCTGAAGCTTACTCTGAGAGCAGAGTTTATCACTCAGAGGCCTCTTCAAGTTGCCTAAAGTCTTTTGTGACCTTCCTTACCTTGATGGGGCGGTCTGGAACCAAAGTAACCCTCTGATCCCTTCTCTGATCCTGACCCCCAGAGGCACACCCAGAAAGGATCACCCATCCTGTAGAGGATAAGCTGCTCCTCTTCCCTCCTCCCTGGAACAGGTGGTCCAGGGCAGCTGAGATGTCCCCTCCATGGAGGTGTTCAAAGCCAGGCTGGAGGAGGCTTTGAGCAACCTGCTCTAGTGGGAGGTGTCCCTGCCCACGGTGGGGGTGGAACTAGATGATCTTTGAGGCCTTTTCTAAGCCACAGTGTTGTATGACTCTATGATTTCCTTTCTCCTTTCAAGGCTCCTTGGTCATTGGGGGTGGTGTTAACCAGTTTGGCCATGAATTCTTGGGGCAGCACCCTCCTCCCTCTCACCAGCTCCTTTCTGGCTGGAGGCCCAAACAGAAAGTTGGGCAATGTTCAAGTGTTTGTGTAAGAAAAAGAACATCTCTGCAAAACATCATGACCTCTCCTGGAAAGAAGGTTTTGCTGAGCCCAGCTGTAAACATTGCAGAGAGAGAGAGAGAAGTTTTGGCAAGAAGATGGATGAGTCACCCAGACAACTTCCATTAATTTCAGGAAAACTGAAAAGCCCAAACCCCTTGGACACTTTTGAGCAACTAAGTTCAAACATCTGTTCCAAAGGGGTGAGGAGACTGGGATTCATTTTCCACACCAGCTATATTTTATTATTTGAACAGGCAGGAAAATTCCCTCTCAGACCTGTGGGAACTTCTGCTGGGTGGTAGCTCCAGCCTTGAACCTTCCTTTTTCTGTGCCACTCCGCTTAAGCTTATACCACTTAGGATACGGTGCTCCCCTCCTGATGGCCACGGCAAGGAGCTCTCTGCTCTGCCTACAGGCTCGTCACCCTTCCAACCTCTGGGTGGGCTTAACGAGCAACCTACACTCCTCGCTTTGGGAGCGTGGACAGCCTCTGCCACCTGCTAGCCGAGGGGCGGCAGCGGCGATGCTGGGAGCGCAGGCGAGCATCCTCCTGCGGGCCGAAGGGCGAGGTGCCCTCTTCTCACAGCTGGTATTTCTTCAGCAGCTCGCTCTGCCACTGCCGCTTCTTGTTGGGGAAGACCAGGGGGATCCTGATCTTACGGAAGTCCTCGATGCACTTGCCCAGCTCGGACTGCAGCGCTCGCCTCTCCTCGCTCACCACCGCCGCCGCGGCAGGGCTCACCTCCGCCCCGCGCTCCTTGGCCGCCGCCTGCTCGCTGTTCCGCCGCTGCCCCGTCTGCTTCACCTCCTCCAGCCGCTTCAGGGACTTGCAGAACTCCAAGGTGTTGGGGCGGGGCGGACACTCCTCGGGAGCTTCTGGCCATGGCAAGGAGTCGGTGGAGCTGGGATCTTTCGCCTCTGCCTGGGAGTCTCTGCCTGGGGTGAGCTCATCTGTGGCTGGAGCTGGGCCAGGCTGCTCATGGCTGTTGGTGATGGAGTTTGGAAAGTCGTCTCCACTGCTGGGGTTACCTGGGTCTTGTGTTGTCCCCTGGCTTTGCTCGGGCTCCTCTGGGTCACTGTGGGCTGGGGAAGGAAAGCAGAGAACTGGGTAAGGAGAAGGATCTTGCACAGCACCTGGTGCCGTGCTGCACCTTGGCTTGATGAACATGGGGCCAGTTGGGCAGGCAATGCTAAGCCACCGTGTTGGTGAGCTCAAGCCTTGGGGTCTTGAGTGGACTGAGTCCTGGGGGCATCTCGAGGTGGATTTGGGTGGTGCTGGGGAAGGTTCTGGGCTTCTTGTGGTCTGGGGTTTGGTCTGAGGTGGTGCTGAGGGATGATGAAAGAGGAACAGCCCAAACCAGGCACCTCAGGAAGCCTTAAATGGAAAAAGAAATGACATGGCCTCCTGCAGTCCTCGGGCAGGGGCATGCTGCTGTTTGCCAGCAGCAGTTGGAGACCAGCAGTGACTCTGCATGGGGACAGCCACTGCATTTCCATTACCAGCTGGAGGGGAAAAACAGTTAGGGGGAAGAGTTAACAGAAACTGCCCAGGAAGCACTCAGCAGAGGATCTCCTGCTCCGCTCCTCACCTCTGCCAATGCATTTACAGCTGAACCCTGGGGAGTGTTTGCTAATACCCACATCTGGCATGAATGAGAAGGTGAGAGAGGTCTTCACCCATCTCAGCAGACCTTCCATAGAATCACATGGCTGTGACCTCTGGGCTCATCAAGCCCAACCACCTGGGGCTCACAATCCCACCACTACTGCTAAGCTACTGCCACTAACCCACACCCCTCAGCAAACCCTTTCCCATGCATCCCTCCTCATCCCTGATGCTGGCACAACATCACCTCTGGTGCTATCCCACCAAAGGGGACCACCACAGTGCTCTCAGGAGGAGGCACCCAGAGGATGCAGAAGAAGCTGGAGATGGCTTCACGGAGCTCTGGAAGTGGCCATGGGCATGTGACAAGCTTAATGGTGGGACCAAGTAGGTGTCCTCAGGTGGCTGAGGGATTCAAGAACGTGGAGGGTTCAAGTTTTGTGCCTGCTGAGAGCCAGATTCTGCTCCACAGCTGGCAGGGACCGCATCAGAATGTTGGTTTAGCAGAGACTTGGGTTGAAAGTTGGGAGGCTTTGGGGGGTGTTTTGTTCTGGCTGCATTTTTTGTGTGGTTTGAGGTTTTGTTTAGTTTTATTTTTCCTTTAAAGTCCCTGTTTTTCCAAACATCTTTGGCAGGAACATGGACCTTCCTGCTCTTTGAAGGCTTTGGGACAGCGGGGTGGGGGCTGCTTCTTGCTATTGTTTTCAGTTATGTGGCTGGGGTTTGGGTCAGGTCAAGCAGAGGGAGACTTTCTTCCCCTCCCAACAACAACATTTGTGTTTCTCAGTAGTGGTGTCAGCCTGGCAGCAGTTTTCATGGTTTACTCTCAAAACCCTTAAAAATACCCTCCCTCCCCCTCCCAGGGGTGACTCCCATCTGCTGGTCTCCAGATTTTTGCTTCTAGAACCCTCATCTGCCTTTTATTGCCAACCCTCCACCCAGACACTGAGCTTGGCAGGACAGATGCAGTGACCACCACTGCTGAAGTGGACCATGAAGGTGCTTCTCTATAAGTTTAGAGGTTTATTGTCACAAGAGGCAGGCACAATCCCAAGCACAACTCCAGGCTGGGTGGGGAATGGCTGGAGAGCAGCCCTGAGGAAAAGGACCTTGGAGTCTGGGTTGATGAAAAGCTCAACATGAGCCTGCAGTGTGCACATGCAGCCCAGACAGCAACCGAGTCCTAGGCTGCATCAAGAGAAGTGTGACCAGCAGGGCAAGGGAGGGGTTTCTATCCCTTTACTCTGCTCTTGTCAGACCCCACCTGGAGTCCTGTGTGCAGTTCTGGAGCCCTCAGCACAGGAAGGACATGGAAGTGTTGGAGTGGGTCCAGAGGAGGCCACAAAGATGCTGAGAGGGCTGCAGCAGCTCTGCTATGAGGACAGACTGAGAGAGTTGGGGCTCTGCAGCCTGGAGAAGAGAAGGCTTCAAGGGGACCTGATAGTAGCCTTCCAGTATCTGAAGGGGGCTACAGGAAGGCTGGGGAAGGATTATTTACAAGGTCCTGCAACGACAGGAACAAGGGGCAATGGGCTTAAACTGGCAGAGGGGAGATTTAGACTGGATGTTAGGAGGAAGTTCTTTACAGTGAGGGTGGTGAGGCACTGGAACAGGTTGCCCAGGGAGGTTGTGGCTGCTCCCTCCCTGGAGGTGTTCAAGGCCAGGTTGGATGAGGCCTTGAGTGAGCTGTGCTAGTGGGAGGTGTCCCTGCCTATGGCAGGGGGTTGGAACTGGCTGATCCTTGAGGTCCCTTCCAACCTTACCATTCTATGATTCTAAGAGCATGAATTGTCCTCACTCTTTTTGTAGAATCACAGTATGTCAGGGGTTGGAAGGGACCTCCAGAGGTGACTGAGTCCAACCCTCCCTGCTAAAGCAGGATCACCTAGGGCAGGTTGCACAGGAATGCATCCAGGCAGGATTTGAAAGTCTCCAGAGAAGGAATCATAGAATAATGGAATAGTTTGGGTTGAAGGGACCTCTCAAGGTCATCTAGCCCAACCCCTCCTGCAGTCAGCAGGGACATCTGCAACTGGAACAGGTTGCTCAGAGCCCCAGACAACCTGACCTGGAATGGTTCTGCTCCTCATGTTGTAGTTTTCCATGTAGGACTGGGTAGGATGGAGCACACAGGGTTCATCAGATACCATTAGGAGTTCACATTTAGGCAGTCCTCACCAGATGTGCTCCAGTCTTTGCTATTAACATGGGAAAGCAATAAAGGGGTTGGGAGTCCTGATCTGCTGTGTGAACAGCAGCATGCTCGGGGAGAGGCTGTCTTGGTGACACCCTCCTTGCACCTCCTGGAGGAGGTTCCCCTGTCACTTTTCTCTCTTGATTTGTTCTTCTCCCTTCCTTGTTGCTTAAGGCAAGTTTCATTCTCAAATCTGATGGATACACTCAGGGCTGGCTCCATGGTCAGGATTCCATGTGGGAGGTCTGCAAGGGGGAGCTGGCACAGACGGGACCCCAGGGTGAGGCCTGGGGTGGACCCATCTGTCCTGGTGTGAGCCAGACCAGGACTGGTGCTGGTCAGGATGGGACTTCCCAGCTCTGGCTCTGCTCAGTGAGGCACTTTCTGAAGTTCAGGGCAGGTTTGCACAGCCAGGGGCTGCTTCTAGCAGGGAGAAGCTGATGGGGAGAGCTCTGCCATGGGCTGGGCTGCAGAAAGGCTCTGTCTTGGCCTTGCTCCTGGGCACACCAAGGGCACTGACACATCTTGTGCCCCACCTTGCTGGGCAGGAAGGCAGAAATGGCACCTGCAGAGAGGAGCAGACAGGACAGGTGACCCTCAACTGCCCAACAAGGGATTGCATCCCAGGGATGCCACCCTCAGGAGACAACTGAGGGGTCACCAGGGTCAAGCCTGGGCTGGTGTCCCAGAAGGACTCTGTCCCTTCTGCCTTCCATCCTGAACTCTGTGTTCCTGATTGCAGTCCCAAAATCCAGCTCCTGAAGCTGGTTCCCATCTCCTGCTGAGTCCAGTCTGGGACTTGCCCAATGTCTGCCCCCAGCATCAGTGGTGCCAATGGTGACCTCATTGCCATCAGGGCTTGGGTTCCATGTTGGTTTGTGTCTCTTTGTCTGTATTTCATGGGACTGTTGTTCTTGCCATCCCAGCTGGTTTAGTTTCTTTCCCACCCCATCAGAATCTCTCCTTTTTCCCCTTTCTCTTTCTCTGGGGAAGCAGAGGGGTTCATGGAGAGCCTCTGGCACTTGGTGGCCAGCCCAGTCCTGACCCTTGAAATCCACTGCTCCATTTCTCAAACCCAAAAAGCTTTGAAAGCCAAGCAAAAGTTTCTGTCTAAGATCTCTCCATCTCTGCCTTACTGGTGGGCCTCAAAGCCCATCTGCAGGCGGAGATGGACAGCAGGGTCAAAAACTATTTCTCCTTTAAGTTCCTCACCCTATGCTTTGCATGCCTACAGAAGCAAAAAATGTTAAGGAGGATATTCTTGATTTTCTTTTTCCTTGAATAGTTTTTGTGAGCATAGAGTTTGGTGGGTTTGGGGGTTTCCTCCCCCCCTCCTTCCTTCTTCTTTTCTCCCCCCCCCCCAGTTC
>VWZE01002902.1:96938-111140 GCA_013396675.1 Eubucco bourcierii
CAACACTTCCATGTCCTTCCTGTGCTGAGGGTTCCAGAACTGCACACAGGACTCCAGGTGGGGTCTGACGAGAGCAGAGTAAAGGGGCAGAATCCCCTCCCTTGCTCTGCTGGCCACGCTTCTCTTGATGCAGCCTAGGACTCGGTTGGCTGTCTGGGCTGCATGTGCACACTGCAGGCTCATGTTGAGCTTTTCATCAACCCAGACTCCAAGGTCCTTTTCTTCAGGGCTGCTCTCCAGCCATTCACCACCCAGCCTGTATTTGTTCTTGGGATTGTGCCTACCCAGGTGCAGGACCTTACACTTGGCCTTATTGAATTTCATGAGGTTGGCCTGGGCCCAACTCTCCAGCCTGTCCAGGTCCCTCTGGATGGCATCCCTGCCCTCTAGCAAGTCGACTGTGCCACACAGCTTGGTGTCATCTGCAAACTTGCTGAGGGTGCACTCCATAATAATACTTGCCAGCCTAATGGTTACCCAGGAAGGTGCTGCAGTCACCACCCCTGGAAGTGTTCACAAAATGTGTGGACATGGCACTTTGTGGTTTAGTGGGCATGGTGGTGCTGGGCTGATGGTTGGACTCAATGGCCTTAGAGGGCTTTTCCAACTGAAGCAATTCTGTGATTCTGTGCTGCAAAGCAGCTCCTTGATCTCCATCCATTCAGGCCATGCTTAAGTCAAACTGAGCCCCAAAAAGCTGGTGCCTGCTCTGCTAGTTATCTCTAGTTTCCCTTATTTCATCAAAGGAGGTTGGGATCTGGCATGGATGAGTGTCTTGGGCCCTCTCTGTCCCCAGCATTCCCAAGAGCCTCAGTCACAGTGGCTGTGCCAGCAAAGACTGCTGCTAAATCCGTGGTGTTGGGGATGGATTAACTGCTATGGCAACCCCAGCAGGACCTGGACAGACAAACAGCCTTTGATTTGCAAGTCCCCTGCTCAGACTCGAGGCCCTCTCTATACCCTGTGGAGCAATATGCAGATGTTTATCAGCACAGATGATGCTTTTCCTTTGCAGAGGCTAAAAAATCTCTCTTGGATGGTATCCAGCCAGCTGGAGAGCACAGGGAGCTTCATGTGCCACTGTGCCAAAGCAGTAATGCCCATCCATGCTGAGCTGGCCCTTCAGGGAAGCCTGGATCCCTTGAAAAAGGATGGTTGGACTCAGTCTTAGAGGTCTTTCCCACCCAACCCAATTCCATGACTCTGAGGGCCCAAGCTGAGCAGGAAGCACCAGCCAGGCTGGCTATCTGTGTCGTGCAGGTGTGGACAATGGCTGGAGCCCAGAACTCACTGCATAGGTGGCAGGAAACCTGGCTTGGCTCTCCCTCACTTCTGGTGTCACTGGCACCACTGCTGCTGCTGCAGCATCTCAGCAAGGAGGCGGGAAGAAAAAAAATCTGAGCAGCAAGGTGGACCTTGTGAGACACCCAACCCTGGAGCCTTAAGGCATAGAATCCAGATTTCCCTCTGTCCTGCAGGATGCCAGGAGGAGGCAGGGTGGGTTCAGGGGAGGTGTCTCTCTGAAAGGAGGTTGGAGCCAGGTGGGCATTGGGCTCCTCTCTCAAAGGACAAGTGACAGGACAAGAGGAAATGGCCTCAAGTTGTGCCAGGGGAGGTTTAGATTCAACATGAGGAACAATTTCTTCCTCTTGAGGGTTGTCAAGGGCTGGCCCAGGCTGCCCAGGGCAGTGGTGGAGTCCTTGTCCCTGGAGGGGTTTTAAAGCCCCAGAGATGTGGTGCTGAGGGCCATGGTTTGGTGGTGACCTGCCAGTGCTGGGGTAAGGGTTGGGCTTGATGATCTGAAAGTTCTTTTCCAACCTGAACAATTCCTTGAGTCTGTGGTGCAGAGCAGCTTTATTGGGCCAGGACCTTGCATGATTGCTTCATCTGCTCATGCTTTTTGAGTGCAACAACTTGATGGCAGGGAGAGGAATTCTAACACATTCTGGTTTGGCAGAGCAGACCCTTCTCAGACACAAGAGGTCACATTCCGGTGAGGCTGCAGAGCCAGGCCCTCAGCTGCTGGGAGCTGCTGTCACTGCAGCCAGCAGAGCCATGCTGCTTTCCATCAGCAGCACATCTGGCCCTGGACAGACGTTCTAATACCACATGAAGCAAAAGCAGTGCAAGATGAGTTTGTCCAGGCACTCAGAACAGCAAGCTCGGGGGGTTCTCACCTAGGGGTGCTTCTGTCATGTCTGTCTTGAGGTCCAGGATGGGCTCAGAAGAAGAGGTGGTTTTTTTGGGGCTGTTCTCCATCTCTGAAGGCTGAGGGATAGGAAGGTTAAGCCAGGAGCTACCTGCAAATGAAGACCCAGAGAAGAACATCTTAAGAAGGCAAGTGAGTGTGAGGAGAGGTGGTGTGTGCTGGCCCCTCCCCCACAGAGTCCAAAGCATCTCCCTGGGCACCATGCTGGATGCCTTGGGCTGGGGAGTGATCTGGGCAGCATCTGCTTTTCCCAGTTCCCTCCCAAAGCCCTTCTTAGGTTGGCATTTCAGGTTTGGGCAGTGCCTGTAGCCACCTCCCACAGTCTCCCAGCGCATTCTGCCTTTCTTTGAAGGTCTTCCGCCTCTTTCCTGAACTTCTACAGCGAGGGTGGTGAGGCACTGGCACAGGTTGCCCAGGGAGGTTGTAGCTGCTCCCTCCCTGGAGGTGTTCAAGGCCAGGCTGGATGAGGCCTTGAGTGAGCTGTACTAGTGGGAGGTGTCCCTGCCTATGGCAGGGGGTTGGAACTGGCTGAGCTTTGAGATCCCTTCCAACCTTACCACTCTCTGATTCTACATCTCTGGCTTTCAAGATATTGCTTCACTTGCACTGAGTCTGCAAACACAAGGCAACACCTAAGAGTTCCTGCTAAGCTTAGAACTCCACCTCTCCCACCTGTGACCCTCCTGACGTTTCCCTGCAGACACTTCAGTCTGCCATGTAGCCAGACCCAGCTTCGGACCTCACTGTAGCTCCTGGCCCATACAAAGGGTTGTCCTCTCTGTGGCTGAGCCTCAGAGCATCCCTCTGGTATGCAGTGTGACAGAGGCAGGTGTGCATCCAGAAGGTGCTCTGCCTCACCATGGGAAGCAAGGGGTGTAAGTAGGTGCCCCAGCCTCTGAGGGATCAATGGGGGAGGGCTTGTGGTTGCCAGAAGGACATCAGGATCCTGCCTTGTGTGCTGAACCTCCACCACCCAGCACTGCTGGGTCAGAATAAGATGCTGCCTCCAGGAGAGGGCAGCAGAATCCCAACCGGCTCCATCCCTGTTGCCACCATCAACAATTGTGGGTTCTGAGGGTCAGTTTCTGCCTCTTTCCTAAGCTGTAAGCAGTACTCTTTACACAGATGCTCTGGAAAAGTCTTTGTGGTCACCATTTGTCAGGGGTGGGGGTGGGGGCCAGCAAAGCTTAGGTAGTGGAGAGATTAGAGTGAAGGTATTAGATCAAAGGAGAAAGGAATAGGGCAACATCCCAAGACAAAGGGAAAGAAGATTGTTCGTATGTTGTCTTTTTATGCCTCTCAGCAAATCAGCAAATCATACAGACCTCATCATTATTTTCTTTTCACAACCAATGGTCTGCTTTCTCTTATTAAAATCACAAGATCACAGAATTAACCAGGTTGGAAAAGACCTTTGAGATCACCAAGTCCAATCTAACACCTAACCCTTCTAATTAACTAAACCATGTCACTAAGTACCTCATCCAGACTCCTTTTAAATACCTCCAGGGATGGGGACTCCACCACCTCCTCTGGCAGCCCATTCCAATGCCAATCACTCTTTCTTTGAAGAATTTCTTCCTAACATCCAGCCTGACCCTTCCCTGGCACAACTTGAAACTATGTCCCCTTGTTCTGTTGTTGGTTGCCTGGGAGAAGAGCCCAACCCCAGCTGGCTACGACCTCCTTTCAGGTAGCTGCAGAGAGCAATGAGGTCTGCCCTGAGCCTCCTCTTCTGCAGGCTGCACACCCCCAGCTCCCTCAGCCTCTCCTCACAGGGCTGTGCTCCAGGCCCCTCCGCAGCCTTGCTGCCCTTCTCTAGACATGCTCCAGTACCTCAGCATCTCTTGAACTGCAGTGGCCCAGAACTGGACACAGCACTCAAGGTGTGGCCTGACCAGTGCTGAGCATAGGGGCAGAAGGACTTCCCCGGTCCAATCAGCCTCATGAATCAATGGGGCACAGGGCTGTGGGTGGCTGGCCCCAGAGGCTGTCAGGCAGCAGTGGGGCACAGGGCTGTGNAGACATGCTCCAGTACCTCAGTATCTCTTGAACTGCAGTGGCCCAGAACTGGACACAGCACTCAAGGTGTGGCCTGACCAGTGCTGAGCATAGGGGCAGAAGGGCTTCCCCGGTCCAATCAGCCTCATGAATCAATGGGGCACAGGGCTGTGGGTGGCTGGCTTCAGAGACTGGCAGGCTGGCAGTGGGGTGCAGGGCTGTGGGCAGTTGGCCCCAGAGGCTGTCAGGCAGCAGTGGGGCACAGGACTGTGGGTGGCTGGCTTCAGAGACTGGCAGGCTGGCAGTGGGGTGCAGGACTGTGGGTGGCTGGCCTCAGAGACTGTCAGGCAGCAGTGGGGCACAGGGCTGTGGGTGGCTGGCTTCAGAGAGTGGCAGGCTGGCAGGCAGCAGTGGGGCACAGGGTTGTGGGTGGCTGGCTTCAGAGACTGGCAGGCTGGCAGTGGGGTGCAGGGCTGTGGGCAGTTGGCCCCAGAGGCTGTCAGGCAGGCTTTCAGGCAGGCAGGCTGTCAGGCAGGCGAGCAGGCAGGCAGCAGCGGGGCGCAGGGCCGCGGCCGTGGCAGAGCTTTAAGGGGCGAGCGGGCGGCGCGGCGGCCGCGGCAGAGCTGTGCCTCTAATAGCTCGATCCCTCGCTAATGCTAATAGGATTGGGAGGCGCAGGAGGCGAGGGTGCGGGGGAGGCTCTCCGTGCGAGAAGCTGTGTGCAGCTTGGGGCAGCTATCGAGCAGGTCGGGTCCGTTTTCCAGCGCCTCTCCTCGCTTCTCTGCGAGTTTGGGCTCAGCCGTTCCCCATCTGCAAGGGGAGGTGCGGGACGAAGGGCACGAACTGGAAGGCGCTGTCTGTCTGAACGGGAGGAGAACCTTCTTTGGTGTGAGGGTGCTGGAGCCCTGGAGCAGGCTCCCCACAGAGGTTGTGGAGTCTCCTTCTCTGGAGAGATTCCCAAAGCACCTGGACATCGTGATCCCGGGCAAGCTGCTCTGAGTGACCCTGCTTGGGCAGAGGTATTGGACTGGTTGATCTCCCCCACCATGCTGGGATTCTGCTCCAGGGGTCTGTGCTCTGCTCTGTGTCCTCTGCCAGAAGAATCACATCAATCCCTGCTTTGTTTCTAATCACAACTGAGTTTCCATTTGTAAAAGGACTTTTTAGGATCAGAAGCCTGAACTGGGACCAGGCTGGCACAAAGACAGAGGCTCATCTCATCTATGCAAAGGAAGATGTCAAAATCAAAATCTGTGCCAGTGTCACTTCTTGAATCCCAGAATCCCAGCATGGTAGGGGTTGGAAGGGACCTCTGGAGATCATCCAGTTCAACCCCCTGCTACAGCAGGGGCAGCCACAGCAGCTTGCCCAGGATCACAATGTCCATCTGGGTTTGGAAGCTCTCCAGAGAAGGAGACTCCACACCCTCCCTGGGCAGCCTGCTCCAGGCCTCCAGCACCCTCACACTCAAGAAGTTTCTCCTCATCTTTAGATGTAACCTCCTCCATTCTGGTTTGTGCCCATTGCCTCTTGTCCTGTCCCTGGGCATCCTTGAGAAGAATCTGGCCTCATCCACTTCCCCACTCACAGGTCCTTCAACTCCTACTGAGCATTGATCAGATCCCATTTCAGGCTGCTCTTCTCCAGGCTAAGCAGAATCTTTTTGTTTGGAAGAGACTCCTAAGATGATGAAGTCCAACCCTTAACCCAGCACTGCTAGGCCACCACTAAACCATGTCCTTCAGCACCACATCTCCAACAGCTTTGAAAGTGCTCCAGAGTTGGAGACTCCGCCACTTCTGTGGAGACCCCTGAACCCTCATCTTCACCCACACCCTCACCCATCCCAGGTGTACCCCAGGACATCCCATGTGGAGTTTTTACCTGGGATGCTGCAGTGCCTCGACAGCTGCCTGCAGAGTTGGCCTCGCACAGCAGGACCTAGGAACAAAGGAGAAGGTGTGGGTCTGACACTCTGCTTTTAGGTGACCTCTTGTCACTTGAACACACCCATCTGGTTCACCAGCTCAAACCCATCCTCCTGTTTCAGACAGAGATGTCCTTGCATTAGCAGAAATTCATAATTTTTGGAAGGGCATCTTTGAAAGGTGTCCTGCAGATGCAGGGAGAAGGTAGTGGGTGATGAATCTCTTCCTCAAAGATAAGGAAGATTTTGGAGTGGACCAACTCCATGGCTTGAGATGTCTCTCTTGGTTCTCTTCAGGAAGTCACAAGATTGGGGACGTCACTAGAGCCATATTTCTACTCATGATTTTTTTCCACCTGGAGGAGCAAAGTTGCTGCCCTCTTGCTCCTTGGAGAGCTGAAGGACATCCCTCGGTTCCCACCTTGAAACCCTGAGCTGCAGAAGGGTGCAAAGAACCTGTTTTCTGCTTGCAAGGGGAGGAGAAATTGGGAAGAACAACCCCAGATGGTTTATTCTTTCATTTGGTTTGACTGCAGAAGAACAGTGGGCTGTAGGATGACGTCTCCCCTCCTTTTTGCTTTCAGCTGGTTGCTATTGAAAAGAAATTTCCCCCTAGAAACCCATTAATGTGAGAAGCAAGTGAAAATTACACTTAATCCTGAAATACTGTTTGGGAAGGGGAAATTAGACCTTTTCATTTAAAAGCTGAAGAAGGAAATGTATTTTTCACATGTGAAGAAAAAAAAAAAGGGTCAGAGAGGGGGAAAGGATTTTTTTCATCTCTATTTCCTCCTCTTCGTGAGAAATTTGCACCTTGTCTTAATTAACCCCAAACCTGCCTCCTTTTTTTTCCCTTTAGTGAATAAATGGTTCACCAGATCATGCTTGGAAAGGTTCCATCTAGGATTTGTGACTGGGTCTGTAGCTAGGGAGCAAATTGAAATAATAATTAAAGGTAGAATTAAAGTCTACCTGGAAAAAAAAAAATTAATTCCACTCATCTTATGTTAAATCAACAAATTCCTGGAGAATGGAGAAGAGTTAAATACATTTTCCTGAGGGTTTCTTGATAAAGGCCATCAAAGAGGCTTTTAAGAAAACTCAATAGCCAAAGGGGGGTTGTTTAACTTCCATGGAGTATTAAAAGCTTATTAAGGCAGCCAGGAGAAGAAATGGAATCAAGGGTTCATTCTCCACACATAAATAATACAATAATGGGACATCCCCCAGGGTCCATCTGAGGATGAAAGAATTTTATTAGGGGAAAGAAAACAAAACAAAAAAAAAGGCACACAGCCAAGTGGAAAGAGTTTTACAGGGAATAGAATAGTGAGGGTTGGAAGGGACCCCTGGAGACCACCCAGTCCAGTCCCCTGCTAGAGCAGGGGCACCCACAGCAGCTCGCCCAGGATCACAATGCCCAGCTGGGTTTGGAAGCTCTCCAGAGAAGGAGACTCCACAACCTCTCTGGGCAGCCTGCTCCAGATCTCCAGCACCTTCACACCAAGGAAATTTCTCCTCATGCTCACTTTGTGCCCACTGCCCCTTGTCCTGTCCCTGGGCACCACAGAGAAGAGCCTGGCCCCATCCTTTTGCCCCCCACCCTTTAGCTCTTGCTGAGCATTGCTCAGATCCCCTCTCAGGCTGCTCTTCTGCAGGCTCAACAGCCCCAGGGCTCTCAGCCTTTCATGCCCCTCACACCTGTCACAGCTTTTCAGGTTTCCTTCAGCATCAGCCAGGTCTGATGTGACTACAGAAAATGTTCAGTGCTGAGTTCATATTTCTGAGAAGAGAGGAGATGACATTGGAAGAAGTTCTTCACCATGAGGGTGGTGGAACTCTGGAGCTAGGTTACCCAGGGAGGTGGTGGAGGCCCCATCCATGGAGATATTCAAGGTCAGGCTTGATGGGACTCTGAGCACCCTGCTCTAGTTGGGGACATGCCTGCTGGCTGCAGGGGGGTTGGACTAGGTGACCTTTAAAGGTCCCTTCTGACCCAATGCATTCCATGATTGTTATGCAGCCTGAAAGATGCCTGGGGAAGAGAAAGGGCAGGTGATGGGTGACAAATTTTCAGGATCAGCACAACCCTATGGCCCAGCCTCTCCTCACAGGCTCCCTTCCTGCAACTTTAGTAGGAGCAGAGTCAAGGCTGGGATGGTTTTATGGTTATTTGGTTGTGTTGGTTTTGTTTTGTTTGTTGTTTTGTTTTGTTTGTTTAGTTTTTTTAGTTTTATTTTTCTCTGTGTGTGTCTAAGAATTAATCAGAAAATTGCAGCCCAGCAGGCTTTAGGGTTGAAGCTAAATCCCTGGTAAGTGGTGTCACTGAGCATCAATACACCCATTATGGCTTGATTGGGTGATTTTATTTGATGCTGGTCTTCAGAAGAATAAAAACAAACAAACAAGCAAAAAAAAGAAGAATAAAAACAAACAACCAACCCTGGAGTTTGTTTCAGAGCAGATGTAAGATGGCCTGAAAAAGAACACCTGGTTTGTCTGGCTTACTTCTTGCAGCCAGGGCAAAACCAGCCTGGTAAACACAACTGAGATGGCCAAGAGGTCATCAAAGGAAGAAGGCAAACTTGTTGCTATCTCCTTCCTGTTAAAATTCACCTCAAGGCTGATTTTGGTCTTGTGGTGGGTGAAGGACAAGAAGATGTTACTGGTCATAGAGGGGTACCCTCAGGTGGTCTGGGTTTGGTGAGCTTCTCTGTAGAAATAAGGGTCTGGAAGGAGAAAACCAAGGTCCTATTGCACTTCTAACCTTGTTTTGTGAAGCCACAAAGGAGAAGGTGCCTGCCTCAGAAGGATTCCTCCGTCACTGCTCTGTCTCATGGGCTGAAAAGACCAGCCCATGGTCCTCACAGAAAATTTCTTCACAGAATGGGTTCTCAGGCACTGGAACAGGCTGTCCAGGGAGGTGATGAAGTCACCATCCCTGGAGGTATTGAAAAGATGTGGTGCTGAGGGCCATGGCTAAGTGGTAGCTCAGCAGCAGTGGTGGGATTGTGAGCTCTGGGCGAGAGGCTGGACTTGGTGATCTGAAAGGTCTCTTCCAACCTCAAGGGCTCTATGGTTGTGTAATTCATGGCTGCTGGGTGATGGTAGGGTTGGAGAAGATGCAGAGTGGAGGGGACCCCATCACTGCCACAGGCTGTTTGGCCCTGGTAGGCCAGGCTGAAGGTGATGTGGGCTGAAAAGTCAATCCGTGACTCTTTGAGGAATGCATGGGCGGAGGCAAGCCCACAAGTTCACTGATAGACATCAGGAGCCTCACTTAGGTGCTTTTGGCTGCCTATAGATTCCTTCATCCTCCGTTTGTTACGTGGCAAGGTGGTTAAATTGAGGTGCTGTGCACACCCCCACCAGCAGCTCATTTCCTGCAGGAAACCAGCAGAGATGCCAGTTCAGATAGGGCTGTGGGTGGAGGTGTGGGCTAATGAGAGGACCTCCTAGGTAGCAGCAGCAGGGGGGGTGGGAGAGTACAGGTAGAGAGGAAGAGAAGATGATGTGAAACAGCAAGATCTGAGATAAGGCTGAGAAATGAGAGAGTAGCATCCTGTGATGGGTCAGGCTGCAGACTGACCTAACCCAGCAGGGTGGTGGGTGCAGGCAAAGAGCATCCAGCAGTGCTGGCTCTGATAGGAAGGCATTTGCATTTCAACTGCTGGGCCTGCTGCTTCTCCTCTGGCAGCACTTAGACATGGCAGGAGATTCAAACTAGATGTGAAGAAGAAATGTTTGACACTGAGGGTGGTGAGACCATGGCCCAGGTTGCCCAGAGAGGTGGGAGATGTCCTATCCCTGGCACCACTGCAAGTCAGGCTGTCTGGGGCTCTGAGCAGCTCTGCTGTAGTTGATGATGTTGTTGCTGGCTGCAGAGGGGCTGGACCGGGTGAGCTTTAAAAGTCCCTTCCCACCCAAACCAGTCTGGGATTGTGTAATTCATTTCAGGGTGAGGCTGGCATCCCTTGATAAAATAATTGGTGATGCACAGAGATCTGACCCCTGGTTTTATGGCAAATAACTCCAGGCAGTGAGAGTGGATGGATGGATGAATCCTCCCTTTCTCAGCTCACAGATGCAGGATCCTGAGGGATCATCTCAGATGGATGTTTGTTTAACCTTCAGTCTTGTAGGCAGGAGATACCAGTCCTGCCCCAGGGACCTGCACATTACTCCTGAAGCTGATAGGAAGCTTTTAGTAGTGTCCTACTCAGACCTTCACTACAGTGAATTAATTGCTTTGATCCTCACCCTCTCTCCAGTGGCCTCCAGGGACAATTGATCAGCATTTAATGATTAAACTTTGCCTGATGATGAACTGTTTGCACATCTTCTGCTTTCCAGACAAAACAAACCTCTCTTCTTTAACATCTCCTAACAAACTGTGGTTACTTAACCTCATCTTATTATTGTCTCTTCTGCCTTGGACTTCCTCTAGTTCATCAACATCTCTCTTAATCCATCACCCCAAAGCTGCAGGGTGCTCCAACTCCAGCTCCAGGCTGAGAAGAGCAACCTGCCCCATGTCTCCCATAGCTTCTGCAAACCCATCTCTGCCCAATAGACATCATCTTGCAGAGCCTGCACCCTTTTGAACCCAACTCCTTACTCAAGCATGTTGTTCTTGTCCTGCTGCAGGAGCTTCTTGCTGCCTGCACAGCCCAGTTTAGAGCAGAGACTATTTTGGGCAGGAAGCCTCAAAAGAGCAGCGAGACAGCTGAGGAGAAGTGGTGAGGAGTGAGTGGTCAGGGAATGTTTGTGTGAAGAGGGCTGCAGAGCTGAGGTCACGCTCTTGGGCTGGAGGTATCAGGATGGGGTTTGATCCAACATGTTGTGTATGCTCTCAGCTCCGTGCTGCTGGGGAGCCTTGACTGGGGTAGGGTGGGGTGGAAAACGTTGCCTTTTCAGCTGACACACTCAGGAGGCTGATAGTTACAGTAAGGAGGAGTATGGAGCAGCTCAGGAGCAAGATATGATCCATGCTCTGGACTCACGAGAGAGGAGTGCCTGCTCCAACTCTGGACTTGGCTCATGGAAGCATCTTGGCCCAGCTAGGGGATTAGAAATGACACCTGAGAGCAAGGAGAGCATGAGGATGCAGCAAGCTGCTCTTACTCAACTTCAACCAGAGTCCTTTTGGAGTATTGCATCCAGTTCTGGGCTCCCCAGTTCAGAAGGGAGGGGGAACTACTGGAGAGATTCAGGGAGGGGCTATGAGGATGATAAAGGGACTGGAAAGACTGAGAGACCTGGGACTGTTGAGCAGTGGTGCCCAGGGACAGGACAAGGGGCAATGGGCACAAAGTGGAACCCAGGAGGTTCCACCTGAACAGAAGGAGAAACTTTAGTGCGAGGGTGCTGGAGCCCTGGAGCAGACTGCCCAGAGAGGTTGTGGAGTCTCCTTCACTGGAGAGCTTCCAAACCCCAGCTGGCCATTGTGATCCTGGGCAAGCTGCTGTGGGTGCTCCTGCCTGAGCAGGAGGGTTGGACTGGATGATCTCCAGAGGTCTCTTCCAACCTCTCCCTATTCTATGTTCCAACAGATGAAGAAGGAGTGAGAAGCTGTTACCAGACACCTTTATCTTGAAGGAGCATGTCAACAGTCTCCTCTATCTCCTGCAGCTTGGGGTGGCTGGACGAAGATCCAGGGGCTCTATTCTTGCTCATAAAGGCTGCCCCAAGCAGACAGTGTGGTGTGCACTCAGCTGGTTGCCAAAAGTCCTTAAATCTCTCTGCAAAGCAGCTTTATGGGCATCTGCACAGCCCCAAACCACGGGGTTTTAATTTGGGTATGTGATCTGGGATGGCTCCAGGCTGCAGGGACAGTGATGGGGACAGCGCAGTGGTGAATCCTGCCAGAGCACCCTGGGAAACCACCCCCCTCTAGGTCCCATTTTGTGTTCAGTGCATAAATTTAGCTCTGCTCTGCCTCGTCTGGGACTTGGTTTGGCTGGCAGCAGGCTGGCAGGCTGCCTGGGTGTGTGAGCCACATGTGCCATGCAATGAGACACACCTCAGGCAGAAGGCAAACCTGGAGCAGTCATCCCATCCCACCCCATCCCATCCCATCCCACCCCATCCTATTCCACCCCATCCCACCNCAGCACTGCCAGGACACTGCCAAACCATGTCCCTCAGCACCACATCTCCATGGTTTTGAAACCCCACCAGGGATGGGGACTCCACCACTGCCCTAGGTACCCTGGGGCAGGCCTAAGCAACCCTCAAGGGGAAGAAATTGTTCCTCATATTGAATCTAAGCCTTCCCTGGGGCAACTTGAGACCATTTCTTCTTGTCCTATCACTTGGCAGAAGAACCCAGTCCCCAGCTGGCTTTAACCTCCTTTCAGGCAGCTGTAGAGAGCCAGAAGATCTGCTGTTGTGACAGGACAAGGGCTGATGGTTTGAACTCAAAGAGGGGGATTCAGGCTGGAGAGAGGGGAGAAATGTTTGACACTGAGGGTGGTGAGAGCCTGGCCCAGGTTGCCCAAAGATTTGGTAGCTGCCCCATCCCTGGAACAATTCCAGACCAGGCTGGTTGTGGCTATGAGCAACCTGCTCTAGTTGCAGATGTCCCTGCTGGCTGCAGAGGAGTTGGGCTGGATGAGCTTTAAAGGTCCCTCCCTACCCAAAGCAGTCCGAGATTCTGTGATTTCTGCAGCAGGGATGAGCCCCCACAAGCTCATTTCAGCAGTGGCCCAGCCACTGACCCCAGGGTTTCCAGATTACCCAGGGCTGAGCTCCTGCTGGAAGCTCCCAGACAAAGCAGCTTTCTCAGGAAGTGGCGTCCTGGAAAACGGAGCCAGAGAGAAAATAAACTCCCCTGAGCCACAGCAAAAGAGACCCAAAGCTGCAATTTCCTCCTGGCTGTCTGGAAAGGGCCAGGACTGTGCTTTCCCAACAGTTAAAACCACAGGGTAGGGATCTGAGGAGGTTATTTTAGAGAAGGGCTGAACCTCTTCAAACCTCCCTGCACATGGATCTGTCCCCCAGCCCTGCTGGTGCAGATGAAGTCCTGGGCTGGGCTCCAGGTCACATCCTGCTCCCGCAGGGAGGGCTCCAGCCTGTGGAAAAACTGCTCTGGGAGAGTGGAAAAGAGGCTGCTTGGCAGGTGGTGCTGAGTGCTTCCAGGCACAGAACCACTTGGAAAAGACCTCTAAGATCATCAAGTCCAACCTAAGACCACCATGGCCATTAAAGCATGTCCCCCAGTGTCCACACCTTTCTTTAAATGCCTCCAGAGATGGTGACTCCACCACCTCCCTGGGCAGCCTGTTCCAATGCCTGACCACTCTTGCAGCAAAGAAATGGTTCCTCATGTCCAGCCTAAGCCTCTCCTAGGGCAGTCTGAGGCCATCTCCTCTCTTTCAATCACCTGATAACTGAGGAGAAGAGACCTACCCCCAGCTCACTGCAGAGCTGTCTAGAGCCAGGCGGGACATGAGGAACGGTTTCTTTGCCTTGAATTGCTTCACCACTAAACCCTGTCCCTCAGCACCACATCTTCATGGCTTTGAAATCCATCCAGGGATGGGAACTCCACCATCCAGTGGAGTGCCTGGGCCAGGCCTTGGTAACCCCAGTGCTTTACAACCCAATAATCCTTTTCCCGCTGCAACGTTGCTATGTGGAGAAGGCAGTGACCAAGCTCCTGGGACACACTGTCTCCTGCTGCTTTCCCACCTCTCCAGCCCACCTGCCAACTTCCATGGCCTGTTCCTTTCTTTGGCATCCAAGGAGCTGAACTCAACAAAAACACACATCACTCTGCAGCTGTTCCTGCCCCCTTCCAAGCTCTTTATCCAAGATCTTGCCAATTATCTGAGGTACACAGAGCTACTGACACTATCCCTTCTCCAGCTGTGCACAAGGTCATGGTGACCATGGCTAGCTGGGAGATGCTTCTTTTTGGCTATCAGCACTTGGGAAACCTCTTCTGCCCCAGAGATCCTAGAATCATAGATTCATAGAATCATAGAATCAACCAGGTTGGCAGAGACCTCCAAGATCACCCAGCCCTATCTAATCAACTAGACCATGGCACTGAGTGCCCCAT
>VWZE01002902.1:111250-127861 GCA_013396675.1 Eubucco bourcierii
GAGTGCCCCATCCAGGCTTTTCTTGAACACCTCCAAGTTCAAATCCATGTTGGATGAGGCAACCTGGTCTAGTGGAAAGTGTCCCTCCCTATGGCAGGAGGGTTGGAACTAGATGATCTTGAAGATTCCTTCCAACCCAAACCATTCTATACATCTATGATGGGCTGCAAGAAACCTACAGCCCCTTTGTGGTGACTCTCCTTCCTTCGTGTTGGTAATGGCTTTTTGTTATCAAAACATAATGTGAGGGGGAAAAGAATTGCTTTGGGTGGAATTTTTAGTGGATTTTTAATGATTAACCACTCAGAGAAAAATCAAAGTTTCTGGAATTAAAAAAAAAAAAAAAAAGGAAAAGGAAAAGAAAAAGAAGAAGAAAAATAAAAAGAAAAAGAAAAAGAAAAAAGAAAAAAAAGGAAGAGAAAAAGGAAACAAAGGAAGAGAAAAAGGGGAAAAAAGGAAGGAGAAAAAAGGAAAAAAAGAGAAAAAAAAAAAAAGAATGTTTGAGGAAAGAGGGGGAAAGGAACAATCCTAGCTAGAGATGATGGTAAGTAGATGGAAGCTTTCAAGTTCATGGAGGCCTCAGTCTCCTGCAGGCCCTGCCTCTGTCCTTAAGTCACCTGAAGCCTCCTATAGCCTTGCTTCCAGCAAGTCTCAGTGTCACAGAGGGCCAGGACTGGGATATTTGGACCCCAGGAATAGTCGAATCTATGAAACAGGGCAGGTTAGAGACTGAGTGTGCCCATGAGCCTTCTGAAGCAGTGTCAAAGCAGAAGGAGCTTCAGGGACTCAATGACTGCAGGGAGCATGGCCAGAAGGATCAGGGGAGGTGAAGGTCAGTGGGAGACCCCAGTGTGTGGAGGAGATGTCCAGCCAGGATAACACCTTTCTCCAGAAGGAACCAGCACTGTTGAGTGTCTGCCAGTAAAACAAAGAACAGGAGAAGGTTTCCTGGCTCCTGCCAACCCTCTGCATGACAGGAGACAGAGCAGTTTGTCCTTCACATACATCACACTGACGGATGACCTCAGCTCCTGCGGAGGGAGGAAAACTGCCTACAGTGAAGGTCCCTGGTGCAAAGACCTCACCACTCTTGGCACATACAAATAGAGCCCTTCAGGGCAAACAACTTTTGCTGTCTGTGGTCAACCAAAGCATTCACTGGGAGCTGGATTCAGCAGCAAAACTAAACTGAAGGGAACAGGTGGGACATAAGCATGGAGATATGGTCAGGCACTGGAACGGGCTGCCCAGGGTGGTGGTGGAGTCACCATCCTTGGAGGTGTGCAAGAAAGGTGTGGCCATGGCATTTTGGGATATGGTTTAATGGTCATGGTGGTGGTGAGTTGGAGGTTGAACTCAGTGTTCTTCGAGGTCTTTTCCAACCCAAACTATTTTATGATTCTGTGAGTCTATGTTTGGCAGGAGGCATAAATAAATCCCTTATCACAACCTGGATGTGCTTGGTGTGCCTTCAACTTTCCAGCCTGCTGAGAAGTACTTTCCTGGCCTGTTTTTTGCTAGTGTGACTTCTAGAAGACTGGGACTCCTTCCAAACTAGGACTTGGGGACTTCAATTCCCCTGGAGCAAAGTGATAGTTAAAAAGCTGCAACCAGGGGAGTTTGATTGAATTTTATTTTGTGTTCCCCTGGGCTTTTGGTTTAAATCTTCCCCAGGCTTGCAAAAAACGAAACAAAACAAAAAACCAAAACCCCAACAACAACAAAACCAACAAAACAAACAAAACACACACACACACACACACACAAAGATCGTATTTTGGGAACACCCATAGGAAAACATTGTCTGGACCTCCAATTTCTCCAGTTTTGGAGCTGCTCTGTTAAAATGAAGTCAAAAGAGCTGTTCCCATCTGGAGGAGCTGTAAACCCAGCTGCACTGTACGTGAATTTACAAACACACAAGCTGTACAGAAAGAAAAAAGAAGCCCAGGCTCATGGAAACATGGAATTGTTTTGGCTGGAAGAGACCTCTAAGGTCATCCAGTCCAACCATCAACCCAACTCCACCATGCCCCAAAGTGCCATGGCCACACATTTCTTGCACACCTCCAGGGATGGTGACTCCAGCACCTCCCCAGGCAGTGAGGCTGAATGTCTCTGCCTTTCTGCCCACTCCAAAATTGCAGGATTGCTCTTGGCTGGCATGGCAAGACCTGGGCAGCTCTCCTCCCCATGCCAAGCCTGCTGTGAAGTATCAAGGAACAAGCTGATTTGCAGCTGAGCTATGGCCTGGAGTTTTGAGATGCCAGGCTCGTTTCTGGAATGTCCACACGAAGGGCACATGCCAACCACATCCTGTGTGACCCCAGACAGCTGGGAAGCCAGTGGAGACATCACATCCCTGGGGAGACCTAGGGACAGGCAGTGGCAAAGAGCTGAGCAGCATGGGGAGGGGGAGGAAGTTGGGTGAGCAGAGGGTTGTGAAACACTTTCCTGTTTACTTCTCTCCTGCTTTTTTCTGCCTTAACTACAGACTCTATGTACCAAACCTCAGCTTCCACCAGCAGTGCTGCTCTGTGAGCCCCATTCCTCCTCCCACAGGATCCCAGTATGGGTTGCAAGGGACATATGGGGATCAGGTTCTCCCGCTGTACTCTGCCCTGATGAAACTACATCTGGAGTATTGTGCCCAGCTCTGGGCTCCTGAGTTCAAGAGGGGCTCCCCAGTTCCAGAGGGACTGGGATATACTAGAGAGTGTCCTGTGGAGACTACAAGGATTATGAAGGGATTGGAACTCTGATGAGGGAAGGCCGAGAGACCTGAGGCTATTTGGTCTGGAGAAGAGAAGACCAAAAGGAGACCTTACAAATATTTCTAAGCATCTGAAGGATGGCTGTCAGGAAGATGCTGCTCTCTTTTCAGTGGTCTCCTGTGGTAGGACAAGGAGCAGTGGGCACAAACTGGGACCCAGGAAGTTCCATCCCAACATGAAGAAAAACTTTGTTGTGAGAGTGCTGGTGTCGTGGAGCAGGCTGCCCAGAGAGGGTGTGGAGTCTCCTTCTCTGGAGACTTTCAAGACCCTTCTGTACATGTTCTTGCGTGACCTGCCCTAGGTGACCCTGCTTTGGCAGGGGTGTTGGACTCGATCATCTCCTGAGGTCCCCTGACATTCCATGGTTCTATGATCTAGTCCAACCCCCCCTGGAAAAGCAGGATCACTCAGCTTGCCCAGGATCACAATGGCACAGTGGGTTTGGAATGTCTCCAGAGAAGGACACTCCACAACCCCCCTGGGCAGCCTGCTCCAGGCCTCCAGCACCCTCCCAACAAACGAGTTTCTCCTGTTCAGGTGCAACCTCCTAGGTGTGCCCCTTGCCCTCTATCCTGTCCCTGGACACCACTGAGAAGAGTCTGGCCCCATTCTCTTGCCCCTCACAGGTCCTTTATCTCTTGCTGAGCATTGCTCAGATCCCCTCTCTGGCCGCTCCAGACTCAACAGCCCCAGGGTTCTGGGACCACCCCTGCCCTGCAAGGACACCACTGCTTGCATCTCCCCATCCTCAGCATCCCAGCACTGTCCTCCCATAGCTGTAAAAGTCTGTCCTCCTGGGTCCTTAATGACATCTAATCCTTTGAGTTGATTAAAATAGTCTATTAACCAGGAGGCTGGGACGTAATGGGAATAATGGATCCAGGCCGGGCGGAAGCGCGCGGCCAGCGGGACCTGCCGGAATGGCCTCTAATCCCTTCTGCTGCTGCAGAGGGCAGGGATTAGAGCATTAGGCTGGGGCTTTTCCTCCTGCTGAAAGCTGAGGCTTTCAGCTGAGGAAGTGATCCCCAGCTGGGGCAGAGCAGTGCAGCTTGGTGGGTTTCTTATTTATGGTGTGGAAACCTCCGAGTGGTTTAAAGCAGGCTGACTACAAGGCTTGCTGGTTCCAGGTTGCCAAGGGGAGAGCAGATGTGGATCACAGAATCATAGAATCAACCAGGCTGGAAGAGACCTCCAAGATCATCCAGCCCAACCTATCACCCAGCCCTACCATGGCACTAAGTGCCCCATCCAGGCTTTTCTTGCACTCCTCCAGGGATGGCGACTCCACCACCTCCCTGGGCAACCCATTCCAATGCCAATCGCTCTCTCTGTCAAGAACTTCCTCCTAACATCCAGCCTAGACCTCCCCTGCCACAACTCAAGACTGATGAGGCTGTGCCCTGCATTCCACTGGACCAGGCATCTTGTGATGGCTCAGAAGTGAGGGAGGTGTTCAAGGAATGTGTGGCCATGGCACTTTGGGGCATGGTTTGGTGGCCATGGTGGTGTCAGGTTAGTGGCTGAACTCCATGATCTTAAAGTTGTCTTCCAACCAAAAAAATTCTTTGATTATCTGATTTGATGAAGCTATGAATTTATGAATCATAGAATCACAAAAGCATAGAGTGCACTGGTTTGGAAGGGACCTTTAAAGGTCTTCTAGTCCCACCCTCCTGCAGTAAGAATCAGAGTCATGAGGGTTGGAAAAGACCTCTGGGCTCAACAGGTCCAACTGCCAACCCCACACCACCATGGCTGTTAAACCATGGCTCCAAGTGCCATATCTGCATGCTTCTGAACACCCCCAGGGATGGTGGCTCCACCACCTCCCTGGGCAGCCTGCTCCAATGCCTGACCTTTCTTGCAGGAAAGAGATTGTTCCTCATGCCCAACTCAAATCTCCCCTGGTGGAACTTGAGGCCATCATTAGTCCTGACAGTTGTTCCTTGGGAGAAGAGCCTGACCCCCTCCTCACTCCAGCCTACTTTCAGGGAGCTGTAGAGAGCCAGTAGGTCTCCCCTCAACCTCCTTTTCTCCAGGCTGAACAACCCCAGTTTCTTCAGCTGCTCCTCACCAGTTCTGTTCTCCAGACCCTTCAGCAGCTTTGTTGCCCTTCTCTGGTGTGTCCAGCAAAGAATAGACCCACAAACTCCCCCCAAATCTGGTACAAAGAATCGTGGAATGGCTTGGGTTGGAAGGGACTTTTGAAATCATCTACTCCAACAACCCTGCCATGGGCAGGGAGATCTCTCACTAGCTCAGGTTGCTCAGGGCCTCATTCAGCCTGGCCTCAAACACCTCCAGGGAGGGAGCATCCACAACCTCCCTGGTCAGTCTTTCTCTTTCCCTTTGCTTTTTTCCCTCTGCAGTGTGCCCTGTGGATCAGTGAAGAGGTGGCAGAAGTCCTGCTCTGGGGCTGCAGGACCTTGCCTCCCCAGGCTGTAGAAGCCACCAGCTTCTCTGCTGCAAGCATCCACTCAGCTGGTGCTGGTAGACAGAGGCTGTCTGGCCAAGCCCAAGGCTGAGTGGAGGGGAACTGGAGAGATTTCTCTTTGCAGTTTCCTTTATTTACTTTTTTGGGATCTCTGAGCCTTAAACATTTATGCCTTTGTTTGGCTGTTGGTTCTGAGCCCTCGCCTCTGACGGAAGAGAACCTTCAGCTAGGACACCAAACAAACTCCAAAGCTCAACTCGCAGCTTCCAGCAAAATTAGGAGGGTCTGAGGCTAGCAGAGATCCTTGAGGACATCAAGGATGGATAACAGAAGGGCTTGTGACTGTGGCATGTCCACACTGTTGTACTTCTGCATGGCTTTGGGAATTGGTAGGACAGGGCCATGAGCTGGTAGCACCAGAGAAGAGTCCCAAGCTGGGGCACAGCAGAAGTATGACCTTTGCAAATCAAGGAGGTTGAGCTGCAGATCAAGGGGGCTGAGCTACATTGTCCCCTCTTTAGGGAGTCTCTGTCTTTTGGGGAAAGAGAATCCTGGCTGTGCCACCTCTGCCTGGTCCCTGTCCCTCAGGGAGAGTTTTGGAGGGGGGAAGTCATGGAGATCATGACTTTGGCTGGAAGAGACACTTTTGAGATCAAGTTCAGCCCTAAAATGAGGGTGAAGGATGTAAGTGTGTAAGGGACAACTAGTTGTGAGGGACAAGTAGTTATGAGGGTCTTCTTGAGAAGGGAAGTGGTGGTTCCCCTGCCTTCTGTGTCCACTGATGGGATGCAGTAATGGGAGGGTGGTGGTAGCCACCAGCAGGCATCTCTCCCCAGGGATGTTCCTCCTGCCCCTGAAGGGTCTAACCAATCATGCAGCACCCAAACCTGCTCCTTGCTTTGTGGTTTTGGAGTAGGGGTGGGAGTATGCTTAAATGCTCCAGAAGGACATCAGCTGTACCCCAGCCATGCTGAGCCCTTTGTGGATCTGCTCTGGGACGTGGCTAATGCTGATGCTGAGTGTGGAGAGGGAACAGCAAAGCCTCAAGCTGGTGGTTTTTCTTTGCTTCTTTTAATGGAAATGTTCCCTTGTCCTCTTCTGGGAGCTTCCAGGGCTGTTCCTGCCCATCCCTCCTTCATGTCCTGCTCTGCTGGGAGCTCCCAGTGCTATTCCTCCTCCCTCCCCTTCCTCACTTTCTGCTCTGTTGGGAGCACCAAGGTTTAGAGCCTCCACCATGGACCATGAGGGTCTCTCCAAAACTTCTTAGGCTGGAGGTGATGCCCACTCCCAGGCTCTGGCAGTGCTCTTGGCCAGGCTGTGTGGTGGCTCTGTGGCTGCATGCCCTTCAGCTGACTTTGGGATGGTTCAGCAGCACTGGGACGTGCAGAACTCCCCAAGGCTGCTCTCAAGGCTCCCATGCCCTCCTGATGAGCTTTACTCTGGATTTTGTGTTCCCTTGCCTTAAATAAAGGGAAAGTTCTTGTTTGTAGCAACCCAGCCAGTTTGTCCCAGTAGTTCTAAGGAAGGCTAAGTAATTAGCCTTTCAGTATCTGAAGGGGCCTACAGGAAGGCTGGGGAGGGATTATTTATAAGGTCTTGCAATGACAGGACAAGGGGCAATGGGTTTGAACTGGCAGAGGGGAGATTTAGACTGGATGTTAGGAGGAAGTTGTTTGCAGTGAGGGTGGTGAGGCACTGGAACAGGTTGCCCAGGGAGGTTGTGGCTGCTCCCTCCCTGGAGGTGTTCAAGGCCAGGTTGGAGGAGGCCTTGAGTGAGCTGTACTAGTGGGAGGTGTCCCTGCCTATGGCAGGGGGTTGGAACTAGGTGATCCTTGAGGTCCCTTCCAACCTTACCATTCTATGATTCTATGATTCTGCTGCCTTTCCACTGGGGACTCTCATGGTTTAACCCCCAGCTGATAACAGCATAGGGACTTTCCTCCTCCCAAAGGTACCACCACCTCCCTCCAGATCCATGCAAAAAGCAGAGGCTTGCAGCAGAGCTCCATGGCTGAAGCAGCTCTTCTGCAGGTCCACAGCTGGTTCTCCTGCATTAGCACCTTGGTGTGGTGCCTGTCCCAAGGTGCATTTATGGCCCAGATGCCTTGCCAGGCTCTGGGGATTACCCTTAACCTCTTTGATGGTTAACGTAGCTAGCTGCAGGTGTCCCTGGTGGGACCAGAGTACCTTTAAAGGTTCCATCAGCCCAAACCATTCTATGATTTTTGGACTAGGTCTAGGAAACTGTAGGGCTGAGTAAAGTTTTCTGCGCTCCAGAGGAGTTTGTGAAAAGGAAAAGCTCATCCTGCAGCCCTGGGGTGCTGGGGGCTGCTGTGCCCTTTGGGGTTCACTTCAAGGAGCCTGTTGGCAAAGTGAACCTCAAACCACAGAGGTGATGGACCCAGAGGAGGAGGATTCTCCTGCACAGCTTGGAGGAGGAGGGTGAGGAGGGAGAGGGAGCAGGCATCTGGGATGCAAGGGCTGTGCTGAGGACTGCAGTATGATTTAGATGTTATCTGGCTTGGTCTGTTTGCAGGAACATATTTCAGTCAGATGTGTTCTGCTCAGCTCCCAGAGGAGGTGGGGGATGATCATTCCCAGCCATCCCTCACCTCCAGCTAAGCAGAACTCTCATCACTGCAAAAACCTTTTAAGAAAACCATCTGCACGTCACCAGTCCCCAAGTCCAACCTGCTTTAGCTCAGAGCAAGCTGTCAGCCCAGGCTGAACGAGCTTCAGCTGGCAAAATGCTCCTGCAGCTCTCCCCCTCCTCCGCCAGCTGCCGGAACATCTCACCCCATCCTGAGCACCTTCTTGGCTCTCGCCGCTTCCAGCAAACACAAACATCGAGTGCTCAGCTGTGTTTCCTCTCCTGCTTCTCCCCAGGAAGGAGCCCCAGAGGTCTCTCCACTGCTGGCCAGAGCTGAGCAGTGCTCTGTGTAGTGTCTCACCTCCTGCATGTTGCAGCCAGCTGGTGTCAGATGCTAAACTGAGCCTAAAAATCAATGTTTTGTTAAACCCCTTCCTACAGAGAGCATCCAGGCTGCAGTTTCTCCACCAAGAACTGGAGAACATCGATCTCTTGGGTAGTTCTCAGTGTTGGACTGCTCATGTCCTTCAAGGTAGTTCTCAGTGTTGGACTGCTCATGTCCTTCAAGGTAGTTCTCAGTGGTGGACTGCTCATGTCCTTCAAGGTAGTTCTCAGTGGTGGACTGCTCATGTCCTTCAAGGTAGTTCTCAGTGGTGGACTGCTCATGTCCTTCAAGGTAGTTCTCAGTGGTGGACTGCTCATGTCCTTCAAGGTAGTTTTGGAAGGTTTGCTTTTTGAATTAGAAGTTCCTGCTTCCACCCACTGCTAGTTTTGCCCTTTCTGTGCTCCATCTGCTGCTGCTCCTGCCCTTTCTGTGCTTCCCCACCAAGAAGTCCATTATTTCACCACTGTCATCAAATCAGTCTTCATCTTTGTGGTGTGCTACCTGAACTTCTCAGGTCTTCCCTGGATGGGGTTTCTGGGCTGGGGACAAGGTTTTCTGTGTCTGCTCTCCAGCTTCTCTTATCTGAACCCCACAGGACCTTGTTTGTCCTCTTCCCAGGATTGATCTCCTCTATCCTTACTGTCTCCTGGCTGCCTGCAGGATGGGGAGAGCTCAGCTTTTGGGCAGGGCAGGACTTTTCTGCCCCTCAAAATGTTCCCCTAAGAGAAGGGCTGAAGATAGGCCTAGGAATTAAAGTGTTTTCATATGTTTTCTCAGGGTGGCAGAAGAGATGGAGAAAGATGGGGTTTGGTTTTTCCTCATGGGGAAAGCTTCATTCCTGCAGGGTTTTTTTTTTTGTGGATATTGAGATGCTGAGTGAGCAACCAGCAATTTGTGGGCAGGATGCTCTCCTGGGAACACAGACCCAGCCCAAGTTCATGTTCTGTGTTGCTGGAATGAGGGGTATTATTTTGGGATGGATGGCTTTCTGGAGATTTCTAAATGACAGGGTGAATCCCCTCACCCCTCAGAGGGAAAACAAGCTTTGAAAGTTTAACTGCCCTCATG
Source organism: Eubucco bourcierii (assembly GCA_013396675.1). NCBI lineage: Eukaryota > Metazoa > Chordata > Aves > Piciformes > Ramphastidae > Eubucco > Eubucco bourcierii. The sequence continues at coordinate 120,502 of VWZE01002902.1, forward strand.
AAAGGGTTCATAGAATCATGGAATGGTTTGGATTGGAAGGCAGCTGCAAGATCATCCAGTTCCAACTCCCCTGCCCTAGGCAAGGACACCTCCCACTAGCCCAGGTTGCTCAAGCCCTCACCCAACCTGGCCTTGAACATCTCCACAGAGAGGACATCCACAGCCTCCCTGGGCAACCTGTGTCAGTGCCAGTGGTTTCTGGTGAGCACAGCGTCTGCTGAGCTTCCCAGCAGGACCAGACACAAGTGCACTTCCAGGAGGGACTTGCTACCACACAGACAACCCCCTTGGGAGGTTGTGAGCTTCTTACAGTCTCCTACAAACCACCTTCAAAGGCCAGGTGGGGGCTAGGTGGTGTGGGGTTGGACTCTTAGACACAATCCCCACCTCTCATTCCCAGCAGGTCTCCCTCCAGGAAAGCCAATGACTGCCCAGAGCAAGTCAGATTAAAATAATCCTAGGGATCCCTCCCGGCCCTGGGCTTTGGCAGCCAACGTGACTAATCCCCCACCACACGTGCAGCCCTGTCCTGGGCTCCTACAGGTGTGCCCTGCAGCCTGCCTGCCCATGCACAGTCTTTCCTTGGAGACACCAACCCTCCTACACCAGAACAAAGCCACCCATGGCCAACCTCAGATCCTCTCCAAAGCCCTGGGCTTGACAAGCACATGGAGGATCTTCACCTCCACCTCCTAGATGGGAGCAGGCAGCCACCAGCACCTCTACTGGAGGGAGAGGAGGAGGCTGAGGGGGGACCTCGTTGCTCTTTACAACTCCCTGAGAGGAGGTCGGAGTGAGGTGGGGGTTGGTCTCCTGAGTATCAGGTGATAGAAGGAGAGGAAATGGCTTGAGATTGTGCCGGGGGAGGTATAGGTTGGAGATTAGGAAAATTCCTTCAAGAGTGGTCAGGCATTGGAACAGGCTGCCCAGGGAGGTGGTAGAGTCACCATCCCTGGAGGTGTTCCAGAAACTTGGGGACATGGCACCTGGGGACATGGCTGAGTGGCTGCAGTGATCTTAGGTTGACAATTGGACTTGATGACCATGGAGGTCTTTTCCAACCAGAACAGTTCTATGATTCTGTGATTCTACCTGCTGCTGTGCTTCACTGCCCACTGGAGGGTGTTTTCTGAATCCAGTTGTGCACTGGCAGAACTCAGTGCCTCAAGAACAGAGTCAGGGCACCTTCTTGGATGAAAAGAAATCATCTCCAAGTCCAACATCCAGGGAAGAAGCAAACTGAGGAAGACTCAATTTTCCCCTTCAGTCCCCATGGACATCCTGAATGGTGGGAGCTGCTGAAAGGAGATCACCAGCTCAAGCTCAGTAGGTCTAGGTGTTTTAAACAAGCTCAACCCAGGGGCAGACCCCCACAGTTCAGCAGGCAGCTGGAGATCTGAAACACAGAGGGATGCAGGCATGCCCCTGGGAAAAGCCAGCAAAACAAGGGACTGCACACGACATCTCCTTGAGGGCCTGGAGACTGAGAGAGCTTCCAACTCACTTCAGCCATCCTCTCCTTTTTTTTTTCTTTCCTCCCAGTTCCCCCAGTTTGTTCAGAGGGTGAGGACCCAAAGAAATGCTTTTCCACCCCACTATGAAGATGGTCTCTTAACCATGTTCTCCTCCCACCCACAGGCAGCAGCAAGAGGACTCTCCTTCTGTTACTAGATACATAGAAAGAGAAGAAGCTACCCCAAATTTGGCAGGTTTTTGTTGCACTAAACCTCCACAAAAGAAGTATTTCTTCACAAACTATCAGTTTCCTGAAAACCCTCAGCCCCCTGCTCCAGCTGAAGTCCTCTGCTCTGCTCCTATTTCACTTGGGGTATTTGGTTTACCAGCCTGGATCACATCACCCAGCAGATCAAACCCACCTCAAGGCTGACTTTGCCATTATGGTTTCTCCCTCTGCTCTCCTCCTCTGAGATAAACCATTTATTTATTTATTTATAATTTCTTTTTTTTTTTGGTCCAGTTTCAGAGAGGAAAAGAAGCAAAGATCAACCCTCCCAGCCTTTCTCAGCAACTTGTTCTTCTGGTCATCCCTGGTTAATAACGATCAGCAAAAGCATTATTTAAATACCAGTTTGTGGTTCCTCCTCCTTTCCTTCAGAGGTTTGAATGTTGTCCTCTAGCCTCCCCCTCTCTCTCCACCCAGAGCTCAAGTTCCTCTTTTCTTTCTTTTTTTCTTTTTTTCTTTTTTTTTTTGAAGCTGGTTGTCATTTCCTCCCTGAAAATCTGTTGCAAAGAGGAACAAACTCTCATGAAAACACCAACTTCACCTTCCTCTTCTTCAGGAGAGAGGCAACTGCATCAGAAACCAGCTTCAACCCATCCTCCCCAGTGACCTCCCAAAGCAAAATGTCCCTGTGGCTGGCATCCAGCTGCTGAGGAGATCTTTCACCTTCCTGCAGTAAGAACTTTGTGGGGGCTGCCTGAGAAGCACCCAGAGGTGAAGGATCAGGGCTGGATGATGACTGTAATGGGTGACTCAACCTTGTAAAGCAAGAGGGGGAGCAGGCAGTGGTTGGGGACAATCTGCTGTGTTTGCAGATGTCCCTGCTGACTGCAGAGTGGCTGGACTAGGTGACCTTTAAAGGTTCCTTCCAAAACAAACCATTCTATGATTCTATCAGGGCAAACTAGTTCTGCAGGTGTTGGCACCAAGATCTGTAGGCTGGCCTCTTGTGCCAGAGCTTGCATCTATAGCCAGGGCAGCTCTGCAGGACATGGAGCTGGAGGAGATGGCCAGAGGAGGCCACAGCAATGATGGGAGGGTTGGAAGCCCTCTGCTGTGAGGCCAGGCTGAGAGAGTTGGGCTTGTTCAGCTTGGAGAAGAGAAGGTTCCAGGGAAACCTTCTGGTGGCCTTTCAGGAATTCAAGGGACCAGAAGAAAGCTGGGGACAGAATTGTGAGCAGGGTCTGTTGTGACAGGAAAAGGGGTGATGGTTTGAACTCAAAGAGGGAGATTCAGACTGGAGAGAAGGGAGAAGTTTTTGGCACTGAGAGTGGTGAGATCCTGGGTCAGGTTGCCCATCCCTGGCATCATTGTAGCTCAGGTTGTTTGGGGCTCTGAGCAACCTGCTCTAGTTGCAGACATCTCTGCTGACTGCAGGGGGTTGGACTGGATGAGCTTTGAAGGTCCCTTCCAACCCAAACCACTCCGTAATTCCATGACTTGAATCCCTATACTACAGCAGGTTGCTCCCTGGCTGTTGTCCCAGTCGAGCATCACCTCTGGGCTCCCCCCATGCCTCCCCAGCCTTAGCACCCTTGCCCCTCAGCACACCACCACGGAGGAGAGTCGCTTTTGTTCCTTTATTACACGTTGCCCAGGCGTGGTGAAGCAGCAGCAGCAGCAGCCAGCCCCAAGCCCCAAAAGCAGGGCACAGAGAGCTGTGGTTGGAAAGACCAAGAGGTGGCCAAAATATCAAAGATTTTCGCATTGGGCCAAGATTCCCTTGAATCCGTGAAGTTGGGGCTGCAGCTGAGCCCGACCCAGAGCAAGCCAACCCCAGCCCTCTGAAGCCCTTTACACCCATGCCATTAACATTCTCCAAAGGGAAGATGGAAGATGAAGGAACTTCTTCCTGCCAGACCTCCAACATATTTGAGAGATCTAGAAGCATTTCACACCCTACAGCACGTCAAGCCTTACCACCTCCCCTCCCACCTCAGAGCCACAAACATAGCATCTGTCCATACTCCCTTTCCCACCCCTCCCCAGAGCAGCAGTGATACCTCAGATCAGGGCTGCAAACACAGGGTGAGTCTTTCTCAGCCCTCCCCAAGCTCTGACAGCCCAACGCTAAGCTGCTTACATGGGTTAATGGCAAGATATCCGCGCTGCCGGGCTTCATCCTTCCACCCCCCACCCCCCTCCCTGCTTCCCACCTTTCTCCGTGTCCTTAAACCCCTCAAACCCCACATGAACCCCTTGGTAGATCAAATAGAGCATCTGCAGTGTGTCCCTGAGGAGCTGAATGGTGTAAAGGGCATGAAAGCCAAGTTCAGTGTCCATCATGGACAAGTTCATTCAGCTGCAGGAATCCCAGCCCAGAGCAGTCTGGTGTCCATCCCTCCCACCACCACCCACCCACCTCCCTGCTTCCCACCTTTCTGCATGTCCTTATACCCCTCAAAGCCCACTTGAACCCCTTGGCAGATCTAACAGAGCATCTCCAGTGTGTTCCTGAGGAGCTGCACAGTGTACAGAGCACGAGAGCCAAGTTCAGTGTCCATCATGGACAAGCTCATCCAGCTTCAGGAATCCCAGCTCAGAGCAGAGGCGGTGTCCATCCCCCTCCCCCCCCACATCCCACCCAAAACACACACATGACAGTGTCCAAGTCCACACATCCAGGGAGGGTTGGGAGCTACAGGTGGCTACTGCGGAAGTCGGAGAGAAGGGAGAAGGTTGGTGGTCAGCGGCTGTGACAAGGAAGAGCCCAACAGGTTCAACGTGGAGGAAGGAGGAGGAGAAACTCAAGAACAAACTCAAAAGGAGGCAAATAGAGGGACGCTGGGATTCAGGGTTCGGAGGTCTACTTTCTAGGAAACAGTCAGCAGAGGAGAGGAGAGGGAGAGTTGGCGTTTGGTTGGTGGGTTGGGTGGGTTTGTTTTTTGGTGTCACTCACGATAGAAAACATATTCGGTGTAAGAGGTCCAGATCCTGTCATCTGTCTGGTCATGGGCGAAGGCACAGGTGCCCGTGGAGTTGCAGGCCACCATGTGGAAGCCAGCGTCGGCCAGTTTGTCAAAGGCTTGCTCCAGGAAGGTGAATTTGAGGTAGTACCTGGAGGTGTACCTCTCCGGGGGCCTGTCTGGGTCCCTGCTTTCATTCAGGGTATCTCCAAAGACCTCCTTGGCCAGCGACGTCTTGCCGCAGACCATGATCCGCGCCACCCTGCGGAACTTGGCATCCGTCTGGCTGTCCCTGCCCAGGGTGTAGGAGCCCCGGTAGCCGATGGTGATGAACCCTGCCCTGCGGACGTCGGCGCCAGCAGCTCCCGCGCCGGCGGCGCTGGCACCTCCAGGGCCACCGGCCGCAGCGCTGGGCAGTGTGGCGCTGGCAGAGGTCAGGTTGCGGGCGGCGTCGGCATTGGGAGACAGCTCCTCGGGGTCGCTTTGGCATGGGTCATCTCCCAGCGAGTTCTGCTTGCTGAGCTTGGGGGCCAGCATCTTCACCAGCTCGGGCAGCATGAAGTACTCGGCCTCTCGCTGAAGCCGGCTCCTCTCTGGGAAGTGGTCGGGCAGCACCAGCTGCTGGTCCCTCATGTAATCCAAGATGTAGCGGAAGAGGAAGCCGTCGCGGTCCACGAAGAAGCGGCCCTTGCTGTCGCGGGCCAAGGAGCGGACGTTCTTCTGGGTGAACATCTCCCACAGGAGCGATCCAGGCACGCTGACCAGGGTGGGGTGCCGAGTGATGTAGACTTGTCCACCCACGTTGAGTTCGATGATGTCAGGGAAGGGGAAGTCCTCGTTGGGTTTGGCACAGCCTGCGTTGTCTGCCAGGGCCATGGTGAGCTGCTATTGCTGCTTTCCCACCTGCCGCAGAGAGAGCGGTCACGGGCCGAGGCTGAGACCAGCCGCAGCCGCGGTGCATCATCCCACCCGCCCCACACCAGCTCACACAATCAGCCTGCCTGGAAAAGAGCTTTAAGGTTGGATCCAACCTAACTCTACCGAGGCTGCCGCTAAACCATGCCCCTCAGCACCGCATCTCTCTGTCTTTTAAACCCCTCCAGGGATGGGGATTCAACCACCTCTTTGGGCAGCCTGTCCCAGGCTTTGAGAACTCTTTCAGTCAAGAAGCTTCTTCTGATGTCCAGCCTAAACCTCCCCTGCTGCAAGTAGAGGTCATTTCCTCTGGTGGAAAGACCAACCCCCATCTGACTCCGACCTCCCTTCAGGGAGCTATAGACAGCCAGGTCTCCCTCCAGCTTCCTTTTCTCCAGACTGGACAAGCCCAGTTCCCTCAGCTGCTCCTCACAAGGCCTGTTCTGCAGCCCCTTTGGGTCAGTGAGCAGTGCAGGATGATGTCCCTGTATCTCCAGGAGCCTGGGAGGCAGCTCTCTTCCCCAAGCCTTGGCTCTTGGCACAAGGCTTGGGGAAGAGAGCTCTCATGCCACCTCCCTTCCCTGGCACAAGAATGGAAGAGCTTTGTCCATGCACTGTGCACTGTGTCCACCTCCAGCCATCCTCACAGCCAGCTCCTGGGGCTGCTGCTCAGCACCTTTGCTGAGGAAGGCGCAGTGATGTGTCACTGATGTCACCAACAGGAAGGGCAGGGCTGTCACAGCCTGCTCTGCCTGGTGACCTGCCTGGCCCAGCATCCTTCCAAGCCTGCCAAGGGAGGTCTGCATCACAGTGTGGTGTCTCCTGCCGAGCCATGTAGCTGGGGGGAGTTTATGGTCTTGTATACCAGGAGGTCTGCCAGCAAAGCAGCACTGGATACCACCATAAAGGACAAAGGGGTGGTGCCTCTTGGCACTTCTGATCCATCCTTGCTCCTGTAAAGTGCTCCAGGCCAAGCTGAGAGCAGGTGAGAGGTGGCAGCATCTCTCCAAGGATCTGGGACCAAGACAAACACAGCTGCTGGCACGGCCTTGGGCCAGGAGCCACGTTTTGGGCCGTTTTCCAAAGATGAGCTGATTCTCAAGCATCTCTTGCCACTGCAAACCAGCACTTACATAAACCTGGCTCAGCAGATGATGGATTTCTGGATCCAGCCTGGCCAAGCCAGGCAGGGATTTGGGAGACTACAGAGAGAAAGAGGTACCCTGTGCCACCCCTAACCCCCTGGCAGGGTTGGCCTTGAGCTCTGTGTGATGTTAATGCAGCCCTGGAGCCACTTTGAATTTGGCAGCAGATGCCTGGACCCTCCCCCAGGTACTGGTCTGACAGGCAAGAAACATCCCCAAGTCTCTCTCTGTCCTTGTGTCCTGCCAGGTGGCTTCAGAGAGGCAACACGGACAGGTCCTAATGCACCCCAGGGAGGTGGTGGAGTCCCCTTCCCTGGAGATGCAGAAAGAACATGCTGGCATGGCACTTGAGGTCATGGTTCAGAGGCTATGCTGGTGTTGGGTTGACAGCTGGACTCAATCTCAGAGGCCTTTTCCAACCAAAAGAACTCTATGATTGTGTGAATTTTGGAGAAGATCAAGAGCCAAGATCAGACTCAGTGAGCACTTTTGGGTGCTGGGGAGGCCTGAGCTGTATTCCATGGCCACAATCTCTTCCAGCTTGCAGGGATGTTCAAGGGTAATGGGTTTTGAGCGAGGGTTGACTTGGGTGAGCCAAGGCTGGGACTGCAAAGCTCAGGCAGAGCATGGTCCAGCTGGCTTCCAGCTTCTCC
>VWZE01002902.1:129265-154226 GCA_013396675.1 Eubucco bourcierii
ATCCCCCCACCACGTCCCACTCATTTCCCCAAGCAGATCCCACCAAACCTCCTCAGCAGGTCCCATGCCAGCCTCCCTGTAGGTTCCACCCTGACCCCCTCAATAGGTCCCATTCCAGCAGACCCCACCCTCACTTCCCCAGTAGGTCCCACTCTCACTCACCCCCATAGGTCTCAGCCCAACTCTTCTGTAGGTCCCAGCCTGAACTCCCCAGTGAGTCCCACTCAGCACCCTCTGCAGATCCCACCCAGATCCCATTCAGCAGGTCTCACATTGTCCCCCCTAGGTCCCACCCTGACTCCTCTGGCAGGTCCTGCCACAATTCTCCCAGTAGGTCCCACTCTCTCCCCTCACAGCAGGTCCCACCCTGACCCCTTTAAGCAGATCTCACCCCAATCCAGGTATCCCCAACCTCAAGATGTCCCCACACCAGCCCTTACACAGGTGAAGATAGAGCAGAAAGGGCTCCAACGAGCAGCAGCTCTCTGGACAAGGTTCTGTAATCCTCGAGCACCTTGCCCTGACTCATTTCACCTCCCTCTCCCCCAGGTACCTGAGCTGGCCAGCCAGGGATGGGTCATTCTCATGGAGGTTTAACCCAACATGACTGCAAAAAATTCCCTCTCTTGGGCTACAACCAGCTCCAGAAGGTGCTGAGATTCCAACCACAGCCAAAGCTACTTCAGCCCTTCAACCCATTCCCTTTTTCACCCACTCTGACCCACTGGGGACTGGCAGAAGCAAAGGACATGGGAAAAGAGCCCCTTCTGTACCAACTTCCATGCATCTCCTTGGCCAGCATCCTGGTGGGAGTCTTGCAAGCTCTTATCTGATGCCACCACAAACAGATGTGGAGTGAGGAACCCTCAATGTGGAAGAAGGGAAAGCTGGAAGGGGTCAGTTGATGAGTCCATCAGGATTATGTGCTGGAAGTACCTATGTTAAGGTTCTCTCTCCGGTCCATTGTTGTGTCCAGCTCTGTCTTGTGATCTCTTTGAGATCTTTGAGTGTTCCATAAAACTTTGTGGAAGTTGCTCAAAGAATTCCAAACAGATGGGAAGGGGCAGCTGCAAGGGTCAAGGTCTCCTTCTCAATAACCTGGATTTGCATATGTGTTTGGAAAACTACAAGAAGAAGGTTGCCATGAGTGCGCTCACCAAAAATGCTCTGCCCAGTGTCCCTGGCAAGGTGGCATCTCTACCTTGAGTGAGTGCTGTGGGACTGGAGAGAAGAGGGCCTTATTTTGGGCTCAGTGGAGTTTGGAAGCTCTCCAGAGGAGGAGACTCCAGAACCTCTCTGGGCAGCCTGCTCTAGGGTTCCAGCACCCTCATACCATAGAATTTTCTCCTCCCGTGTAGATGGAACCTCCTGGGTTCCAGTTTGTGCTCCTTGTCCTGTCACTGGGCACTGCTGAGAAGAGTCTTGCTCCATCCTCTTGCTTCCCACAGGGCCTTTAGCTCTTGCTGAGCGTTGCTCAGATGCCCTCTCAGGCCGCTCTTCTCCAGCTCCAGGTCTCAGCCTCTCCTCTCAAGATCTCCATCATCTCTGAAGTCAGTGGTGATGGTGGTTTCATGATGGCCTGAGATGATCTCCCTGTAGCGATGACACCAAACCAAACCCGTGATCCTCATCAACTCCCACCTTTTGGGAGGAGCTTGCAATCCTGATCTTCATCCTGCCGCTGACTTCTGAGGGCGCTTTGCTGAGGAGACATCTAAGCTTCCATAATGAAAAGCCAATTAAAGCACACCACTAAGCAGAGCCTTTTTCCTTCCTTGTCCAAAGCTATCTGTCAGCAGGAGGACACAACAACTCTACTGCAAGCTGGCAGATGCTGCTAAAAATGGGAAAGATAAGATGTGTAAGTAAATTATTGAATGCCCAGTCTGAAGTCTCCACCAGGACCGTGGCAGCTGAGGGGCACATCTACATGGCTGCTTTCCCCTCAGATCTGCAAAGCCACCTGAGCTCCTCACTGGCAGAAGCAGATTAACCACTTCTTGTAGAGGCCAGCAGTGGTTGAGGTCTTCAGGCTGCTCATGCAGCGAGTCTGGCTGATCAATGGTGCAGGGTCTAGCTGGAGGACTGTAGGCAGTGGTGTTCCCCAGGGGTCAGAGCTGGATGCAGTCTTCATAGAATCATACGATGGTAGGGGTTGGAAGGGAGGTCCAGAGATCATCATGTTCAAGAAGCAGGATCACCTAGGTCACACAGGAAAGCATCCGGGTGGGTCTTGAAAGTCTCTAGAGAAGGAGACTCCACAACCTCTCCAGGCAGCCTGCTCCAGAGCTCTGGCACCCTCACAGCAAAGAATTTTCTCCTCATGTTCAGGTGGAACTTCTTGTGTTGCAGTTTGTGTCCACAGCCCCTTGTGCTACCACAGGACACCACTGAGAGGAGAGCAGCACCTTCTTCTTGACACCCACCCTTCAGATATTTATAAACATTGATGAGATCTCCTCTCAATCTTGTCTTCTCCAGGCTAAACCGCCCCAGGTCCCTCAGCCATCTTGTTCAACATCTTCACTGATGACCTGTGTGATGATTTGGGAGTTACTTGCCCCTCCCTCTACTTTGTAAAATGACCCAGACTAGACTCAGTCAGCTGGAAGTTAAGAACTGAAGCTCTACTTACAGCTCAGCACAATGTGCAAGCAGAGATATACACTATAGACAGGAATAGTTACAGACATGGACAAGTTAAAGGGAATACAGAAACACAACTCCCCTCCCAGAAATCAGAGTCCCCAGGAGGGGCTCCCAACCACCCTTCCACCTTCTTTCCACCCCTCTACCTTACCCCAGGGTTTGCCTTATGTGCAAGGTGAATTTGGAGAATCATCCAGGGGGGTTAGAAGCAGAGTGGTTAGTTGGGTTACTCAGCAGAGAGGAGAAGACAAAAAGCTAGAGAGACCAAGACTGTGTGTGTCTTATCTATGTTTGTGTACATGTTCTTATACATCTCAGCAAGCCTCTGGGAGAAGCAGACATTACCATTGTTTTCTTTTCTCAGCCTATAATATAATTCTTTTCATAAAAATATTCCAATTAGCTTCAAAGCAGCACACCTGCACATTGTAATCCTGGGTAAACTGCTGTGGGTCAGCCTGCTTTAGGAGGAGGATTGGACTAGATGGTCTCCAGAGGTCCCTTCCAATCCCTGCCATATTGGGACTCTGGGATGCTGTGGAATACCATTTTGGACACCCATTTCCATCCCATGAGACATTTGCTAACAGTAACCAGACTGTGTGTGTCCATAGATCTCATTTTACCATCTGGAGCCAGAAACTGGATGGTCACTTTGAAACTCCTCACCCCTGAAGCAGAGCTGTCTCATGTCATGTCTTGATCACCTCTTTCCAGCTGGCAAATTAAAACCCCAGCAGAATCACAGAGTCACAGGAAGGTTTGGATTGGAACAGCCCCTAGACACCATCTAGTTCCAACCCCACTGCCACAGGCAGGGACACTTTCCCACTAGCTCTGGTTGCTCAAGGTCTCAGCCAGTCTGGCTTTGAACCACCTCCAGGAAGGAGGCATCCACAACCTCCCTGGGCAACCTGTGCCAGCGTCTCCCCACCTTCACTGTAAAGAATTTCTTCCTAACCTCCAGTATAAATCTGCCTTTTTCCAGCTCAAAGCCACTGCCCCTTGCCTTAGCACAAGCCCTTTTTAAAAGTCCCTCCCTAGCTTTTTACAGAGAAGGATGTTGGAGTTGGTCTGGAAACACTTCACCACTTCTTTATATCTGAAAGGTAAGAGGGGTTAGGAATGGCCTGTCCATGGCAGAAACATCTTCTGGGAAGCAATAGAGCACCTCTGAACAACACTAAACACTCTTAATGTATCTTGGCCTTGAGGTCACTCTGGAGGACTTTTTTTTGCCCCCAGAGTGAATTCTCCAGCCCAAACTCTGCCCTCAGTAGAGCTGATAAGCTAAGCAGTTGGAGCTTTTGCTGTTGCATGGCCTTTGCCTCACCATGATGTCACTCTCCAGGAGGTGCTTGGGTACTCACTGCCAAAGCAAACATTTTGCCCGCCCTGTTTCTAGGCTGCAGATCGCTACCTGGACGACAAGATGGAAACAGCCTGGGCCATAAAACTTTCCATGTACACCTTGCCACGCAGAGAGGATGTATCTAGGTGCTCTCCTGCAAACCCCAAGGTATATCTATATATACAGAGATATGTGTATCTCTGCTTGTACATCATACCACAGGGAGATGTGCTAAGAAGAAGACCTGAAGTCCAAACCCAGGTAGATGACCGATGGGCTGCGGGACCAACCTGTGCCAGCCTCACTGCAGATGGGCTGTATGTCTGCACCCATTCCTGTACAGCCTCATCTAGGCAAACCTGCTTTAGAGGGGGGGTGGACTGGATGATCTCCAGAGGTCCCTTCCAGCCCCCACCACACTGGGATTCTGGGATTCTGTCAGCCTTGTTGCAGACAGTCTGTTCTTTAGGCTCTGCCAACGCGGTGCCCCGGGGTGAAGATGCCATCTGGCTCTGCAGAGCAGCCAGCCTGAGGATGGGGCTGGTGTGAGGAGGATCTACTCCAGCACATGCCTGGTTTAGAGCCAGGATTTCTGCAGACCTGACTGGCAGACGGCTGGTTGGATCCCAGCACAGGGCTGAGGCTGAATCGGGGTAGGAGAGCACCAAATCAGATGGTTTGGTTTGGAGAAGACCTTAAAGATCATCTAGTTCCAACCTCTGCTAGACCAAGTGATTCAAGGCTCCATCCAGCCTGGTTCCAGGGGCTTCTACAACCTCCCTGGGCAACCTGTTCCAGTACCTCACCACCCTCATGGCAGGGAACTTCTTCGTAATGTCTAATCCAAGTTGGGCTTCTTCCAGTTTGAAGCCATCAGTCCTCGTCCTGTCACTCCATGCCTTTGTACAAAGTTCCTCTCCAGCTCTCCTGTAGCCCACTGCAAACACTGGAAGGCTGCTCTAAGGTCTTGGAGGTTCTCTTCTGCAGGATGAACAGTGCCAACTCTCTCAGCCAGCATGGAGTAATCCGGAAGTGCCAACCCATCTGCTCTCTGAAACCTTGGATCTGCATTCTGAGTGTTGTTCTCAAAGGGGTTGAGCTGATGTAGATCTCTGTGGACCAGCAAAGAAAGCTTCTGGTCCTGGGTGCAGAGCAGCAAGCCACAACAATAAACCCAGAGTACCCCAAAGCAAACTCTTGTGGTTGCCCTCCCCAGGCACTCCTGCACATGGAAAGTTTTTGACCTCAGAGGTCTCCATGTCTCCCAGCTCAGACAACTTTCTAGTGCTGTATTAATGCTGGAGATCAGAAAAATAATCCTAGGGGCTCAACATGATATGAGGACATCCTGAAGATCACAAAAGGAGCAGAAGACCAGGGGTGCAAAGGAAATGCCCCCAACACTCTGAGGTGTAACTGGAAAGCTCTTGGTCTGTGTGCTACAGACTGTTGGAAACTGGGCACTCGAAGGTTTTGGTCTGTCTCTGTCTCACGTGGTGACAGCAATGCAGTGCTGTAAAGCTGCCAGGAATATGACCCCCAAGGTCACCTAGTCCCATCCTGTGCTGTCACACCAGTCTCATCATTTGAACCTGGAGGTATCAAATTCCACCTAGACAGTGGTCAGGATTATTGCCTTCACTAAAAGAGGCCACATGAGAGCCTTCTCATCTCCAGCTCAAATGGGTGCATGGCTTGCTCATATCACTTCTTGTGCCACCATCACCCTTCAGCTCAAGCAGGTCTTGTCCCTTCTGCCCCTTGACAAGAAGCCTGACTCAGCACTGTCATAGCAGGTCAAAACTAAGTCAGGACTGAAACACAGAGTGACCTACCAGCCATGGGCTAGCACAAGCCAGAGCTGGAGGTGTGTTGGAAATATTGGGAAGCTCAGATCTAGTCCTCTTGACAGTGCAGAGGAGATTTGCTGTCCCTGGTTTATGGAAGGAGAGCATCACTTTGACTTTGCCAACCATGGGAGCCAAGGATCACTTTTGAAAAGCATGGTCTTACTCATACACACCATGAGGAACCTTGTTGGCCTGTTCTTCTGGCCATGTGCCCTGCATGCCTCCTGTTGGTGGTGCCAATGATCAGCAGGAAAAGACGGGCTCAGAAGAGAGCTTTCCTCACACTTAAAAGCAGAGCACAGCACTGACTCTTCGAGCTCAGCTCCTCAGATCTAACTCCAGGGCAGGAAAGCTCTTCTCGTGAAGCTGGTTTTGAAGACCAGATCTTGCTGAGGACTTAGAGGCTACCATTCAGGGCTTCCAAGCACTCTTCAATGGACTGCAGCACGGCATGGGGATAGTGATGGAAACTGTCATCTGAACAGTCAGTTCAGCCTTCCAAAGCTGCCAGGACAGAGGATGGACATGCAGGCAACAGTCAACATCATGCAGCTGCTCCAGCAGTGCCAGGAGAAGCTCTGCAGGAGACTGCTCAGGAAGAGAATAGCAGAAGACTGTTTCTAGCTCCTGCAGGTTGCTGGAGCCCTCACACCAACATTTTTGCCATGACAGGGACCAAAAGCAGGCAGGATGAGAAAAAAAAATGAGCTTCTCTCCCCTGTGCAGTTAAACCCTGGAGTAGCTGTGGTTGCTCTCTTACCCTGCCACCATGAGCACAAGCAGAGAGCAGAGTGGTATGTGAGAGTCACAGTTCTGTCCTAGAGGTGGTTTCCACCTTGAAACATCATCCTCCTTCAGTGGGTGAATCCATCTTCCTTGTTGTCTTCTCTGCAAGCCTGGGTGCAGGAGGTGATGAAGAACATGGGGCCTCACCTCACTCAAAATCAGTTTTAAGTCACCCTTTTCCCATTCAACCTTTGGGTTCACCTATTAGCAAAGTGCCCCCTAAGAGCTGTTTGATGAGTAGAGCTCTCTAGGAGTGATCAAACCTCAAAGGGATCCGTTGACAACATGGAATTGTTTGTTCCCTGCCAGCTCCTGACTGCTTGCCACTGGGTTTCCATAGCGCGTGTGGTGACAGCCGTGGGTCATGCTCCCACTAGAGTAGGTGACTCAGACTTTGCCCTCACCTTACCTGCTGGAGCTGCTCAGCTGTCAGCCCTGCTGTGCATTCAGCTTGAACTAGGGCCAGAAAGGATGCCATGGCAATGCCAAGGCAACCTGGAGACAACAGTGAGGGGTAATGACGACTTTCAACGTCTTCCATCCCTGAGATAGCAGCATGTTTTCCAAACCAGGTTGGTGACCTCTTCTGCCCTCACAAGTGAGACAGTGGGGTCACCATTTACACCTTGAGTGGGACATCATGCTTGGCCAAGCTGACAGCCTTGGATAATGCTGTGAGTGGTCTGGCCCAGAGCTGCTCAGTAAAACCCTGACAAGCGTGGAGAGCATGAAAGGCTTAGAGCCCTGGGGCTGCTGAGCCTGCAGAAGAGCAGTCCCAAAGGAGATCTGACCAATGTACAGCAAGAGCTAAAGGGTAGGAGGCAAGAGCATGGGGCCAGGCTCTTCTCAGTGGTGCCCAGCAATAGGACAAGAGGCAATGGGCACAGCCTGGAAACCAGGAGGTTCCATCTGACCAGAAGGAGAAAATTCTTTGGTGTGAGGGTGCTGGAGCACTGGAGCAGGCTGCCCAGAGAGGTTGTGGAATCTCCTTCTCTGGAGAGCTTCCAAACCCAGCTGGCCATTGTGACCCTGTGCAAGCTGCTGTGGGTGCTCCTGCTTGGGCAGTGGGGTTGGGCTGAATGATTTCTAGAGGTCACTTCCAACCCCAACCATGCTGGGATTCTGCGACTTCTCAAAAATCCCACAGTCTGCTGGACGTGTGAAGGGGGACTCAGGAGAAGGCCACCAAAGCTACCAACATCTCCACAACACACCCACTCCAACTCTGGTTGGAAAGAATATTTTGTTTTTCTTTTTGCTTCCCTTCTTCTGAAGATCCAAACTGTCTCTCAGGCAGAAGCCTAAGATAACATTTGCAATATTTAAAGAAGCTTGAGGAGAAACACGCTTGATGGCATCCTCCTCCGGAGGAGAGTGTCAGGCATCAGGCCAAAAGCACAGCAGCTGTTAAGGCCACAGAAGTGTGACCCAGGAAGCATGAAAAAATGTTGAATGGGCACAAATTGGGAGGCAGGAATTGAAAGCAAGCCGAATGTGATTACCCTGCAGCACATCTGGCTGTAGCATCTGGCTTTACCCTCCACCATCACTTAGCAAGTGGTCCAGCTCCTGGCACACCCTTGTTCTGTGAACACCTGTCTCCTCTGGTCCATCTCAACTGAAAGGAGGTTGCAGTGAGGCAGGGGTTGGTCTCTTCTCCCTAGAATCAAGTGACAGAAGGAGAGGAAATGGCCTGAAGTTGTGCCAGGGGAGGTTTAGGGTAGAGATTAGGAACAATTCCTTTCCTGCAAGAGTGGTCAGGCACTGGAAGAGGCTGCCTGGGGAGGTGCTGGAGTCACCATACCTGGAGGCGTTCCAAAAAACGTGTGAACGTGGCACTTTGGGACATACCATGGTGGTGGTAGAGTGAAGGTTGGACTTGATCTTGGAGGTGTCCTCCAACCAAAACATTTCTATGATTCAAAGTGGTGCTTACCTCCCTCCCAGGCATTAATCTCTGCTTTGGAGTGACTACAACCTAAGGGACAACAAGAAGCATTGGCCTGGTGCTACAGACAGGGACTGAGGTCACAGGGAGATTGTGGAATGTGCTTCTCTGGAGAGCTTCTAAACCCACTTGGACATTGTGATCCTGGGCAAGCTGCTGGGAGTGCCCCTGCTTGAGCAGCCCTCAGTTCCCCAGAGGACATCTAGGTAGGTCTTGCAGGTCATAGGAGACACATGGGACCTGTGAGTCTGTCTTCTAAGATGGTCCAGGGGTGGGCAAAAGCCTCACTGTTGCTGTTTGGTACTGATAAAGGTTTGGTACTGATAAAGGTTACTCAGATGGAGAAGAAACCTCTTGAGGGTGCTGGAGGCCTGGAGCAGGCTGCCCAGAGAGGTTGTGGAGTCTCCTTCTCCAGAGAAATTCCAAACCTGCCCTGGCCCCTGTGATCCTGGGCAAGCTGCTGTGGGTGCCCCTGCTTTGGCAGGGGTCTTGGACAGGCTCTCGTTTTGCTGGGGTTGGACTCACCTGGATCCTTGTGTTTACTCAAGGGCAAAAAGGAGGAATAGGTCCATGCACTCTAGATGAGCTTGTTTGTCCTGCTGTGGCAGTGACACAACGCTCACGGTGCTGGAGAGAAACCAGGAGGGAAGGGAAGGCAGCACCAGGAGGCAGCAGGGATGTTTGGAGGTGTCGGAGCCAGCAGAGCCTCTTGGTGTTTCCCAGCAGAGTTGGGCAGCACCCTCTAGTGGGATCTCCGACCGGGCCAGCTCTCCACAAGCATCCTCTAAGCCCACAGCTGTCCAGAGGGGATGAGGATGTGCAGCCTTGTCTACCCACTGGTGACCTGGAGGTCCACTCAAGAACTCACCAAGATCTTGAGTGGGCCCTCAAGTCACCAGTGGGTGAAAAGGCTGCACATCCATGGAATGCAATGTCCCAAGTTCTGCAGCTTCTCCATTTCCCTGGGTATGTTTCTTTCTGGCTGCAAAGCAAGAAACATGGAGGGCTCAAAAGTCACCCTACAGGGATTTGGTATTGAAGGACACCAGGAGAAACTTTTTTTGCTGTGAGGGTGCAGGAGGCCTGGAGCAGGCTGTCCAGAGAGGTTCTGGAGTCTCCTTTTCCAGAGAAATTCCAAACCTACCCTGGCCATTGTGATCCTGGGAGAGCTGCCGTGGGTGCCCCTGCTTGAGCAGCTGGGCTTGGACTGGATAGTCTGCAGATGTCCCTTCCAACCCTGACCATGCTGGGATTCTGGGATTCTGTGACATGGGACAAAATACATTCCCACTCCTCCCATAACAAACCAGTGCCTTACTTGGGCTTGTCTTCTCCATCACCAACAACTCAGGGAATCCCAGAATGGTTTGGATTGGAAGGGACCTTAAGAATCATCTAGTTCCAACCCCACTGCTGTGGGCAAGGACACCTTGCACTAGACCAGGTTGCTCAAAGCCTCATCCAACCTGGTCTTAAATGCTTCCAGGGATGAGGCATCCACAACTTCTCTGGGCAACCTGTTCTAGTGTCTCACTATTCTCATAGTGAGAAAGGTTTTCCTAATGCCCAATCTGCATCTACCCTGCTCTAGTTTCAAGCTGTTGCCCCTTGTCTTACCATGATGCTGGGTGCTGTTCTGCCACCACTAGATTAGTATGTCCACTGAAGTCATCTTCCAGAGAAGAGCCTGCCCGTACCTGGACCCTGCCCACCAACTCCATCCCTCCTGGGTTGTCTGGGGCAATTGAGGAACAATTTCTCTCTCTCTCAAGGGTGGTCCGGGCCTGGTGGAGGCTGCCCAGGGTAGTGGTGGACTCCCCATCCCTGGAGGGGTTTCAGAGCTGTGGAGATGTGGTGCTGAGGGCCATGGTTTGGTGGTCACCTGGCAGTGCTGGGTTAGTGGTTGGACTCCACGAGCTTGGAGGTGTCTTCTAACCAAAACAATTCTATCATTCTATCTTTAGGGACACTTGGACTGGTATTCCCAAGCTGTGGAGCAGATTCTCTGACCAGCAATCTGAGGCATGGAGAGTCCTGGGGCCATCAGATGTGCTTTACAAAGGTGATGGGTTTTGTCTCTTCATGTTTTGCCTCGTTGTTCATCTTTTGTTCCCAAGGTGCCGTGGTGCTGAGCGTGGCTGCCACTGACAGACAACTGCTGGAGGTTTTATGGGATAGAGAACAGCCCAAATGGTCTCACCTGAGATACTCTCCATCTGTCATAAATCTTGATGATGTCATTAGATCCCTCAGACCTTGTCAACTGCTCTGAACACAGATTAAAATGCAGCTTTGGTGGCTTTGTTCTTCACTTCTACATGGAATTGCTCTGTGGAGAAGGTGATGAAGCAAAGCTGCACCTGCCACGTGGTGGCTGTGCAGGGACAGCCCTTGGCAGAGCAGCTGGTGGTGTAGAGACCTGCTCTTCTGGGTCTGGACATCCACCACCTCAGGGAGCAGAGGAGTAGGAGGTGCTGGTGGGACTGTACCTTGAATCCTCGGTTCAGTTTTGGGCCCCTCGCTACAAGAATGATATTGAGGGGCTGCAGCATGTCCAGAGAAGGGCAGTGAAGCTGGTGGAGGGTCTGGAGAACAAGGCTGGTGAGGAGGAACTGGGATTGTTCAGCCTGGAGAAAAGGAGGCTGAAGGGAGGTCTTCTGGCTCCCTGAAAGGAGGTTAAGACCAGATAGAGGTAGGTCTCTTCTCCCAGTGTCACTCCAACCTCCGTGTAGAGACCCAGAAGGTTCCCCCTTAGCCTTTTATTCTCCAGGCTGAACAATCCCAGGGACCTCAGCTGCTCCTTACCAGACCTTTCACCAGTTTTGTTGCCCTGCTCTAGCCCCTTAATGTCCTTCTTGGAGTGAGGAGCTCAAAACTGACCCCAGGATTGGAGGTGTGGCCTCACCAGTGCCTGGCACAGAGGCATTTCCCAGCCAGCAGCCTGTGTGTCCATCCATCTTCTTAGAGAGACGGTGCCATGGCAGTGTACAGAAGGGTGATGAATTAAACATCATGCCCTGCTTTCCCCCACTGTTCTCACCTCCTGTGCTCTCCTCTCAGATTTTTGCTGGGCTGATGGTTTTCTTACATGCCCCAGATAACTCATGGAGCTTCATCTCCACTGCTCTCACCACTCGCCTGCTCTTCTTTCATTTTTTATGAAGACTCTCTGCCTGCTCTGCTAACATCCTTTTAATCTCCCTGGTAAATCAAGGGGGCTGTTTGTCTTTAGCTCTCTATTTGCTTTCCTGGAGATGAAGATAAATCCAGACACTGTGCTGGAGCTAGACCAAGACCAAGAAGAAAGCTGATATGCCTCCCTTCTTCCCTCCCCAGATGTGCCATGAGCTGTGTTTGGCGTCTAAGAATGCTCCGTTTCCTGTGGTGAAATTGTTTAATGGAATGGCCAAGGAACGACCTCTCCCGGGCTCTTCTGGGTGAAACCACACTGCAGGAAGCTCTTGGAATCTTAGAATAGTTTTGGTTGCTAAAGACCTCTAAGATCATCCAGTCCAACCTTCAACCCAACACCACCATGGCCACTAAATCATGTCCCAGAGTGCCATGCCCACAGGTTTCTTGAACACCTCCAGGGATGATGATTCCACCACCTCCCTGGACAGCCTGTTCCAGTGCCTGACCACTCTTGCAGCAAAGAAATTGTTCCTAACCACCAACCTAAACATCCCCTGGCACATCCTGGGGCCTGGTCCTGTCACTTTTTCATTGGGAGACAAGAACCAACCCCCACCTGGCTCCAAGCTCCTTTCAGGGAGCTGTAGAGAGCAATGAGTTCTCCCCTCAGCCTCCTCAGCCTCCTTTTCTCCAGACTGAACAACCCCAGGTCCCTCAACTGCTCCTCACCAGATCTGTTCTCCAGACCATTCACCAGCTTTGTTGCCCTCCTCTGGACAATCTCCAGCTCCTCAATGCCCTTCTAGAGTGAGGAGCCAAAACACTGAATCCAGCATTTGAGGTTTGAGCTCACCAGTGCCTAGTCCAGGAGAAACAATCCCTGCCCTGGTTGTGTTGACCACATTATTGCTGATCCAAGCCAGGATGTTGTTTGCCTTCTTGGCCACCTGGACACACAAGAAACTAATCACAAGATTATAGAATGGTAAGGTTGGAAGGGACCTCAAGGGTCATCTAGTTCCAACCCCCTGCCATGGGCAGGGACACCTCGCACTAGTACAGGGGAGGGAGCAGCCACAACCTCCCTGGGCAACCTGTGCCAGTATCTCACCACCCTCACTGCAAAGAACTTCCTCCTAACATCCAGTCTAAATCTCCCCTCTGACACTTCAAACCCATTGCCCCTTGTCCTGTTATTGCAAGACCTTGTCAATAGTCCCTCCCCAGCCTTCCTGTAGCCCCCTTCAGATACTGGAAGGCTACTCTAAGGTCTCCTGGAAGCCTTCTCTTCTCCAGACTGCAGAGCCCCAACTCTCTCAGCCTGTCCTCACAGCAGAGCTGCTGCAGCCCTCTGAGCATCTTTGTGGCCTGCTCTGGACCTGCTCCAACACTTCCATGTCCTTCCTGTGCTGAGGGCTCCAGAACTGCACACAGTACTCCAGGTGGGGTCTGACAAGAGCAGAGTAAAGGGGCAGAATCCCCTCCCTTGCCCTGCTGCCCACACTGCTCTTGTTGCAGCCCAGCACTCAGTTGCTGTCTGGGCTGCACTCACACTGCAGGCTCATGTTGAGCTTTTCATCAACCCAGACCCCAAGGTCCTTTTCCTCAGGGCTGCTCTCAGCCATTCACCACCCAGCCTGGATTTGTGCTTGGGATTGTGCCTACCCAGGTGCAGGACCTTACACTTGACCTTGTTGAATGTCATGAGGTTGGCCTGGACCCACCTCTCCAGCCTGTCCAGGTCCCTCTGGATGGCATCCCTGCCCTCTAGCAAGTCAACTGTGCCACACAGCTTGGTGTCATCTGCAAACTTAATCTGTGCTTACAGCTAAATTGCTCGTCAGGATGATGCACCTTGCTTAGCCATCAGCATCCTGCTTGACTCTTGGGTCTCTTCAGGGTGGCTGAGACTCTTTGGCAACGGAGGACTGAGGAGACAGCATCTGAACAGGTTTTGGACCACAGCTGTTCTGCAGTCACCATATGGAGTCTCTTTAATGGAGCAGAGGGGAGATGGAAGGTGGTTCTACCTCCTTTTGGTTTAACCGAACCCCACTTCATCTCCAGCTACTCTCAGCTCCGCCTGCTCTCTGGGGAGTTTGCAGTGGGGATTTCCTGCCCTGACCTCAAGCTGGGTGCCTTTGCTCAGGTTCTTCAGGCTTCCTGTTTCTCTCTTCAAGCTTTCATTTTGCCAACCAACTGCTACCTGCCCTGAGGCCTCTGTGACTGGAAGCCTGCTTTCATCCTCAGCAAGACGTGTCTGGTAAAATCTTGGGATGCTCTTCCTTCCTCTAGTGCTCTCCTCACCATCAGCTGTCCTGATGGATGCTTTGAGGAGGCTTCACTGAGATCTTGAAGGCATCTCAAGGAATTGGGGGGTGGGGTGGTTAAGCAGCTCTGCTTAGTGACATCTTCTCAGGGGCAGTGGCAGGAGATGCTGTGCTCTGGGCATTAATGTCTTCAGCTTTCAGTCATTGTCCTGTTGCTCAGGTACTGTTACAATGGAATTAGGAAGGTGGGAAGCAAGAGCTGGTCAGGTCTCTGGGCTATCATCCTGTCATCTGGAGCTGACCCCATTAGGGACCGACTGGGATGGAGAGGGACCATTTACAAGAGTGGTAATAGAATCAGAGGCAATGGTTTGAAACTAGAGCAGGGTAGTTTTAAGCTGGAAATTAGGCAGAAGTTCTTCACTAAGAGGGTGGTGAGACACTGGAACAGGTTGCCCAGAGAAGTTGTGGCTGCTTTATCCTTGGAGGTGTTTAAGACCAGGATGGATGAGGTTTTGAACAACCTGGTCTGGTGGGAGGTGTTCCAGCCCCTGGCAGGGAGTTGGGACAAGATGATCTTTAAGGTCCCTTTCAACTCAAAACATCCTTTGATAACCCAAAGAGAGACCACACCCAGAGAGATGCTACTGGGACAGAACCATTTTAGCAGCAAAATGATTGTATTTTACCTAAGTTTTGGTCACAAATGTGGTAGAAAGTGATGAAATAACTACAGATGTGTGTCTGAGTTGGGTGACTACACGGCTGAACTGAAAGGCTTATGGCTGTGGGGAGGAGCTGCTGGAGGTTTCAGTTGTTCCCAGTCAGTCAATTTCAATGACAACAAATTCCTGCTGGCAAACGTTTCAAAGTGCCTCTCCCAAATATTAGTATTTTCCCACGGGCTAGATTTTGGTTTAAATATTATTATTTTCCACCAGTCCATGCTATTATATAAATATTATTGTTTCCCTAAACCCTATATTGTTATTTATTCTGAAAAGATTGGTGTTAAATGCACCCTTGTAGCTGTAGCCACCTGGTTTATTCCATCACCACCTAGACGAAAGGCTACATAGGGATATCAACTGCCATCTCCTCCTTAATTTGAATTAAAGACCATAGAATCATAGAATGGTAAGGTTGGAAGGGACCTCAAGGACCATCTAGTACCAACCCCCTGCTATAGATAGGGACACCTCCCACTAGTACAACTCACTCAAGGCCTCATCCAACCTGGCCTTGAACACCTCCAGGGAGGGAGCAGCCACAACCTCCCTGGGCAACCTGTTCCAGTGTCTCACCACTCTCACTGGAAAGAACTTCCTCCTAACATCCAGTCTAAATCTCCCCTCTGCCAGTTTAAACCATGGTCTGTAAGTCCAGACCATGCTCTCTAAAACCAGGCCATGTTCTCTAAGACCAGGCCATGCTCTCTAAGTCCAGATCATGGTCTTACAGTCCTATGTCAAACTAGGAAGCAAGTTGTGCTGGTTTGAGGCTAATTAGAATATTTTAATAGAGAAAATTACACTCTAGGCTGTGAAAGGAAAACATCATGATGTCTACTTCACTCATACGCTTGCTGGAGAATTGTTTGGGAACACTAACCAAAACAACAGATAAGTCAGTCTCTCTCTGGCTCTTGCTGGAGCAGGAGCTGCTGGGGCAATCTAGCAGTTTCTGGGCTCTGGCTCCTCTGCTGATTAATCCTCACTAACCACTTTTCTTCTAACTCCCCTGGCTGATCCTCCTAATTTACCTTGCACATAAGGCAAACCTTGGGGTAAGGTACAGGGGTGGGGAGAAGGTGGAAGGGTGGTTGGGAGCCCCTCCTGGGGTCTCTGAATTCTGGGAGGGGAGTTGTGTTGCTGTGTTACCTTTAACTTGTATATTTCTGTAAATATTCTGTCTATAGTGTATATCTCTGCTTGTACATTGTGCAAAGCTGTAAACAGAGCTTCATCATTTAACTTCCAGCCGACTGAGTTCTAGTCTGGGTCACTTTACAAAGTGTGGAGGGGGCGGGGAACTCCCAAACCTTCACACAAGTCTCCAAAAGTTAACTCCTTCTCCTTTCAGGTTAATCATCTGATTAGCTTGGAGCCAGGGAAACTCCAAAGAGTAGAAGGTTGGGGGATCTCCTTGGGGGTTTAGAAGCTGCTGGCTCTTGATATTACTTTGCTAATGAACAAAGTGCTTGAAACTCGTGAGTGCTTCCCCGCTCTGCACAGAGTCCTCTCCTGCTGCTGCTGGGTCCAAGCCCCATGGGTTGAGGCAAGGGGCTGGGGAAAGCAGGTCAGCAGCTTGGGGGAGATGCATCTGCTTGGATCTGCATGGCTACAGGAGAGCAGGGGAGGACCAAGCCATGGTCCTTCTGGCCTCAGGTCTGCAACAATTCCTTCACATTCATGATGCCTGCAAGACAAAATCAGTGTGAGTGTAATGTATTCCACAGCAGGTTGTGTGAGGACCACGTCTCCATCTCTTCTTGAGCTTCATAGGAAGCTACTTCAGATCCTGCTATGGCTTCTCTTTGGAGCTTGCTGAAGAAGGATATGTTCAACGAGCTGGAAACCATCCATGTCTGGAAGACAGGGAAGAAGAAGATGTTCATTCTTTCCATTGTGGGTGAGAACTCCAGGGGCTGATGGGACAGGTTTGGGTTGCAAACCTAGGTTACGTTGCAAACCTAGGAAGGTTTCCTGTGACTCTGGTCAGTGCCTTTGGGCTCTTCTCCTGATTTGGGAGAAGAAAAAAGGATCAATATTGGAAATTTAAGATGTCAGGAAGGAAATCTCAATCCAAGGAGAGTTGCTGTGCCAGGTCAGTGTGACATCTCAAGATATGGCAACAGAAGCACGATTTCTCTTCTGAGGGTGGTTACAAGAAAGTTGGGGAGGAACTTTTTACAAGGGCTTGTAGTGGCAGAATGAGAGGGAATGGGTTGAAGCTGCAAGAGGAGAGATTTAGGTTGGAGACTAGGAAAAAATTCTGTACAGTGAGGGTGGTGAGACACTGGCACAGGTTGCCCAGGGAGGTTGTGGCTGCTCCCTCCCTGGAGGTGTTCAAGGCCAGGTTGGACAAGGCCTGGAGCAACCTGGGCTAGTGGGAGGTGTCCCTGCCTATGGCAGGGAGGTTAGAACCAGATGATCTTTAAGGTCCCTTCTGACTCAAACCATTCTGTGAATCTCTGACTGTTGGATGGTTTTGGGTGGCTAGAGAGAGCTGGGGTCTGCAACACTGCACCTTCCACCAGTGTAATATCCCAGGGTTTACCCTTTGCATCAAATCTGTCATTAGAGGTCAGCAGCAACCCATCCTGACAGGACAAAGCATTACAGCCTCAATCTGTCTCTACAGAGCTTCAGAGACCAGACCTTGTGTGTAGCCAGATGCTTCAGGAGTGTGGAGCTGTTGGATTAGGATCAAAAGGTACTGCTGCTTTGGGAAGCTTTCCACTGCTTTTGATCCAGAGTTTTCCAGTCATTCCCTCACTCCTCATAAGTTGCTGGCATGGATTGTTTGGACAGACTTACAGTGGAGATACCTTCCTGCCAATGAGCTTCTAGAGGGTAGTCACCTACTGCAGGACTCATTTCTGACAGCTTTAGCCATAGGGTTTGACCTGACTGATATGGTTCAGCCTCCTCTGTAGCCAGTGGAGGGCAGGAGGAATATCTCCGAGGGAATCTCAGAATCCCAGCATGATGGGGTTGGAATCTGCTTGAAAACAGAGAAAGATTCTCCCTCCTAGGGACAACATTTCCATTTCACAGAACCCCAGCATGGTGGAGGTTGGAAGTGACCGCTGGAGATCACCCAGTCCAACCCACCTGCTAAAAGCAGGGACACCCACAGCAGCTTTCCTGGGGTCACCACATCCAGCTTTGGTTTGGAATATCTCCGGAGAAGGAAACTCCACGACCTGCTGCCAGCAACCTCAAAGTAAAACAGTTTTTCCTTATGATCATATAGCCATGCTGGAAGCAGCACCCAAAGCAGGAGCTACCCCTGGAACTCTCCTTTCTGGAGATATCTAAGTGCTACCACCACAGTGATGTATAGTGAGCACATCCCAGGTGAACCTTGAGGTGACTGTGAACTGGTTGGCACTGGGATCAATTTTTGGTGGGACGTCTCAGTGTGGGTATCAGCCAAACAATGCTAAGACTATCAATGTGAAATTGAACTCTCAGATCTTGTTGCCCTCTCCTTGGAGGTGTTCGAGGCCAAGTTGGACACAGCCTTGAGCAAAGTAGTATAGTGGAAGGTGTCCCTGTCCATGGCAGGGGGGGTTGGAACTGGGTGGTCTTGAAGGTCCCTTCCAACTCAATGCATTCTGTGATACTGCACTAGGGCACCCTGATCCTATCACGTTTGGATCCTGCTGAAATATCTCTTGTCCCTTGTGAAGAGGCCTGGAACTTATTGGAAATTATTGGGAATCCCTCCATAGACTTCAAACCTCTCTGGATTAGACTCTGGAAAGCACATCCCATGTGTAAATCCTCAACAGAGGGATTAGTCAAGAGAAGCCCTGCAGCATCCACCATGTAAAGCCAGTGTCTGTGTGTCCATCTATTCCTATCCACTCACTCTCTACTCCTCTCTGCTGAGATAACAAGGACATTGTGACTTGTTTGGTTTTTCCTCTGATCCTCAGTGTACACATATTGGCCAACACAGCTGTTTCTGGTGAAGTTCGAGGTGGACCCGGGAGAGCAGCACAAGATACCTAGCTGGTGGCCTCTGGAACAGCTGAAGCTGGTGGATGGCAAGAGTCTCAGTCAGGTAGGATTGATGTTCTTTCTGTGGCAAGGGGCAGAACTAATCATGGGAGACCATCAGATCAGAATAGATCACAAATATGAAGCTGGAGAGATGTGAGCCACAAAGATCATCAAAGCCAACAATGAAGCCAGCACTGGCAGGTCAAAAAGGCTAAAAACCTTCTGCCCAGGTTAAATGCTCTCTATTTTCCCTCAGAGCCCTTTTCCAGAGTATGATCAAGTGAGGTCCCATCCTGGATGGTTCCTCCATCCTACACCAGTGCTTTTAGGCTTCTCGTTTCCCTCATTTATCCTAGGGAGGTGCTTGTGTCCAGGATGCTGAGGCTGGAGTGGTTGTCTCCCTCCTGAATCATTCCTCTTGAAATACAGAAATATTAAGGCTGGCCAAATTCCTGCCCAGGGTGAGCAATGAGTGGGTAACCACAATGTGGGCACAGCTTCCACACAGGGCACTGGAGTGGGTCCAAAGAAGGGCAACAGAGCTGGTGAAGGGTCTGGAGAACAGGGTTGTGGAGGAGCAACTGAGGGAACTGGGGTGTTCAACCTGGAGAAAAGGAGGCTGAAGAAGACCTTCTGACTTTCTACAACTCCCAGATAGGAGGCTGGAGCTATGTAAGGATGGGTCTCTTCTCCCAAGGAAGAAGTGATAGGATATGCCCCAGGGGAGGCTTAGGTTGAACAAGAGGAACAATTTCTTCCCCTTGAGGGTTGTCAAGGCCTGCCCCAGGCTGCCCAGGGCAGTGGTGGAGTTCACATCCCTGGAGGAGGTTTCAAAGCCATGGAGATGTGGTGCTGAGGGACATGGTTTGGTGGCGACCTGGCAGTGCTCAGGTGCTGGTTGGATTTGATGACCTTAAAGATCTCTTCTAACCAATATGATTCTATGCTTCCCTATTCTATGCTTCCTCCTTGATCCTCAGGCAAAGGACATCCTGAAGGTCTCTGCAACATCCCTCAGAGGCTGGGGAGATGAGCTGCAAAGCTCTGCTCCTGTCAGGTCTGCAGCTTTTGCATTGCCAGATCCATCTGTCCATCCCTGTTGACAAAGCTTCTTGACAGACATTTGCTCAGGGCTTTCTGAGATAAACTGGAGGTGTTTACCAACTGAGGGATTGTGGAGAGCTGGAATCAGCTTGAGTCTGAGCTTCCAGGGCGATGTGGAGGTTTTGGGGAAGGAAAGCATGGACAAGACATTCCCTTTCTGCTGCTGGGGCTGGCAGAACGTTGTTAAAGTTGCTCTAATGAGGTTTGTTATGGATGTGGATGTTCCAGGGGCTTTGGCAAGCTGCCTGGGTTTTCACAGGCATAGAAATGAAAGAGGAAAAGAACAGCTTTCCACTTCTCCATCCAGGACAAATAAAGTCCATCTGCACAGCATGTCTGAAGGGGAACATCACCACTGCAGGGCTGCAGAACATCATGATCCTACAGGCAGAACTGAACTGATGTCTCACTGTACTACATTTCCATGTCCACGAGGAAATACAAGCTTTGATTCTGTAGGAGCTTGCTGCTAGCAGACAAAGCTAGCTCCACCAAGTCTTCTAAACTGCTTTGGCTCCTGAGGACTTGGGATTTGAAAACACTTCCAGGATTTTCCAGCCTTTCCCCCCTCATTTGACATCCTAATGAGACAAATGGATTATGCTCCAGATCCATCCCAGATGGATCATGCTCCATCTTCAAGCACTGATGTATTTTTGAGCCACCTCCTAATGGCAGGCAAATGGAGAACTTGGTTGTCCTCATGGCTAAAGCCTTCTTATGACCACCCAGCCTGTGTCCTGAGGTCCTGCCCACGTTACCCCCATTTGTGCTTGTGCTGTGGCTGTCCTTAGGCTCTTCAACCCAAGCTCTTCTCCTCTGCAGGTGTGTTTTCATACTGCAGTCACCTCCACTATCAACCTTCCCTCTGGCAGGCTGAGCAGACTGACCTCTTGGTCTCCTCTTTTGCATTGACTTCTCTCTTCCCTGGGCCTGGGACCCTATTCTTTGCCTCTTCCAGGCTGAATTTGTAACCATAACTGTCCACATCATTCCTAAAAAGGATCTATTCATCAGCTGAAGCTGCTGCACCAGGTGCCCAGGCAGAGGAGAGGTTGAGTCAGCAGATTGCAGCCAGGGCATAGGTGAGATGTCTCATGGTCCTGTCACAGAGACCCCAGCAAGCTCCTCAGTGCAACCCAGTGCTCAAGTCAGGGCAGTCCCTTTGTGCTGCATGGCTTGGCAAACCCCTGGGCATCAAAGCAAGGGCTGCTCTGTCCCTTAGCAGGTTGTGTTGGCTAAATACTGGAACAGGTTGCCTGGGGATGTGGTTGAGACCCCAGCCCTGAAGACATTCAAGATCAGACTCGATGTGGGCCTGGGCAACCTGATCCAGTTAGAGATGTCTTTGATCACTGCAGAGGGGTTGGACAAGGTGGCTTTTGGGGGTGCTTCCATCCCGATGCATTCTGTGATTCTATGACTGCAGGCAAACCCCTGGCAGACACCAGGTGAAGCAGAGCCCCAGGGAGATGCCAGGTGAAGCATCTGGTGCTACCGGAACCATCTCAGGACAGCCTGTGGGAGCCTATTTCTGTTTTTCTCTCTGGGTATCCCCAGTTTTGGAGTAAAGAGAAGCCAGAGATTTCAGGTCAGGCCAAGTTTGCAGGGGGAGGAGTCAATATTCAGCACACGCAGCATGGGCTCGGTCACCAGATCTGCTCTGGGGCTCTGGGAAGCCCTCAGCTCTCTGATGCCAGCAAAACCCTGACACTGCAGGTCCAGCAGCAGCAGCTCAGAGCTACAGCTCCCTTGACCAAAACACCATTAATATTTATGAGGTGATTAACAGCTGCCTCCCTGCTTTAATAGCTGCTCATAAAGCAGGTTAGAAACCATGCGCCGTAAATTCCCCTGCCCCACACCGCTGCAGGGGCTGCAGAGCAAGGCAGCAGGAGGGGTTGGTGATGGATCTCTTCCAGGGCTTTGGAAAGCAGCCCTGCAAGCGTCCTGGGATTGCATCAACCCTCCTGAACTCCAGGCCTGTTAGGATGATTGGTATAGACAATTAAAAGCTCAGCTCCTAAGTTCTCCAGAAGGTGAGAGCAGGCTGTGCTGCAGAGCACAGAGAGGTGGTGTGGGAAGGGAGCGGAGAATCACAGCATTGTTCTGATTGGAAAGACCTCTAAGGTCATCAAACCAAACTATCAAGGAGTTTCTTGCTGTGGGATGAGCCCAGTTCAACTACTTCCCTTAGTCTCTCCACATATATCTCAGGATCCCAGCATGGTGAGGGTTGGAGATCATAGAATCATAGGATGGTAAGGTTGGAAGGGGCCTCAAGGATCATCTAGTTCCAACCCTCTGCCATAGGCAGGGACACCTCCCACTAGTACAGGTCATCCAGTCCAACCCTCCTGCTCTAGCAGGGGCACCCACAGCAGCTTGCCCAGGATCACAACAGCCAGGGTGGGTTTGCAATTTCTCTGCCCATGGCAAGGGGGTTGGAACTAGAGGATCCTTGTGGTCCCTTCCAACCCTCACTGATTCTATGATTCTCTGGAGAAGGAGACTCCACAGCCTCTCTGGGCAGCCTGCTCCAGTGGTCTGGCACCTTCCAAGTGAAGAAGTTCTACTGACATCACTTTATTTCCATACACTGACTAAAACTAAGTCTCCTGTGGCTGGAGCTGTCCTCCATGAGCCTACAATCTTTGAGCATGGGTAGATGTAGAGATGTTGACACTCAATATGGATTAAAACAACATGAGGAGATGCCAAGGCTGTTTTTTTCCAGCCCATGCTCCTGTTATCTCTGGTGACCTTCCCCTGCCAGGGAATGGGGCCACTGGGAGATGTCAGGTGAAGCATGTGTGATACCACAGAGCTGTTGGGGCCATTTCAGGGCAGCTTGGAATCACAGAACCATTTTGGCTGGAAAAGACTTTTAAGATCATTAAGTCCAACCATTCTCTAGCTCTAGCAAGTCAGGTGTTAAACCATGCCCCTCAGCACCACACCTCTTCCTCTTTTAAAGCCCTCCAGAGATGGGGATGCAACCACCTCCCTGGGGAACCTGTACTTTGAGAACCCTTCCAGTGAAAAATTTTCCTCCAGTGTCCAATTCAGACCTCCCCTGGTGCAACTTGAGGCCATTTCTTCTCATCCTAGCTTGTGGAAGTCTCTTTCTGGGTTTTCTCTGAGCGTTCCCAGTTCCTGGGTGAGTCAAGGTTCAAGTTTCCAGGTTGGATGAAGGTTGCAGAAGAGAACACCTGCAGTGGGAGGCAGGGTGGCTGCTGGGCTTACCTGAAATGCTCAACCCCAGCTGACTGAAGCTTTCTCATCAGCACATCATTACCCTGCAGAGGTTATTGCCACAGGATGCTGTAGATGCCAACACTGTGAATAAGTTCAAAAAGCCATTAGAGGAGATGAGGGACAGTAGGCCCTTCAAGGGCTGTTGAACACAGAGCTGTGGATACAACCTCTAACTAAGCAAGCTGCTAGATCAAGGGCTGGTGGAGGCTGGCAGAGGACCCTGAAGGCAACATAACTCTGGGTTTGCCCTTTGAATGCTTTTTCTCCCAAGCATCTGCCACTGGCCACTGTCAAAACTCATCAGTGCTCACTCCCCAGGAGGTGCAGTAGAAGGAGAGGAGGTTACATAATCCTAACAGAAACCAGCATGCTGGAGCAGGACACTGGGACCAGTGAGTGGCTTGGTCTGAGCCATGATGACTGTTCTGGTGTTCACTTCTGGGGTCAGTATTGCTGTCCAACACTTTATTGTCAGTGCTTTCATCCTGTCTGTGATTATTTGCCAGCTGCCATGAACATACCACTCAAACCCTATGCAGTCACTTTGGAATGGCAGCAGAAGTCCAAGGAGTGGTGGCTGGAGGCGTAGAATCAGCCAGACATGGCTTGGGACACATGGCTTGAGCCACAAGGCTCTGGAGCACTGGTTTGAGACAGCAGCTGTGTCTCACTGCTGCTCACCTGCAACTGCAAAAGGCTTGGTGAAGAAATTATGTATTCATAGAATGATTTTGGCCCGAGAAGACCTTTCAGACCACCACTAAATCATGTCCCTCCTTCAGCACCACACCTTCACAGCTCTGAAACCCCTCCGAGGACGAAGACTCCGTCACTGCCCTGGGCAGTGTGGGCAAGGCCTTGACAACCCTCAAGGGGAAGAAATTGTTCCTCACATTCAACCTAAACCTCCCCTGGGGCAACTTCAGGTCCTTTCCTCCTTGTCCTTTCAGTATATCTGCAGGAGGATGAATGACTTGCTGTTAATTAGAGGAATCATAGAATCACAGAGTTGTTTTGGTTGGAAAGACCTCTAAGATCATTGAGTCCATGGAGACCATGTCAAGGAACCCATTGATTGAAAGGCTTCTGACAAGCTTCCCTGGGCATGACACACTTGGTGTCCATCTGTGATGGTTTGGGAGCTCCCCATCCCCCCCACTCTATGAAAATCACCCAGCCTGGACTCAGCCAGCTGGAAGTGAGGGACTGGAGCTCTATTTACAGCTTAGCACAATGCACAAGCAGAGATACACACAACAAACAGTTATATACATAAATATACAAGTTAAAGGTAATACAGAAACACAATCCCCCTCCCAGAAATCAGAGTCCCCAGGAGGGGCTCCCAACCACCCTTCCAACTTCTTTCCACCCCTCTACCTTATCCCAGGGTCTGGCTTATGTGCAAGGTGAGTTTGGAGGGTGGGCAAGGGGCATTAGAAGCAGAGTGGTTAGTTGGGTTACACAGCAGAAAACCAAAGACACAGCAGCTCCCAGAGAGAGAGAGAGAGACTCTACCTGATCTATATTCTTATCCTTGTTCTTACACACCTCAGCAAGCCTATGAGTGCAGTAGTCATCACCACTGCTTGCTTTTCACAGCCCATCATCTTTTTTTGTTAAAATATTCCAGTTAGCCTCAAACCAGCACAGCACCACAACAGAAGTTGTGGAGATGCAGGCAGGTTTAGCTCTTCATCAGATCTGAGGCACTTGGGGACATGGTGCAGAGGTCATGGAGGTGTTGGGTAGAAGGTTGGATTTGCTGATCTCAGAGGTCTTTTCCA
Organism: Eubucco bourcierii; assembly: GCA_013396675.1. NCBI lineage: Eukaryota > Metazoa > Chordata > Aves > Piciformes > Ramphastidae > Eubucco > Eubucco bourcierii. The sequence goes on from VWZE01002902.1 coordinate 154,137, forward strand.
GCCTTAGAGACTCTATTGACAAGGTCTTGCAACGACAGGACAAGGGGCAATGGGTTTAAACTGACAGAAGGGAGATTTAGACTGGATGTT
>VWZE01002902.1:154366-309132 GCA_013396675.1 Eubucco bourcierii
TTATGTGCAAGGTGAGTTTGGAGGGTGGGCAAGGGGCATTAGAAGCAGAGTGGTTAGTTGGGTTACACAGCAGAAAACCAAAGACACAGCAGCTCCCAGAGAGAGAGAGAGAGACTCTACCTGATCTATATTCTTATCCTTGTTCTTACACACCTCAGCAAGCCTATGAGTGCAGCAGCCATCACCACTGCTTGCTTTTCACAGCCCAACATCTTTTTTTGTTAAAATATTCCAGTTAGCCTCAAACCAGCACAGCGCCACAACAGAAGTTGTGGAGATACAGGCAGGTTTGGCTCTTCATCAGATCTGAGGCACTTGGGGACATGGTGCAGAGGTCATGGAGGTGTTGGGTAGAAGGTTGGATTTGCTGATCTCAGAGGTCTTTTCCAGCCTTAGAGACTCTATTGACAAGGTCTTGCAACGACAGGACAAGGGGCAATGGGTTTAAACTGACAGAAGGGAGATTTAGACTGGATGTTAGGAGGAAGTTCTTTACAGTGAGGGTGGTGAGACACTGGCACAGGTTGCCCAGGGAGGTTGTGGCTACTCCCTCCCTGGAGGTGTTCAAGGCCAGGTTGGATGAGACCTTGAGTGAGCTGTGCTAGTGGGAGGTGTCCCTGCCTATGGCAGGGGGTTGGAACTGGATGACCTTTGAGGTCCCTTCCAACCTTACCATTCTATGATTCTATGATTCTAAGCAGTGTCTAACTGATGTGGCAATTAACTGTCAACGTCTAGGTCAACCTGGACTTTGACCTGCATTTCAGTAAGGTCTACAAGTGGACTGCTCGCAGCTTTGAGGAGAAGAAAAACTTTCTCAGATGCTTGTGGAAACTGAAGCAGCACTTCCCCTCCAGCTCTGTCACCTTTGTCAATGTCTCCTCCTGTGCAGTAGAAGGTACTTCATTTCCTTGTCACGCTCACAGGGTGCTTTGGGGCTTTTCCATCCGGACCACAGGCTCACAGGATGTCAGGGGTTGGAAGGGACCCACAGAGATCATTGAGTCCAACCCCCCTGCCTGAGCAGGACCATAATCTAGCTCATGTCACAGAGGAATGCATACAGATGGGCCTTGGAAATCTGCAGAGAAGGAGACTCCACAACCTCTCTGGGCAGCCTCTGTCAGTGCTCTGTGACTCTTACAGTAAAGAAGTTCCCCCTCGTGTTGAGGTGGAACCTCCTGTGCTGCAGCTTCCATCCATTGCTCCTTGTCCTGTCACAGGCAGCAAGTGAGCAGAGCCTGTCTCCCCCTCCCCACTCCTGACCCCCAGCCCTCAGAGATTTATAAACATTTATTAAAACCCCTCTGAGTGTTCTCTTCTCCAGACTAAAAAGCCCCAGGTCCCTGAGCCTCTCCCCTTCAGGCAGTGCTCCAGTCGCCTCATCATTCTACTACCCTTCCACTGGACTTTCTCCAGCAGGTCCCTGTCCCTCTGAACTGGGGAGCCCAAAACTTAAAGCAGTTGGGTCTCACCCATCCTGGTGGGTGCCCAGAAGGGCAGAGTTGAGGGGGAGGAGAACCTCCCTTGGTCTGCCAGATACACTCAGAAAGTTGTTTGGCTTGGAAAAGACCTCTAAGATCCACCAACCTAAGACCACTATGGCAGTTGAACCACATCCTGATGTGCTGTCACCAGCACTGCTGTAAGAACAGGAGGTGAATCCATTTCAGCCAGTGAATGTGGATGATGGGAGAGGCTGAATGGGAACCAGGAGGAGAGAAGCAGGAGGGTCCATGTTGTGCGTAGCTGGGGAACATGGTGTGAGCCTGGGAAGAAAAACAGATGGACACTTGATCTTCTCTCCAGAGATGCTGTCTGCACTCTGAGGTGGGTAGGTGAAGGTGACATGCTGGTAAGGTTAGGCCAGCAGAAGCCTAGTGGCCTACCTTGTGATATTCCCCAGTGCTGTATCAGGGAATAGAGAGATGTTGTTCTGAAGCCATTATTTGACTCTCCATCACATGGCCATTAGTGTATTTGATCAGGAGGAGCCTCTCCATCTCTGAAATCTTAGTCTTGTGCTACAGACACATCAACGCGTCCCAACACATCACCCCAAGAGGTGAGTGAGCAAAATCACCACCAGAACCTAAATTAAACTTCAAATGTCCATTCTGTCCCTCTTACAAAGCTTCTCCTTTACCCCATGCCCATGTTTTGTTGCCCCATGCCATGATCTTACTCACAGCAATCAGCAGGCTCATGCCTGGGCACATGACAGTTGCCTTATGACACTTGGGCTTGGTGGGACCCCTGGGGCTAATGAAACGTCTTAACTGGAAGGCTTTGGTCATCTCCACATCTCCTCCTGCTCACACAGGGAGACAAAGACCCCAAGAAGAAAAGAGGGACACGGTGGAGGCTGAGAGTCAGGAGAAGCTCAGTGCCTACCAGGAGATGACACCAAAGGAAGCTGCTGATGTGTTGAAGCTGATGGAGGAGTACAAGCCCCTTGTGAACAACTCTGTGGCCTTTGCAGAGCAGCTAAGCAATGATCTCCATGTGCTGGATGAGGTAAGGGGGCCAAGAGCTGTGAGTCAACCACAGAGGAGGTGCCTGGTGTATAGGGGCACTGGGCTGTGCCTCTGGGCATCACCAGCTCTTTCCTTTGCTGTGAGCACTCAATCTGAGAGAATATCATCATATTGAGTCTCCTCAGTGCAGCTGGTGAGTGACCAGCCCACTGGAGAAGAATGTGGAGCATGGGGGTTATAAGCATGGCATAGGTGAGGGTCTAACTGTGGGACAAAGTGCATGTGTGTGATCTAGATGATAAATGAGACAGGGCAGCTCCAGGAGCTCCCTCACGCTGTGTGAAACATGTCCCTCACAGCGTGAGTTAGGACCATCATTACTGTAGCCACCAGTGAAGAAGAGGTTTGTCTTAGGGATGTTGGCTGTGGCCCTTAGCCCTAGGTCTGTGAGCAGTGCCTCCAGCCAGGTCAGAGGTCAGCAGTGATCCTGAGCAATCCCACAGCCTCATCTTCCTCTGGGAGTGCTCTGCAGGAGCTGTCCCGAGGGAGAGAGGCGGTGATGATGCAGTCTGCCTTCCTCTCCATTTCTTCTGCTGTGCCCTGTGGGGAGGGTTAGTCCCTTAGACACCTCTGGACTCTGAGGGCTTCAGCTCATGCCATGCCTGCTCCAGAATGCCCACCCACCAGCAGGGCTTGCAGAAGCAGTGGGGACAAGTCCCCCAACCTTGCTGTGAGGACCATAACCTACACATCACAAATTCCAGCTGGTGTCTTGAACTTGGCCTTGGGAAGGGAGAAGAAAGAAAGGTTAGGTAGGAAGGACAAAGGCTGCTGAGTTAAGATGATAGTGGGGGGGGTTCTCTGAGAGACACAGATTCCTGGAAGAAGAGGAAAGGGCCAAAAATGATCCCTGTGGAAGGAAAAGTGAGGGAGAAAAAAAAAATTTAAAAAAAAAAAGAAAAAAGAAATGGAACTGGAAGGAACCAAAAATCAAATGAGCAAATGAGAAACCATATCAGGAAGGGGGCTGGTGGAGAAGACATGGAAATTTGAGAGTAATGAGCTTTATTTGCTGCATTCTGTGGCATTTCTGGAGAGGAGACCTTGTTTCTTTGGGTGCTGGAGCCAGAAAACAAGCTGATACCTCTAGGGAAGGGGTTTTCTGTTGGGTAGCTGAAGAGAAATGAAGGACCCAGAGGTTTATCCCTAAAGCATGAGAGAAACCACAAGCCCTAAATCCAACCTCCTTTAGCTCCAGGATGTCACAGATTTATTTCAGTTGGAAAAGACCTCTGAGACTATCCATCTAACACCACCAAGACCATGAAGCCATCTCCCAAAGTGCCCTGGTTTGCTCTATTCCCAGTTTGTATTTCTTGATGGCTTGGAGACTTGCTACAGACCCAAACTCCTGTGGTGTTCTGCTGCTTGCTCCTGGCACTTTGTGACTGTTTCCCAGCTGTAAATATGGGATGAGAGTCACCAATCAATCCGTATTAAGCTACCTGAGATGAGAGGTGCTGCCGAATACATTGCCTTAATGCCTTCTAATGAACAAAAGTCACTTGCAGCTAATAGAAATTAATTAATGAGCTGTTTCCATTTCCCAGCTTTAATCTGAGCCATTAAGCACCATTGATCCCAGTGAGTTAGACCAGCACATGAATCTATTGAACTGGTTTTCCCTCCATCCCAGTGATCACTGCTTGTCCTCTTCTCACAGCTCTAATGACCCTCTGCTAACCCAACGTTTCCGAGGTCCCACCACACCAGCAGCAAGACAGCTCTGGCCTGCTCTGGAGGGATGGAAATCACGGCCAAGGCACCTGGGAGGCTGCAGACTCTGATTCTTACATTGGTATTCCCATGGACTTGCAGCATCCCAGCAGCTGCTGGAACACCAGCAGCTCCCTAAAGCTTTGTCCTGCTTCCAGCAGCATGGTTATTACCCACCAGAGGTTCTCCAGAGAACCCTTTCTGCCAGCACTTTGTCCTCCCTGTGTCACCAGCGATGCTTTGCTCTGGGTGAAGCCCTGTGGGGCTGTTGAGCACTAATGAGATGATCTTCAGGCATGGTGGTGGCAGGCTTGCAGGAGCTGGATGGCTGTAACTGAGGAACACTTAATAAGCTGTGAAGCTCTGGGCAGAGCTGGGGTCACTGGTGTGAGGCTGGAAAGCAGCAGTCCAGGAGCAGGGCTGTGTGTTCCTCCCCAGGTCCCTCTGGCCAGTCTTTGAAGGTTGGTTGGGCTACAGGTCAAGAGGAGAATTTGCTTAGGAGGGTTTGGGGGCCAAAAGCAGCATGGGCAGCAGGGTAAGGGAAGGGGTCCTGCCCCTTGCTCTGCTGAGACCTGCAGTGCTGAGGCCAGCTCTGGAGTTCTTGGCACAAGAGGGACAGGGACCTGTTGGACTGAGTCCAGAAGAGGCCACAGCAGTGATGGGAGGGCTGGAAGCCCTCTGCTGGGAGGCCAGGCTGAGAGAACTGGGGTCATTCAGCCTGGAAAATGCTCCAGGGAGACCTTCTGGTGGCCTTTCAGGACTTCAAGGATCCAGAAGAAAGCTAGGGGCAGATATTTTAAGAGGTTCTGTTGTAACAGGACAAGAGGCGATGGCTTGAACTGAGAGGGAGATTCAGACTGCAGAGAAGGGAGAAATGTTTGGCCCTGAGGGTGGTGAGAGCCTGGCCCAGGTTGCCCAGAGAGATGTGAGCTATGCCCCATGCCTGGAGTGATCCCACAGGTCAAAGGGGATTGAGAATGCCATTTCTACATGGCTTTTGAACACCTCCAGGGATGGGGACTCCAACACCTCCTTGGCCAGCCTGTTCCAATGCCTGACCACGCTTCCAGGAAACAAACTGCTCCCCAGGTCCAGCCCAGACATCCCCTGGTACATCCTGAGGCCATTGGCTCTTGTCCCATCACTTGTTACCTGGGAGAAGAGATCAATCCCCACTGGAACTGTGCCAGATATGCTGTGACAAGTGCTTGGCATGGCCATAATCTGCATAAGGGATTCAGATCCAGGCAGAAATGGCCAACTCCTCAAAGCTGGCATGTTTCCTTAACAAACATTGTGGGGTGGACATCCAGGTCCTATGGTGACCTTCCCAGCTGTGGGATCTGAGGGTGGGAGTCTCCATCCAGTGTCCACTTAGGACTTCCCTAGCACACAGAGGGAACAGTGGGATACAGAAGCCAAAAGGGCTTGGTGTCCTCTCCAGATCTACAAAGATGATTCTGCTCATGGTGACTCCACAGTAACCCCTTTGCTGTGGCAGCTGAAAACCCTCTGAGTGTTCATCTTGCTGAGGGAAGGGTTTGTTCTGCCCTGGCACTTGGGACTTGCTGATGCGTAGCCAAGGGCAAATATAAGACATGGGCCTGCTGCAGGCAGTGGTGAGGAGAGCTGCAATTGCTGTCCTCAGCACTAGGATGGGTCTCTGCTATGATTTGGGTGGCTGAAGGCCAGGCTGTTCCAGTCAGGTGCTGAGGACCAGTCCCCGCTACGGCGCTGAAGCCCTCTGCTCCTTCATTTCACAGGCCAACCTCAGAGCCATGATCTCTTCTGAGAAACAGGTGACACAGCTGATGACCTTCATTGATGAGGCCCTGGCAGAGGTGGCCAGAGTGGAGGAGACCTTGCAGGTCTGGGATGAGTTCCTGGGAGGTGTGAAGCAGCAGATGGACCAGATCTACCAAGGAAACTCCTTGCTCCATCGCATCGTTTCCAACAAGCAAAGGCTGATGGATGAGATCCTCTTCCTCACTGTACGTGGGTCTGCAGAGACAGTAATATTCAGCCTGTTGAATCTCTTAGAAGAAGCTTCTAGTGGGCCTCAGACCCTCTGAGAATAGTCTACAGAGCTTCTCTGCCCTAGAAATGAGGCACTTTGTCTTCATCATGCAAGGGTGGCCACACAGCTGGGGTGGACTACATGCAGACCAGCAGCAGACGTGGTGCTTAGTATCCACACTGCAGTCCTAGCTGTAAAGAGGGGTCCTTTAAAGTCCTTTTCCTGGACAAGATGAGCCTCAAATGATGTAACTCCAAGAACCTTCTAGGTGCAGCTCTGCAGCCTTTCATTGGCATGCTGTGGTCTACCTTCTTGATGCACACATGCAACCTGGCAGCTGAACGTAGCACTTGGTTACTTCAAGCTGGCAGCATTCTGGGTAGGATAAGGTGGGATGAGAAGCTGCCTGTGCTTGAACCTCTCCTCCCCTGGCTTTGTTTCTAGACCCATCTCGACCTGAGCAGGGAACACTGCGATGTCCTCCGCCGGGCAGATCTTTCCAGCCCCAGCAGAGTGGAAGCCTGCACTGCTGCAGCAGAGGCTTTGGCTGCCTGCATGAACACCCAGATACAGCCTGGTGAGAAGACAGCAGAGAGTGGCATCTGCAGACAGCAGAGTCACCAGCTCATCCACAAACCTGTGCTGCACACCCAGCACCATTCCATGCTGCCTGGGCTCTGTAGCTGCTCCAGACTGGTGAAGCTGGAGGAGGTGTTCCCAGGAATTAGCTCACACTTTTGCTGGGCATTAAGGGTAGAAGTCTGGAAGGTATGGAGAGGACAGTGGGTGATAGGTTTGAGCTAAAAGAGGGGGATTCAGACTGGAGAGAAGGAAGATATTTTTGACACTGAGAGCAGTAAGATCCTGGCGTGGTGGTAGCTGCCCCATTCCTGGAACCATTCCAGGTCAGGTTGTTTGGGGCTCCAAGCAACCTACTCTAGTTACAGATGCCCCCACTCCTTGCTGCTCTTCTGGAGAGCAGTTCATTATTCCAGAGTGTTTGAGCCCTTATCTCCATGGGGAAGAACTTTCTGTGTGCCAGGAGCTCAGGCTGAGGTTTGTGTTGTTTGGTTTGTTTCTCCACGTTGGTGCTTCCAGATGAAGGGGAGCGATGAGAAATTTTTGACACTGAGAGCAGTAAGACCCTGGCCCAGGTTGCCCAGAGAGGTGGTAGCTGCCCCATCCCTGGCACCATTGTAGGTCAGGTTGTTTGTGGCTCCAAGAAACCTACTCTAATTGCAGATGCCCCTGCTGTAGAGAAGGGTAGGGCTGGATGGCTTCTAAATGTCCTTTCCAACCCAACCCCATTTGTGATTCTATGATTTGGGAAGATGACCTGGAGGTACCTGGGGTGGAGGGTGCAGAGCTACAAACACTTCTCATGGTGCTCAGCACCATGACACCTTCTTTTTCTCTTCCTCAAGGTTATCAGAAACTGCAGTCTGTGGCTGAGCAGCTGATCCTCTTTGAAACCCTCAAGCAGAACTTTGAAAGTTCTTTCATCACTCACATTACCAACATCTTCAAGCTCCAGGTGGGCTTCTTCATGTGGCAGCTCAAAATCCTGGGGAGTATTCTGGTAAAGTAGTAGCAGCAGTACAGGGAATGCCACCATAAAAGGGTTCTCCAGAGGTGTCTCCTCAAACAGGACTCCTCACATACATTCATCCTGCTGCTACCCTCCCCACAGTTTTGCAGCCATGCAGAAAGAATCTAGGACAGTTCTGAGGCAACCTATGACAGTCATTAGTCCTCTGGCCGTGTCAAAAAGTGCTCAGGCTTGAAGGTTTTTTGCTTTAGCCTTTCTTGGCTTACTTCTCTTGCTTTACTCTCTACAACACCCTGAAAGGAGGTTGGAGCTAGGTGGAGGTTGTCTGTTCTCCCAAGGAACAAGCAACGGGACAATAGGAAATGACCTCAAGTTGCACTAGACAAGGTTTAGGTTAGACCTGAGGAATAGCTTCTTCCCCTCGAGGGTTGTCAAGGTCTGACTCAGGCTGCCCAGGGCAGTGGTGGAGTCCCCATCCCTGGAGGGGTTTCAAAGCCATGGAGATGTGATGCTGAAGGACATGGTTTAGTGGTGACCTGGCAGTGCTGGGTTGGACTTGATGATCTTAAAAGCCTCTTCCTACCCAAACCATTCTGTGTTTCAGGGGTGGGGGTGGTTGTTCATCTCTGTGAAGCACCAGATCCCTGGCTAAGGCCAGTCTGCTTTTCTTGACTCTACTGTTTCTGTTACTCTAGGGTAACGTTCGGCTCTCCTCTCCCAGTCAGCCCACTGACAAGCTGTGTGCACCAAACCATGGACTCCACCACCAAGAACTGCTGCCCTACACCCCCCTCATGGCCTGGCTGAAGAATGCCAACCCAGTTCTGTTCTGTGATCTCCCCAAGGTATGGCTGAAATCTTAAAGAAATGCTGCAAAGCCTCCAGCAGCATCAGCTCAGGCAAAGGAATTATTTATTAGAAATGATTAGGTTAGATAGAAGTTCTTTCCAGTGAGGGTGGGGAGGCACTGGAACAGGTTGTCCAGGGAGGTTGTGGATGCTCCTTCCCTGGACAGGGATGAGCCAGGTTAGATGAGGCCTGGAGCAACCTGGTCTAGTGGAAGGTGTTCCTGCCTATGGCACCAGGGTTGGAACTAGATGATCTCTAAGGTCCCTTCCAACCCAAACCATTCTATGACTCTGTGCTTCTCTGAATTTCTGATGAGGACTTGATTTCACCAAGCCCATACTACCCGCAGGCTTCCAGCATTTAGACCTTTTAGGGTTACATGTGGCAAATTTGACCACATGCATTTGGGCCTCCATGCTTGACAGAGAGCAGTGTGGGACTGGGTGGCAGAAATTGTGCTGAGGCCAAAGGTCTGGTCAGCATTTGGTCCTTTTGCTTCCATCTGGCCATTTCTTTACTTTGCAGGTCTATGCCCAGAACCTCAGCAGAGTCTATGAGCAGGAAATCAAAACCTTCTTTGAAGGTGCCCAGACCTTCTTGCTGGGAAGAAGAAAAGGAAGTGAGTACAAATATGACCTTTGTGTTCCTGCCAGTGCTTTGTTTGCAAGTAGGGACACTGGCAACCATCCTGTCTCACAGGTATCTCCCCAGCTTCCCTGCATGAGTCTGCTTTCTCCTCCAAGGGCTGGGTCTGCAGTTGCCTGGCTTTGTGTCAGGCAGTGCTTGTGTGAGCCTTGGCTCCATGTCTCAGCCACTTTGGCTGCTTCTCAGAGCTGTGGCTTCTGAGCAGCTTCCCTTTAGAGGACTCAGAACAGGCTCGGTTGGATGGGACCCTTAAACATCATCTAAGTCCAAGACCATAGATGAGATAACAGGCTGGAAAAGACTTCCAAGACCATGGAGTCCAACCATGAGCCCAGCACTGCCAGGTCACCACTAAGCTGTGGCCCTCAGCACCACATCTCCATGGCTTTGAAATCTCTCCAGGGATTGGGTCTTTGCTACTGCCCTGGGCAGGTTTGATCAGGACTTGACAACCTTTCTAGTGAAGCAAGGAGCTGTAAGAGAAGGGGATGTGGGACTGCCTGACTAAGTCTGCTCCAACTTTCATACAAGCAGAGCTCATCATGGGCTCCTCAGAGACTCTTTTCCCCACAAGAAGATGGCACCAAGCCTGGCCCTGGAAACAGAGCATATCCATGGTGATATTTGTGAGAGTAGAATGATTTCATAGTGAGCTGACTGTGGGGCTGCATGGTCCCAAGGTGATCATTTCAACAGAAATCATTGCATCTGACTCCAAATATTCCAGTCAGGTGTTCCTGAAGATAAAAAGGGAAGCTGATCTGTCTCCTCTGGAAGCATTTGACTGCACAGGAATCACATTTTCCTTCAGCAAAACAAAGCCCTGTAATGGAAAGTTCCATGCCAGCTTGGCCCAGCTTGAATGTCATAAACCACTTCTCCTGGTGTGTTTAGTCTATCACAGGCCTAGCTCAGCTTCCTCCAGCTTTGCACCTACTTCATCAATCGTGGCCAGAGCCTGGAGCCAAAGGATGAAGCAAATGAGGCTGAAGAATCATAGAATAACAGAATGGTAGGGGTTGGAAGGGATCTCAGGACATCATTGAGACCAACCTCCCTGCTAAAGCAGGATCAGCTAGGGCAGGTCACACAGGAATGCATCCAGATTGAAAGTCTCCAGGGAAGGAGACTCCACAACCTCTCTGGGCAGCCTGCTCCAGGGCTACGTCACCCTCACAGTAAGGAAGATTTTTGTCAAGTTGAGGTGGAACCTCCTGGGTTCGGGTTTGTATCCATTGCCCCTTGTGCTGTCACAGGACAGCACAGTGCAAGGCTCTGCCTTGCTTCACTCACTGTGCTGGCCCCACAGCAGTGTCCCAGCAGTCCCTCTCCAGCTGCCCCAGCTGCCCTGACATTGGCTCATCCTTTGGCTTCTTGGCCTCTTCTCCCAAGTCACTAATGACAGGACAAGAGGAGACAGTCTCAGACTGCACCAGAGGAGGTTTAGATTGGACATGAGGAACAGTTTCTTCCCTGAAAGACTGGACAGGCTGCTCAGGGAGGTAGTGGAGCCACCATCCCCTGAGGGGTTTGAAGAACAAATAGGTGTGGTACTCTGGGACATGATCATGGGGGTGTTGGGTAGAAGGTAGGACTTGATGATCTCAGAGGTCTTTTCTAATCTTAATGATTCTATGATTCTGGGGTAAGGTCCTTGCCATTCTTGTGGGGAACAAGCTCACCACATGAGTGTTGTAGGTTAAGGACTCACTGCTATACCAGAGAGATGGGTGGGGGCAAGAGGATGGGGCCAGGCTCTTCTCAGTGGTGCCCAGTGACAAGAGGCGATGAACACAACCTGAAAACTAGGAGGTTCCATCTGAACAGGAGGAGAAACTTCTTTGTATGAGGGTGCTGGAGCCCTGGAGCAGGCTGATCAGAGAGATTGTGGAGTCTCCCTCTCTGGAGAGCTCCCAACCCCAGCTGCACATTGTGCTTCTGGGCAAGCTGCTGTGGGTGCCCCTGCTGTGGGTGGGCTGGATGATATGCAACCCCTACCATGCTGAGATTCTGTGTGAGAAGAGGTGTGGGACAGGCAGAAAGCCTTGGGCATGGTTGAGGCTCCTCAGCCCACCATGAAGGTGAGCAGCACACCATAACTACAGCCACTGTGTCACTGCAGAGCATGGTGAGGGACAGGGCCAATTTTTAGAAAGCTTCACCCACAGAGCTTCTGCTGTGTGCTGAAGAAGGGCACCTTCCCTGGGGCTTGTGGTACAACCAGCTGAGACTGACCTGCCTATTGCCAGAGACCCTGGGGACAAAGTTGGGTGGAGAGCATCACATCTCCTCTATCATCTCTCTCTGGTCAAGCTGACCTCTGCTTGGCTCCAGGACATGCTGCAGAGTCAACATCACTCCAGCAAGGCACCCACACATCCTTCTTGTCATAGAATGGTTTGGGTTGGAAGGCACCCTAATGATCACCTAGTGGGCAGGGACATGGCAGGGACCTTCCACTAGCCCAGGTTGTTCAAAGCCTCATCCAACCTGGCCTTGAGCACTTTCAGGGAGGCATCATCCACAACCTCCCTGAGTCACCTGTTCCGGTGTCTCCCCATCCTCACTGTAAATAATTAGTTCCTATTCTCCAGTCTAAATCTCCCCTCCACAACCTTCAAACCATTGCCTCTCATCCTATCACAAGTCCTTGTAAAAAGTCCCTTCTGAAGGAACTTGGCAGTGGCAGGCACTGAAAACCAGCAGGATCCCTCCCAGCTCTTGGGGGCCTTCAGAAACTCCTGCTGAAATGTTTTCTGCCAGCCTGGTTGCTCTCAGGTTGTTTTGCAGGGCAGTTTAGGTATGATAGAGCTCTGCAGGAACCTCATCCAAGGTCTTCCCTGACGTTTCACCTGCTCGCTGGGGTGAGCTGCTGCATGGACAGCTCAGCCTTGCTCAGGCTGCAAGGACACTTGCTTCAGAACAGCTCTCCTCCCCCACTCTCCTTGCTCCTTTCTTTCTCCTGCTTATGATGGCAGTGAATTTTTTGGGTTGATTCCCTGTCCTCATAAAGGATTATTTAGGTGGAACGCTTCAGAGTGCACCACCTGATGATTTATTGCCTTGTTGCAGCGTTAGGGGAGAGCTTAGAAGACAAATCCCAAGCTGGTTGTAATTAATTAAGAGCCTCGTTTGCCCATTCCTTTTGCAACACTAGAATTTACAGCCTCTATAAAATTCATAGAATCATTGATTTTTTTTTTAAATTTTTTTAAAAATTTTTTTTATTGCAAGAGACCTTTAAGCTCATCAAGTCCAGCTCTTAACCCAGCACTGCCAGGGCACCACTGAACCACCTCGGCACCACCTCTCCATGGCTTTGAAACCTCTCTGGGGATGAGGACTCCACCACTGCCCTGGGCAGTCTGGGCCAGGCCTTGACAACCCTTTGGGGGAGGAAATTGTTCTTTATATCCAACCTAAACCTCTGCTGGTGCAACCTGAGGTCATTTCTTTTTGCTCTACCCCCACCTGGCTCCAACCTCCTCTAAGGCAGTTGTAGAGAGCCAGGTCTCCTCTCAGCCTCTTCTCCCTGTTTTCTGAGGGGAGATACATTTTCCTGGTTTTCCAACTTCCCAGCAAGTGAAATGATCACCAAACCATCAGGTCAGGCTGGAAAAAGGGATGAAGGAGCAGCTCATTAATTTTGTCCCTGGGTTCAGCAAGGCCGAGGTCAGGAGCGGGGCTTGCTGTCATCTCTCATCCCTGCTCAGCGTGTGGAGCAGCTGACAAATCCTTCCCAAAGGTAAAAGCCCTGCAGGAGGTGGCTCAAATAAGAATATTTTTGGATGTTAGGAGACATGGAGACATGGCCTGACTCAGATGGGACCTCTGGGGTTGGTGGAATGCTCCCAGTTTTTAGCATGAATTAGGTAATGAAATGGATGTTTTCCCACCGAGGTCCTTGCAGAAGCAGCAGAGTGGGGGTTTGATGCACATTTCAGAGAGGTTTTTCAGCTTTCCCACTTAAACTGGTGATGTTTGAATAGGATATGGATCTCCAGGTGAATAGTTCTCATTTTAAAAGCCTTTTGCTTTTCGAGAGCCAGCCCTCCCCCCCTGCCTGGGTGGTGGTTTATGGCAACTTATCATCAAAACTAAGCAGCAGGATTTTTTTTTGCTGGAGCACCTGCAGGTGTTTTTGCTGATTTCTGCTCATATTATGTAGGGGTTTTCACTCCCCCGTCTTAGAATCCTAGCATCATTCAGCATCACTCCAGCAATGCAGCCACACAGCCTTCTTGTCATAGAATGGTTTGGGTTAGAAGGAACCCTAAAGATCATCTAGTTCCAAGCCCCCTGCCATGGGCAGGGTCACCTTCCACTAGCCAAGGTTGCTCACAGCCCTGTCCAACCTGGCCTTGAACACCCCTAGGAAGGAGCATCCACAACCACCCTGGGCAACCTGTGCCAGTGTCTCCTCACCTTCACTGTAAAGAATTTCTTCCTAATCTCCAGTCTAAATCTCCTCCCTTCCAACTCAAAAGCATTTCCCCTCACCCTGTCACTCCCAGCTCTTGTAAAAAGTCCCTCCCCAGCTGTCCTGTAGTTCCTTCAGGTACTGGAAAGATGTTCTAAGGTCTCTCCAGAGCCTTCTCTTCTTCAGGCTAAGCAACCCAAACTCTCTCAGCCTGTTCCCACAGGTGAGGTTCTCCAGCCCTCTGATCATCTTCGTGTCCTCCTCTGGACCCCCTCCTGCAGTTCCATGTCCCTCTTATGCTGAGGACACTGGCACTGGAGGCAGTGCTGCAGGTGGGGTCTCAGCAGAGCAGAGGGGCAGAATCCCCTCCCTGTCCTGCTCTCACTGCTTTGGATGCAGGCCAGCACAAAGCTGCTTGATGGGCTTCCAGTGACCATTGCTGGCTCCTGGTGAGTTCTGCATCAGCTGACACCCCAAGTCCTTCTCTTCGAGGCTGCTCTTGAGCCACTCCTCACCCAGCCTGGATTTGTGCCTGGATTGCCCTGACCCAGCTGCAGAACCTTGCTCCTGGCCTTTCTGAACTTCCTGAGGTTGGCTTGGACCCACCTCTGAAGCCTGTCCAAGTGCCTCTGGATGCCATCCCTTCCCTCCAGCATGTCAGCTGGGCCACACAGCTTGGTCTCATCCACAGACCTGTTGAAGCCTTGGAGCCTTCAAGAACCGCTACAAAGTGTGACTTAGCCAAGTGGTAGCCACCACAGAGTGACAAAGACAGAAGTCTCATGGAAAATGGACAGAAGCCAGAGGAGAAGGCAGACAAAGTGGGAACCACACCCTGCACTCCCCCTTTCTCTGCATCCAACAGGACAAGGCCAGTTCCAACAGAAGATCAGACATAAAAGGGGAAATTCAAAATGATCAGCAGAGCTGGAGAGGCCAAGAGGGATGGAGATATCTAACCACCTACCACCATTCCATGCAGGTCTTCAGGAGGGCTTGGAGAAGCTACTGGGGAGCAGGCAGCAGTCTCACTGGAGTCTCCCTGGGAGCAGAGAAGGTCAGGCAGAGACACCAACCAAAGACCATGGCATCAAGGTAAGGAGCTGAGCTGCTTGACAGGGATCCTGTGTCCCACAGGAGCTGTGACAGTACTGCAAACCATCCATGGTCCTGGAGCAGGTACAGATGTCCTATATTGCTCACCTGGTCTAGAGGTCACTTCAGGTGGATGTGGACATTACTCCCATGTGCTCAGGCAGAAGAGTTTTCTAACATCCCCTATGGTTTCCAAGCAGGTGCTGGGGCAGGTGCTGAGAGAGCTGCAACCTCTTTGCACTGCTGAGCAGCAGTTCATTGAGAAGTTCTTCCAGCTAAGTCACAGTGCTGCAGACCTTCAGGTGCTGGAGGTGAGTATGAGGACTTTGTCCTCTCTCTGGCTCGAGTCAAGCCTCAGCAGCCACAGTGGGCTGGCTGCTCACCTCCCTCAAGGACCTGAGCTCTCCTGGGCTTTCATTCTCTGGTAACCACCAGTGGGGAAGCTTAAGACCTCCCGATGACAGTGAAGAGTGGAATTGGTCCTGATAGCTCCAATAAAGCCACAGGATCTCTAAGCAGGACTCCAGTGCTTCAGAATGGTTTGGGTTGGAAGGCATCATCTAGTTCCAAAACCCCTGGTGTGGGTAGTGACACCTTCCCCTAGACCAAGGTGCTCAAGGACTCACCCAGCCTGGCTTTGAACACCTCCAGGGAGGGGACATCCACAACTTCTCTGGGCAGACTGCTCCATGTCTCACCACCCTTGTGGGGAAGGGCTGAAGTGCCAGGCAGCAGGAACTGAGCCCAAGTTTTCCTCTCTAGCCAAGGGCAGGCATCATTGTTCCACTCCTATTCTTTCTTTCAGGTACCTGCCACTAGAGGAGAAGACAGCATGGCATCTCCAGGGGACTCCCCTTGCCCCAAGCCTCAGAGCCAGTACGTGGGTGATCATAGAATCATTAAGGTTGGAAATCAGGATCATTGGGTCCAACCTTAACTCAACTGCCATGACCTGATGATGAGAATGCATATGGCTGCCCTCACAAGGTTGTGGTCTGCAGTGTCCTACAGGGACTGCCTGAGGATCTGACAGAGGCATTTTTTCCCCACTCCATTGACCATCTTGATGTCTAACAAGTGGTCTCAGGCTTGCACCCTGGATAGCCACCAAACCCAGGAGGCATCCTTACTGGGCATGCAGAGAGGAGGAGCAGAGCCACTGGTTCTGGGTCTGCTTCAGGGTGGATCAGAAAGTGAGGTTTGTGTTTCACAAAGAGCTCTGGTTGGGTCAGTTCTCTTCCCTTACTGTCACAGAATGGTTTGGGTTGGAAGGGACCTTAAAGATGATCTGAGTCCATCCCCTGCCACAGGCAGGGACACTTTCCATTAGACCAGGTTGCTCAAGGCCCCATCCAACCTGGACCTTGAACACTTCCAGGGAGGGGGCAATTATTTCATAGAATCATAGAATCACAGAATGGTAAGATTGGAAGGGACCTCAAGGATCATCCAGCTCCAACCCCCTGCCATAGGCAGGGACACCTCCCACTAGCACAGCTCACTCAAGGCCTCGTCCAACCTGGCCTTGAACACCTCCAGGGAGGGAGCAGCCACAACCTCCCTGGGCAACCTGTGCCAGTGTCTCACCACCCTCACTGTAGAAGTTCAGGAAAGAGGCAGAAGAAGAGCTTCAAAGAAAGGCAGAATGTGCTGGGAGACTGTGTCCTAAAGCAGAAATAGGCTGTGGAACAGAAAGCCCCTTAAATGTCAGCACAGACTCACTGAATTGATCATTTGGCTGCCAAAACAGGACATTTCAACATCCTTCCACAAGCAGAGATGGGGATGACCCAAGTGATACAGAAGGCCCTGCAGATGGCCAGGGGCCCCATGGCCCTCCCCATTTAATCACCCCTTTGTTCTATTTTGAAGCCTGGAAGAAGCCACAATGCAGTTGCTGAGTGAGATCTTCAGCTGCCTGGAAGCAGAGCTGAGAGGACTTCTAGATGTCTGCAATAAGGTCCACCCATTCAGCTGCTTGCAGGTCCTGGTTACCTTGAATGACTTTGTCTTGGAGGAGTGGGGCTCCTCCTCAGCTCTCCACTCGTCCTTCCTCAGCACCATCCTGGGCAACCTGCTGCTGCTGGCCAAGAGCAACTTCAAAAGATGCATTGTGAGTGGCAGGAGGAATTAGAGCAAGACCTGAGTGATGAGCAGACAACACCTAACTGGGTGGGAGTGTTGATCTCCTGGAGGGTAGGAAGGCTCTGCAAAGAGATCTGGACAGGATGGATGGATAGGTCAAGGTCATCTGTATGAGGATTAGCAAGGCCAAGTTCTGGGTCCTGCACTTCATAGAATCATAGGATTGCCAGGGCTGGAAGGGACCTCAAGGGTCATCCAGCTCCAACCCTCCTGCCACAGGCAGAGACACCTCACACTAGATCAGGTTGCTCAGAGCCACATCCAGCCTGGCCTTAAAAACATCCAGGGATGAGGCTTCCACCATCTCCCTGGGCAACCTGGGCCAGTGTCTCACCACTCTCATGCTGAAGAACTTCTCCCTAACATCCAATCTGAATCTACCCACTTCTAGTTTTTCTCCATTCCCTCTAGTCCTATCACTACCAGACACCCTAAAAAGTCCCTTAGCAACCACACTAAGGTCTTCTTGGAGCCTTCTCCTCTCCAGCCTGAACAGTCCCAACTCTCTCAGTCTGTCTCCATAAGAGAAGTGCTCCAGCCCTCTGACCATCTGATCCACTTGGGTCACAGCAACCCCATGAATGCTCCAGGCTTAGGGCAAGGTGGCTGGAAAACTGCTTGGTGGAGAAGGACCTAGAGAGGTTGGTTGATAGCTGGCTGAAGGTGAGCCAGTGTGTGTCCAGGTGGCTGAGAATGCCACCAGCATCCTGGCTGGGTCACAAGTGGTGTGGCCAGCAGGACCAGGGCAGGGATTATCCCCCCTGTAGTGAGCACTGGTGAGGTCACCTAGCATAGCTTAGTGTCCAGCCTCAAACAAGGGAGCTCAGCTACCTCCCCAAAGATGGAGAAAGTGGCCCACACGACAGATCTGCTTCCTCTGTGGCCTTAGTGCACCACAGGCTGGGGCCACAGCACATCTGAGCACTGTGTCCTGTGTGTCATTACCAGGGCACCTTGTGCAGGGAGATGGAGGAGGCAAAGATGCCCAGCAAGATGAAAGGAGGCATCCTGCCCTCCCTCAGCCGCTTCGAGCAGTTCGTCAACTTCTCCCAGGAGCTGTGCAGGACAGCAAGGTGGAGAAGGGAGCTGGACAAAGCACACCTCAGGCTGGCCAGAAGTGTCCTCAGCAGCAGTGAGTATGCAGGGTGGTGGTTGTAAAGCACAGGAATTGTTAAGGCTGGCCCAGGGTAGCAACGGAGTCCCCATCCCTAGGGGGGTTTCGGAGCCATGGAGATGTGGTGCTGAGGGACACGGTTTAGTGGTGACCTGGCAGTGCTGGGCTCATGGTTGGACTCCATGATCTTAAACATCTCTTCTAACCACAATTCTATGATTTGATGGTGCTCTCCTGAGATCTTGAGTAAACTTTCCACTGGTGACCAAAGCCTGGCAGCATCTGCATCTCATGTCCTTCCAGACCCAGGCTGCAGGGTCTTCTCTCCACACCTGATTTGTCCATTTCTTTCCAGTTGATAACCTGTCCTCAGCAAACCTGAAGGTGAGCACAGATATGGTCATGATGGAAAATTTCCACCACATTCACTGCTTCCTGTGCCAAAAGGAGATCCTCTGCCTGGAGGGCGTGAAGAGAGAAGCCAAGCAGAGGTACAGTGAGCACATGGAGAAATACATCACCCAGAACCTGGGCCAGCCACTGGAGAAGCTCCATGTGAGTACAGGATAAACAGAGCTTTGCCTGTGTCTTGAAAGGCAACTGCACTTCCCAGTTAACTGCTGTTCAGATCACTCCTCCCCAGATCCAGTCTGGCATCATACTGGTTTGTTATCATGTCCCCAGTGCTCCCACCCCTCCTCTGGCCACTTCTGGCTGGGCTTCACCACAAAGCACAGCCCCAAGGCTCAACAGTATGAGAGGAAACACCAAATAGGGTGGGAGTGTTGATCTGCTCCAAGATAGGAAGGCTTTGCAGAGGGATCTGGCCAGGCTGCATCAATGTGCCAAGGCTCAACAAGACCAATTGCTGGGTCCTGCGCTTGGGTCACAACCACCCCATGAAGGTTCTGGCCTTGGGGAAGAGGGGCTGTAAACTGCCCACTGGGGAAGGGCTCCTCCAGGTACTGGTTGACAACAGCTGAAAATGAGCCAGGGTCTGCCCAGGTGGCCAAGAAGGCCACCAGCATCTTGGCTTGGACCAGTAGGACCAGAGATTGTCCACACCTGGTGAGGCCACACTTTGAATCTTGGGATCAGTTTTGGGCCTCTCACTCCAAGAAAGACATTGAGGGGCTGGAGCAGGTCCAGAAGAGGGCAATAAATCTGGTGAAGGTTCTGGAGAGGAGCAGGTAAGGGACCTGGAGTTGTTCAGCCTGGAGAAAAGAACACTGAAGGGAGAGACCTTCTGGCCCTCCACAATTCCCTGCAAGGAGATTGGAGCCAGCTAGGGGTTTGTGTTGCTCTGCCACTTGTTCCTTGGGAGAAAAGAGGAAACAACCCCAAGCTGCATCAGAGGAGGTTTAGGTTGGACACAAGGAACAATTTCTTATCTGCAAGAATGGTCAGAACAGGTGCCCCAGGGTGGTGGTGGAGTCACCATCCCTGGAGGTGTTCAGGAAATGAGTGGAGATGGCCCTTTGGGACATGGTTTAGTGACCATGGAGCTGTTGGGTTGATGTCTGGAGTCACTTCCAAAGGTCTTTCCCAAGTGACACCACTCTATGGTGCCATGCTGGGCTCAGCCACTGTGTGGAGGCCTGAGGACCTGTTCAGAGCCCACTCTGGGTTGCGTGCCTGTGCCTGGCAGATGCTGGCTTCTCTTTGCATGGCTGTCTGGCTTCATCAGCCCAACACTGCTTCACCCTTCCCCAGGGGCTGCTCTGTTAACTGAGCTAAGAGCATCTGGCTTCACTAACTCCACCAGACAGCCCCCTTCCTCCCACAGATGATGGCTCCTCAGAGCTCTCCTTACTCCACTCCTCTCTGGTCTAAAACATCTCCCAGACTGGGAGCAGCCTGAATTATTTATGGAGCCTGCTCCTTTCAATTTGTTTCCAGTCTTCACTGTCAAACATCTTGTAGGTTTGTCTAGAAGATCAGCCTGGTATCTTATCCTACCTGCAGCCCTGCTGTGTTGATGGCCTCAAAGTCTTCTGCTGGGAGGGAAGATATCATTTCACAACTCACAACAAAGCAAAGCATGTCAAATATGAGGATACTTGGATTAAATTCTGCTCTGGGACTTCCAGAGTCCTGAGACAGCCTCCTCCAACAGTCCATGTAGCTCTTCAGGTTTGAGGACAAATTGCCAACATCAAGAGATGTTGCAAAGGGGCTTAAGTGATGTTGAAGCCCACTTCTGGTCTTGAAATCAGCTTATACATTGAGAAACCTCTTCCTATCCAAAAGCTCTTGGGATTTGGGGTATTGCTCCCCAGTGGAACTACCCAAGAATGGAGATTTTTGGGTGGCAGGTACAGGAAGGTGGACAGGGGCCTTTACTTACCCAGATGTGGCACACCACATCCAGCTGTGGCAGAGACAGAGATGGATTGCACATCTACCCCTGCTAAGAGGTCTTACTAAACTAGAGCAAAGGTAGTGGAGGGCCACCTGCACGGTGAGGAGAGGCTGAAGGAGCTAGATTTGGGCAGCCTGGAGAAGAAACAACTCCTGGGGCACCTAGCAGCCACCTTCCCTAGAAGATTAGTGAGGTGCACTGCAGGATGGTGAGAGACAACAGTCAGGAAGTGTCAAATGGAAAGTCCCAGCTGGACAGAAAGGAAAAAAAAAAGACTAAGGATACTAAAACCTTGGAACAGTTTGGCCAGAGAGGTTACAGAGACTTCATCCTTAAAAGTTTTCAAGACCTATCTTGAGAAATGCCCCAGCAACCCCTGTTGGAATTCATTGTTGAACCTGATGTGAGCAAGAGGTTGAACAAGAGACCTCCTGAGGTCACTTCCTGGCCAACTCTGTGCCTGAAAAGCTCATGCAGAAGAAAATGTGCCAGCATCTAGGCTTTTGTGGAGCTACACTGCCTGTGGCAGTCATCTGAAAGCTAACTGAGGTCTGTAACCTTTGGGTTGGTGTGGCTCTGGGCTCTGAAGCATCAACCATGCTTGGGGTAGGACATATGCTCCTTTTGAACCCCCTCCCTCCAGACCAACCTTTCTTGTTTGAGATAACAATAAAATCACAGAATCACAGAATGGTAAGGTTGGAAGGGACCTCAAGGATCACCTAGTTCCAATCCCCTGCCATAGGCAGGGACACCTCCCACTAGCACAGCTTACTCAAGACCTCTTCCAACCTGGCCTTGAACACCTCCAGGGAGGGAGCAGCCACAACCTCCCTGGGCAACCTGTTCCAGTGTCTCACCACCCTCACTGGAAAGAACTTCCTCCTGACATCCAGTCTAAATCTCCCCTCTGCCAGTTCAAACCCATTGCCCCTTGTCCTGGCATTGCAAGACCTTGTAATTAGTTCCTCCTCAGCCTTCCTGTAGCCCCCTTCAGATCCTGGAAGGCTACTCTAAGGTCTCCTGGAAGCCTTCTCTTCTCCAGGCTGCAGAATCCCAACTCTCTCAGCCTGTCCTCACAGCAGAGCTGCTCCAGCCCTCTGAGCATCCTCATGGCCTCCTCTGGACCCACTCCAACACTTCCATGTCCTTCCTGTGCTGGAGGCTCCAGAACTGCACACAGTAACATCTTGAAAGAATTGAGAATACCTGAGTTTTGCTTCAGATTCCCATGCCCTCCAATCCCACCTCTGCCTCCAAACCTTCTGTATTGAGCAAAGCTGTGTGAAGCATCAAGGACCAGGAGTGTTTTCTCCAAAAGCCCCACTGCAATCCTTGCAGATGCTGCTCACTGAGTAGGGAGGGGAGAGAACTGATGAAACTCCCCCAAGCTCTTCTTTCCTGGAGGATAATTGACCTCCAGCACTTCATTCCCACTTAGACATGGGAGGGCAGCTGGGGAAAGCAGTCAGTCAGGTTTCAAGCACAACACAGGAGTCCACCTTGGGGCAGCTCCTCAGTGATTGTCTCCTTGCCTTCCCAGCACTTCTTCGAAGGGGTGAAGGCTCGTGTGGCTCAAGGGGTGAAAGAGGAAGAGGTCAGCTTCCAGCTAGCCTACAGCAAGCAAGAGCTGAGGAAGGTCATTGAGAAATACCCTGGCAAGGAGGTGAAAAGAGCCCTTGAGACCCTCTACAGGACAACCCGCAAGTATCTCTCCCCAGAGGAAAACCTTCTGCCGGTAAAGGGGTCTGGGTCTACCACCGTGGTGTTGGAGGGGGCTCCAGAGCAGCATGCCTAGCAGCTGTGGGCTGAGGGGACCTGATGGTCTGTTTCTGCCTAGGTGGTGTGGCAAGCCATGCAGCAGGAGTTCATACGTCAGTACCTGGAGTTGGAGCACCTGATCCAAGCCTGCTATGCAGGGTCAGGGATCGCCATGGACTTCACCTTGGAGGACTTGCAGAGCTACTTCAGCTCCATCACTCTGGGAAACATGTAGAGGCAACCCTCTCTGGATGGTTATTGGGAGCTGCTCAGGAGCCCTCTTTGGCACTTACAGCTTCAAGAAGCCCAGCTCAAAGCCCTTCCCAAGCTGAAGGCTGATACACGAGGGTCTCCTCCTGAACTTAATATCAAAGTGCCCCTGGCTGCTTGGTCTTGGATCTGCCTTTGGGAAGAGGAGCTTTTAGACCCAAACTACAGCTCCTCTGCTCCAAGAAACCATTAGACAAGTAGTAAAACACCCTCCTAGACCTCAAATGGCTGCCAAAGTGCAGCAAGAGCTGGTTCTTAACCTCTTCAGAAGGCCATTTCCCACCACAGCTGGGCAGTGGAAAGTGTCTTCTCTCCAGTAGCTTTCTCCTTTTGACCTCCTCTCAGGTTTCCCAATGGCCCTGTGCTGGTCTAGCACAGCTGTTGAGACACTCAGACACCTGGGCACTTGCTACACCCAGGTGCCAGAACATGCCCCAGTGCTCCACCAGCAGTGGAGACAGATGGAAGTCTCTAAGTGAAAAAGAGAATATGCTTGGCTGTAAACTGGAGCAGAGCAGATTCAAAGTGGTTTGTGTCCACCTGCATGAAGCATCTTCTCTAGAAACATCACATCCTGCTAATGTAATACATTTTGTGTTGTCAAAAACGTGGCTTCTGTATCTTGTGATCATCATCATGGGGCTAACAAAATGTCCATCATAACCTTCTCTCCAGAAATCTGGAAATCCTGGACTCCTTGGTTCAGTACCAATTAACAATCAGGTCCATCATGGTGACACAGGGTTAAGGACCAGGGCAGACCTGCAGGGACACTGATCAGTTAGAAGCACATCCAGTAGCAGACTGAAAAACAGCAATTCTAAATCAACAGGCAGATATGGAGTGAAGGCCCTGAGAAGAGCTTAAATATCCTCAGGGCTCATTGATGTGGCTGGAAGCCCCAAGCTGAGGCTGATGAGGGATATTAAGTCCAGTTAATGCCCTCAAAGCTCTGTCAGGTGTCAACATCTATGGTTCTATTGCTAGTACCTGGGGGAGCAGCTTTGAAGTTTTAGTAAAGAAAAATAGGAGGATTTTTTTTCCCCCAGGATGGGAGGTCTGGGAGGTCCACCTGCTACTTGTGCTTCTGCCTGCCAGCTCCACTGCACAGCTATGGAGCTCTTGCCTTTGTGGGGGTTGGTCTCTTCTCCCAGGAAACAGGTGATAGGACAGGAGAAAATGGCCTCAAGCTGCACCACGGGAGGTTTAGGTGGGACATGAGGAACAATTTCTTCCCCTTGAAGGGTTGTCAAGCCCTGGTCCAGGCTGCCCAGAGCAGTGGTGGAGTGCCCATCCCTGGAGGGCTTTCAAAGCCATGGAGATGTGGTGCTGAGGGCCATGGTATGGTGGTGACCTGGCAGTGGTGGGTGATGTTTGGACTCCATGAGCTTAAAGGTCTTTTCCAGATGAGATGATTCCATGATTCTATACTGGCTGGTAGCCTGGCACCTACACCTCATCCGGCTTTCACTACTGGCACCTTGCAGTGCTCCCAGACACAGAAATTGCCTCACAGGGCAGTCAGACCTCAGCATGCTGACTGGTAGAAACTAATCTCAGAGGCAAAGAGGTCGACAGGCACTTTGCCTGCTGCCTGGGAGGTGGGGAACCTACTGCAGCTGCTTACCACAGCTCCCCTTCTCCAGGGCCACCCTTGCTGGTTCCTACCGGTTAAGTCAGCTCAGTCTGAGCACCATCCTCAGCTGTGCTTTGAAAGAGAAGATTAACATTAAGTGGTTAAAATATCCAGACTCTTCTTTTGGTTTTGGAGCTGCTCCAAGTAGCTGGATCTCTACGCCCTTCAGGTCAAGGTACAGCTCTGCTAGCAGCTCTGGTTTCTAATCTCCTTGGCTTTTCACCCTCCTTCTCCTGTGACGTTGCTGCTCACACAGCTCAACTCCAGGCTGCAGGAAGGGGATAGTCATAAGGCAACCATCCAGCACTGGATTGTCTGAGCTCTTCCTCCTCTCTTGCAGGTACTCAGCTGATTTTATGCACTCTGATCTCCTTGTGGTTTGCTGAAGTGCAGCTGTGAGAGGAGGAGGTTGGGAGCTGCAGGTTCTGCCCTGAGGGCTCTGCAACTTGGGAGCAGCCAGGAAGACTTCCTGGGTGGGAAGGGTTTTGCAGAAGGACCAGGTTGCTGGGGGGCTGAAGTTGTTAAACCCGAAAGGAGGCTGGAGCCAGGTAGGAATGGACCTCTTCGCCTGAAGAACAAGAGATAGGACAAGAGAAAGTGGTCTCAGGTTGCCCCAGGGAAGTTTAAGTTGGACGTGAGGAACAATTTCTTCCCCTTGAGGGCTGTCAAGACCTGTCCCAGGCTGCCCTGGGCAGTGGTGGAGTCCTCATCCCTGGAGGGCTTTCAAAGCCATGGAGTTGTGGTGCTTAGGGCCATGGTTTGGTGGTGACCTGGCAGTGCTGGGTTTATGGTTGGACTTGATGATCTTAAAGCCTTTTCCAACCAAAACCATTCCATGACTGTAAACAGCAAACATCATCTGCAGGGAGGAGGGCCAGTGACTCTCTGCTGCCCTGGTAACAGCTTCACCCTATAACTGATGCAGTCACTGGGCACAGTCCGAGCCATGCTGCAACCCCAGCTTGGGCTTAAAGACTGTGAGGTCCCAGCTGAAGCAAACTCCTCTGCCCACCGTGAGCAGATGTCTTGGTAAAAGTGTCTGGTCCCATGCTGAACTTGCTCCTGGGTCAGCTGTAATTTGAGATCTCCCCTTGTCAGTCACTGTGCTGCAGAATAGCAGTGCCAGAGGACATGAAGCCACCACGAAACAGCCAGAAGCAGAAGCACCATAACCGCAGGCTACTGAGTCCTCCAGACCTCTCTGCTACAGCTCCTTAAACCTCTGGCGTTAGCCTCAGTCTCTGCTGCTCTGGTGTCAACTTGTGGCCCACGTTCTACATCTACTTTATATAGGCAGCAGAAGGGATTCTGTCCCCTTCCTGGAAGGGGAATGACACAGCCCCTTTCCACGGGGACACCAAGCAACTGTTTCAGCCCTGGTGCCACCTCCTCCTAGGAATATTCTTTGCCCCAGAGACATTTCCCAACACACTGCCAGGGTTCACCTCATCTTCACCCTCTGTCTTTGTTCTACCTGGATAAGGTCCAAACCTGGACAGGAAGGAGACTGGGACGAGACCAGAGAGGGAAGGAGGGAAGGATCACACACTTGGTCCATACATGGTGCACACAGGTTTTGGTGAATTAGGAGCTCATCTTGGTGACATTAGCCATCAGCAAGGTCACCCAGCTGATCCACCAGAGCTGGTCCTAATCAGGGGCTCTGGAATGCTCAGGTCCCACTAGAGCAAGACAGGGGTCTGAAACCCTCCTAGGGAGGAAAATTTATTGCTTCTGTACTTGTGCCACCTGCAGGCCAAACGAAAACCTCTTTGATCTCCATTCACATTCTCCAGGTCCAACACCTGGACCATTTCCTTGAGTAGCTGGATGCTCTTAAACTTCATGTTCTGGTTCCCAGCCCTGAGATGATGTCCTGGAAGGAGAAGCAAGGGAGTCCCCCCCAGTGTTTCATCCAGCACCTGGACCACCTTGTGTTGACCGTGAAGAGCATTGAGGACACTGTGGCCTTTTATTCCAAAGTCTTGGGCATGCAGGTGGTGACTTTCAAGGTAATGTGGGGCACAGGCTTGGCTTGGGTCTAAGGGACCTTCAGCTGCATTCTAGGCCAGAACAGCCCCAAACTGAGAGCTTATATCACTCGGGTTTGGAAGCAGCTGCCTGTAGGCTGTAGGACATTCTTGGATCGCTCTGCATCTTGAGGGATGTCATGGGATCCTTGCAGGGCTCAGTTCTTGTCCTCAGCAAGAGTCCAGAGCTAGCAGGGCACTACATAGATGAGAAGATGCTGAAGGCTTCCAGCCCTGCAGGTCCCATCACACTTTGAGTCTTTCCTCTGGGACAGGGGAATCGCAAAGCTTTGCACTTCGGCAACCAGAAGTTCAACCTGCATGAGGCTGGGAAGGAGCTGGAGCCCAAGGCTCGGTGCCCAGTCCCTGGCTCTGCAGATATCTGCCTTATCACAGAGGTGGCCCTGGACCAGCTACTGGATCATCTGAAGGTGAGGAAGGCATAGAGTGTCCCCAGGTCAGTGTGATCCCCAAGAGGCATGAAGCCAGAGCCTTCTGTGTGACCTCCTGGGGTCTGTGTCTTGGGGGATGTCAGAATCATCTCCTCCAATGAAGGAGGTGGAGCTCTTCTTCTCAGGGCTGGGCTGAAGAGCACACAACACCCTGGTAGGACTACCTGAAGCATTAAACCTCTGTTCTTCTGTCTCCTCCCAGGCCTGTGGGGTGACTATTGAAGAAGGTCCTGTGGGCAGAACCGGTGCCATGGGGCCAATTACATCCGTTTACTTCAGAGACCCCGATGGGAACCTGATCGAGGTTTCCAAGTACTGCAAAGATGTGGCTGCATCCAACAGAGGTGGACCCTGACCACAATCTGTACCCTGCCCATCTGCCAGCAGAAGCCACACTTTTGCTGCTCATCTTACAGGTTCCAGCTTTTATTTGGCAAAGCTAGGGCAGGTTTCAAAAGCCAGCCATAGAAGTAGGACTTTGCCATTAATTAATAAAAAGCAATTCCTCGAACAGTTTCTTCCCCAAAAGATTTGTCAAAGCCTGGCTCAGGCTATCCAGAGCAGTGGTGGAGCCTCCATCCCCAGAGGGGTGTCAAAGCCATGAAGAGGTGGTGCTGAGGGACATGGTACGGTGGTCCCCTGGCAGTGCTGAGGTAATGATTGGTCCTGATCATCTGAAAGCTCTCTTCCAACTCAAATAGCTCTAACATTCTAAAAATCAACAACAAAAAAACACTGAAGAAGGACGTGGGGTTCTTTAAGAGGAGTAGTTCCCCAGGTGGCCATGCTGTGGAAGCAACGTTAAGATGGACTGGAAGGCAGAGAGGTCTCTTCTGACCTCTGCAGTCCAAAATCTCAAAATCTCCTCTCAAATGGAGATAATTCCTGAACTGTACTTTTCTTTTTTCTGTTTTCTTTTCCCCCCTCCCCCACTTTCCCGGGAAATCCAATATTTTCCATGCCATGAAAAAACACCAAACCCTAAAAAACTTCAGGTTGTCACCAGCTGCTGCTGGCCCTAGGGATGAAGCTGCTTCCAGTTGGGCATTCAAGACCAGAGCTGCCATGGGACAAAACCACAGAGATCTCAGAACCTTCATTTTGAGAATGGAACCCGAGGAGGGACCCCCCAGAGAGGGACCCCGAGGTGGGTGGGGCTGACGGCTGCTGTCCAGGGTGCTGCAGGAGAGGTCTGGTCCTGACCCCCAAACGTGGGTCCTGTCCCATGCGTGGGTCTTGCCCGTGGGAGAGGGCATCCTGCTCCCACTAGTCCAACCTCACCTTTCGCACCGCTCTCCACTGGTCAGAGCTTCTCCTTGGCCAAGAGCTTGCATGAGTGGAGCCTTTCACCCAAGGAACAAATTCCTGACTAAAGTGAGCAGTGAGTGGGTGAGCATTGCGTGGGCACAGCTTCCATCCAAATTCATGGCATTGAGGTGATGGAGTAGGTCCAGGAAGGGCAACAGAGTGGCTGAAGGGTCTGGAGAACAGTGAGGAGCAGCTGAGGGAACCAAGGTTGTTCAGACTGGGGAAAAACAGACTGGGAGGACACTTTCTGAAAGGAGGAGAGAGGAAATGCTCTGAAAGGAGGTTGGATACAGGTGGGGATTGGTCTCTTCTCCCAAGGAACAAGTGACAGGACAAGACCGGTTCAAGTTGCCCCAGGGAAGCTTTAGGGTGGACACGAGGAACAATTTCTTCCCCTTGAGAGTTGTCAAGGCCTGGCCCAGGCTACCCAGGGCAGTGGCAGAGTCCCCATCCCTGGATGGGTTTCAAAGTCACGTAGATGTGGTGCTGGGGAAGAGGGTTTGGTGGTGACCTGGCAGTGCTGGGTTAAAGTTGGACTTGACAAATTTAAAGGTGTTTTCCAGCCAAAACGATGTTATGAGTTTATGGTTCCATGAACTTCTGGCTTGAGATTTCAGTTATTGGTTGATTACTAAGACAGATCAAGCCTGGCTCTGTACTGGAAGTGTTCTTACAATCATTGAGTTCCTACCATAAATATGTTTGGGGAGAAACATTTCCTTTTCTTAATTTCCAGTGCCATTTACCTTGGAACAGCAGCAGCATGAAGGACAGTGGTTCTTTTCTTATTCATCCAGAGAGGAGAAGTCAGGGACTTTGGTGACACCATATTAATCACTGAACCCTCCGTGTCACACAGGCTGGGCTCTAATTTCACACAGACCATTTATTCCCTTGGCTCTTTTAAAGCTTCACTCCCCTTGTCAGGGGTTTGGGCCTCCTAATTCCCTAAGGATGTGACACATCTGGTGCTTGAGACTGGAAAGAAGGAGTGAGACACTTTTCCTGGGCTGGGATGCTGGAGGTGTTTTCAGGGCCCTGAGTTTTTAGAGGAAATAGTGTGAATGAAACACATCTGAGCCATTGCTGTAGCTCCTGGCAACCAGGGAAAGGACAAGGTGCAAGAGGCACAAAGTGGAACCAGGAGATACTGTCTGAACATGAGGAGAAACTTCATTACTTTGAGCCCCCCAAAGCAGCTTTGTTTCATATTAGAGGTTTAGCTATGATGAGATAAGGTTCTGGGCTTCCCAGTTCAAGAGAGACAGGGAACTGCTGGAGAGAGTCCAATGGAGGCTCTGGAGATGCTGAGGGGCCTGGAGCATCTCTGCGGGGAGCAAAGGCTGAAAACCCTGGGGCTGCTGAGCCTGCAGAAGAGCAGCCTGAGAGGAGACCTGAGCAATGCTCAGCAAGAGCTAAAGGGTGGGGGGCAAGAGGATGGGGCCAGGCTCTTCTCAGTGTCCTGCCCAGGGATAGGACAAGGGAAATGGGCACAAAGCAGAACCCAGGAGGTTCCACCTGAACAGAAGGAGAAACTTGTTTGGTGTGAGGGTGCTGAAGCCCTAGAGCAGGCTGTTCAGAGATGTTGTGAAGCCTTCTCCTTTGGAGAGCTTCCCACTGCATCTGGAATTCAGGGCAAGCTGCTGTGGGTGCTCCTGCTTCAGCAGGGGGTTGGACTGGATGGTCTCCAGAGGTCTCTTCCAGCCCCCACCATGCTGGGACTCTGAGTTTCTGTGAAGCAGAAGGTGAATTCTCTTTGTTGAGAGATCATCTTCAACCACAGCCAGGCTTTGCTGGGCAACAGCTGCTGTTCTCATCAGGACAAGAAGAGCCTGAAGTGCTCAGCATAAATAGGTGGCTCTGGGGAAGTCACTAGCCACAGATCAGCCTTCTAGCTGGCAGTGTCCTAGCCTCTGCTGGGCTCCCATCTCTTGGAACAGCCCTTACTGGGTAACTTCAGAATGGAATTGAAAACCTGATGGTCTACAGAATGCAGCACGAAATCTTAATGCAGAAAATTGATTTCCTTCAGTTCTTTATTCAGAAAGATTCAGTGTGGACATGATGGACAGTAGGAGAGTGGACAAACAGTTTGGGTCTGGCTGGGAAGTTTCTCTGCATAGACTACTACTAGCAAGCTGAAGAGGAACCAGCCCACATTCCCTCTTGCCTGTCTCATCCCACCCTTCCTCCAGCAACAGGTTCCATTCCTACACCATGGTCATCATGGAAGCAAGCCCTTTGGGTCAGCAGTCACAGTGTTTGGTTAATCATAGAATCATAAAATGGTAAGGTTGGAAGGGACCTCAAGGATCATCTAGTTCCAACCCCCTGCCATAGGCAGGGACACCTCCCACTAGTACAGGTTATTCAAGGCCTCATCCAAATGTTAATGTCCAGGGGAATGGCTCTCCATCTCAATGCTCAGAAAGAACATGGGGTGAGGAAGCCTTTTGGTGGAGCACAAGTACCAGTTTCATCCCAGACGAGCTAAGAGCTGAGCCTCAGTCAGCTGTCCCTCCTCTTCCAATGTCACTCACAGCGTGCCTGCACCCAGGTCATCATCCAGAGTTGCCCATCTCTGCACCAGCTACAGAGACCACCTCTGGTGAGCCATCTCTGAGGACATGCCTGGGTAAAGCCAGGAGGGGTGTGGTGTGGCCCAGCCCTAGTGCTGGCAAGGGATCACTCCTGGGAGGCATGGGCCGTGGGTGTAGGACTGATGGTAGGTACTTCACCTGGCCACTGCCTTTCATTCAGGTGAGACAAAAGGTTTTAAGGACCCTTGAACTAGCAGAAAGGTGACAAACACTTCCCAAGGACTGCAAGAACCAGGAGGGTTTACTGGGAGAGAAAACCCACCCCTCTCTGCTTGAGAGTTTCCGCAGGCAGAGCAGTCTGCAGTCACTGAGGGGTTGTCCATCTGACCAGCATGACCAACCATCTGAAAAGCACCCAGAAGAGCACTGAGAAAAGCACACACTTGGCAGCTGAACCTCCTCTCCTCTCCAGACTTGGTGGCTCTGCACAGAAAAAGCTTTGAATGCAACTTCCAAGACCACCTAGAGACAATTCCTTCTGGGGAACCAGCTTCCAGAGGATCCCTCAGGCTCCTCAGAGATCCCCCATGGGATTCTTTTTTCTTTGTTTGTTTGTTTGCTTGTTTGTTTGCAGTGGCTCTTCAGCATCCACCACGAGTTGAAATTTCACCTGCATGCTAATTGCTGCCACAGAGACATCTCTTGTCTCGTGGGCTCCTCTGGTATAGAAGCATCTACTTTGACTTCACGGGGTGGGAGCTTTCCTGTTGTTGGAAATCAATAGTAAAGCACCAATGAAGAAAGGAATCAGAGTTTCACCAGGACAAGTCTCTCACCAACCCCCCCACTGGCTGTTCCATCACAGGCTGCACGCCAGCTGGGAGCTGTCTGACAGGTTCTCCAGGTTGTCCACCATGGTGATGATGGTTTCTATTTTTTCTTCCGGGAGCACGTGAGAGGCATTGGAACGAAACTTCTTCAGGAGTGATTCTTTGCTCAGAGGCTTCCTCCAGTGGCCATAAAAAGTGTCACATTTGCCTGTCAGGACATCTCCACTGTGCAGGAGCAGTGCTACCTCTCCATACATCTTGTCAAAGTTGGCCACGTTGTCTTCAGGGTGCTCCACCACCACTTTGTCCAGCAGCTCCCTCAGCTCCTGCCGGTGGATGCTGGTCTCTGCGAAGGAGCCGAGCCCCACCTCACCATCCAGCAGGGCAGCACAGGCATTGAACTGGAAAGAGTGCCTGGCCTGGTGCTCCGAGCTGGGGAAGGGCCGGTTGATGTACTTGGACACTGGGATCTTCAGCACAATGGTGCGGATCAAAGAGGGAGAGAAGGACCCCGCGTAGTTGATGAAGAGGTTCCGGACAGACAAGGCAGCATCCACCACCCAGTGCATCCCCAGGTGGGCTGGGAACCTCTTGAAAGCAATATCCTGCTTCTCCAGGAGGAACTCGTGCTGCTCGCTTGGCGTGGAGAGCGGTTTGGGTTGATAGACGCCGTAGAAGACGCTGAAGCCAGAGCAGCCAGGGATGTCATCCAGGATTAAGGGGTTGGCCTCCATCCCTCGGGCAGCCAGCAGAGCTGCCTCGAAGCCCAGGCGGGTGGCGTTGCCGATGTGCAGCGGCTTGGCTTGGGTGGCAGCGTTGGCCATCGGTGCCCCCGCGAGCGATGCGGCGATGCCCAGGGCATGGGTGCACTGGGCCGTGCTGAGGGACAGCAGCTTGGCAGTGGCTGCT
Source organism: Eubucco bourcierii (assembly GCA_013396675.1). Classification (NCBI taxonomy): domain Eukaryota; kingdom Metazoa; phylum Chordata; class Aves; order Piciformes; family Ramphastidae; genus Eubucco; species Eubucco bourcierii. Next base: position 186,552 of record VWZE01002902.1, read on the forward strand.
GCGCTGCCCATAGTCCCCACCACTGAGGGAGGGTGGAACCTGGAGGGGAAATGGCACATGTGAGCATCTCAAGAACCTCACCTTAGCAGCACCCAAGGGCCTCACCTGCCACACCTGCCCAGCGGGAATGGGAATGAGCAGCCAAGTCAACCACTGGAGAGTCCTCATGGCTGTGGTGCAGGTGGGACTCACCCTGACTCTAAGTATAGCCATCAAAACCCAGGTGTCTGCTTATGAGCTCACTGGAAACACTGAGTGAGTTCAGCATCTCCAGAAAGCAATCTTGAATCACAGAATCACAGAGCAGTTTGAGTGGGGAGGTCACCAAGACCAACCCCCTGCAGTCAGCAGGGACATCTGCAACTAGAGCAGGTTGCTCAGAACCACGGAGGACCTGACATGCAGTGCTTCCAGGGATGGGACATCCATCTCCCACCTCTCTGGGAACCTAAGAAAGGCTCTCACCAGCCTCAATGTCAAATATTTCTCCCTTCTCTTCAGTCTGATTCTCCCTCTTTGAGTTCAAGCCATCAGCCCTTGTCCTGTCACAACAGTCCCTGCTCATGATGATGACACTGCAAACTCAGTGGTTGTCCTCTTGGTGGCTCTTTCTGAGACAGGATAACTGGAGACCACCAAATGAATATGTGGTTCCTCACCATCTATGCTAGAACTGGCATTTGGCTCTCAGTAGGACTCTTTCCTGATCCCAAGTGTTTGAAACCTTGAGCAGACCAGAAGAGCCTCAGCAGCCCTCTTCCTGCTGGGTGAAGGAAAAGAGGTTTACCTTCTTGGGATGTTGTGAGCCTCAGTGGAGAAATGCATGAGCCTTCCTTGAACTTCCAGGCCCACATTAAATGCCAGCAAGAAATCCATGCCATTGGGTTTGGTGCCCGCAGGTAACATCTGGGAAGCTGCCAGAAGAGCTGGCAGAACAGCTCCTGAGGGGTGAGTAGCAGGGTGCCAGGTATCATCGAAGTCCATGGAGTGAGTCTGCCAGAGAAATGGAGGTGAGGACAGGCTGGTGGGAGGGGCTGGAAGCTGAGGGGACTTGGGGTCCTTGCTGATACCTGTTGTCTACAACAAATTGGATACAAGGACCAAATTCTCTACTGAAAGAGTGATCAGGCAGTTTGGCAGGGGCTTGGACTCAAGGACCTGCAGAGGTCCCTTCCAAGCCCTATCGTCCTGTGATTCTGTGACTGACTATTTTATGAACACCCACCAAGTCCGCTATGGAGACTCTTTGGTCCCTCTAAAAGGACTTCTTCCACCTTGGCCCTCTATTTCCCCTCCCAGTCACCCATCTGCTTCCTGTAGTACTAAGTTGTGTCTTTGAAGGCACCACCAAGCAGAGCTTCTCCTGGGAGAGCCTTGCCTTACCGCCACTCCATTGGTGAAGGCAGCCAGCGTTGGGGACAGCTTCACATCTGGCTTGCCATAAACAGAGCTGACAGCAACTGGAGAGTAGAGCTCCTGTCAAAGGGAGGCACAGGCAGGTGAAGACCTTGGGTGGAGCGGTGAGTGTGTGCTGCCAGAGCATCCTTCTGCTGCAAGGCAAACTCCTATGCCAGCCGTTAAATAAAGCCTTGGTGGTGGTGGTGGTGGTCAGGGTGGTGGATGTGGTGGTGAGGCTGATGGTGGTGATGGTTGTAGTGGTTGGGATGGTAGTGGTGGTAATGGGTGTGGTGGTGGTGGTGAGAGGGTCATGGAGGTGGCGGTAATGGGTGTGGTGGTGGTGGTTGTGGTGGTGACATCAAGGTGGGGCCATGTCACCACCAGGTAAAGTGGGGCTGTTCCTACCCGGCAGTACTGCAGAGCGATATCGAAGACAGGGGTGGTGCTGCCCACAAGGCCAACCCCAATGCTGTCCAGGATCATCCTCTTGCTTCTGTGACAAACGGTCTTGGACAAGTGCTCAGGTTGGACTGCATGGATGAAGGAGGCAAAGCTGCTGGTCACGGTCTCCTCTGGAGCTCTCCTGGCCACCACTGCAGCATCAAGAGAGAGGGAAGAGGGTACAGACACTTGGGCCATGTGCTGATGGCTCACAGGTTCTTCACCAGCTGGTCTCACTGAATTTGTGGATGGGCAAAGGTAGATCAAGAGAGCAGGATCAGTCAGGTAGAACAGTGGGATGAGGACAGAAAGAGAGGAAATGGCCTGAAATTGCTCCAGGGCAGGTTTAGCTTGGAGATTTCTTTCCTGCAACAGTGGCCAGGCACTGGAACAGGCTGCCCAGGGAGGTGCTGGCATCACCCTTCCTGGAGGTGTTCAAGAAATGTGTGGCCATGGCACTTTGGGACAGGGTTTAATGGCCACAGTGGTGTTGGGTTGATGGTTGGACTGGATGACCTTAGAGGTCATTTCCAACCTAAGCAACTCTCTGATTCTACAAAGTTCAGCACATGAATAACTCAGGATGAGTGAAGCAAGGAAACAAAACCCCTTTGTTTCAACATCTGATGGAAAGGCTCCTCAAGACCAGCAGGTACAGACAACACTTTGTGTTTTTGAACTTGAAAAGAACCCAATTACCTACTAATAAAAATAATGACCCTTCCCTCATTTCCCTTGCTCAGATTCACTCTAAATGTCATGCCAACTGACTCACACTTTGCTTGCCAATGTATTTGGTCTCACCTAGAGCACAGGAGTCTAAAAACCACTTGTAAACACAGCTGAGAATGTCATCATCACCATGACTCATGGGGAAAAAATCCACCCCTCACAGCAGCTTAGTGAAATACATCTCTATAGGAACCCATACAGCTCAGCAGAAAGCTGCTACTGCTGCTGAAAAACGGTGTCCTCCTCAAGAGCTTCTTCACAAAGAAAGGCTCTGAGCCCCTCAAGAGAAGGAAACAGTACAGCCAAACTGGATTGGAGAAGCTAGGAAAGAATCTGCTCAGAGAACCTGCACTCAGAACACTGAGAGTCCTTCCTTCACCTAGGACATTGTGAGTCTTTCCTTCACCTAGGACATCATGAGCCTGTCCTTCACCTAGGACATTGTGAGTCTTTCCTTCACCTAGGACATTGTGAGCCTTTCCTTCACCTAGGATATTGTGAGTCTTTCCTTCACCTAGGACATCATGAGCCTTTTCTTCACCTAGGATATTGTGAGTCTTTCCTTCACCTAGGACATCATGAGCCTTTTCTTCACCTAGGATATTGTGAGCCTTTCCTTCACCTAGGACATTGTGAGCCTTTCCTTCACCCAGAACATTGAGAGCCCCTTTGATCAGTGCTAATAGCAGAAGCAGAAGAATGAGAGAACCAGAATATCAGAGACTCACAAAATCATAGAATCACAAAATCACAGGATTATAGACTTATGGAACCATAGAACCATACAATCATAAAATTATGGAACTATAGGATCATGGAATCAGAATGTTTTGGGTTGGAAGGGACCTTTACAGATCTAACAACAAAGAATTGGAGGATCTGGGCAGTCTGTTGATAGCTACAATTTCAAGGTCTTACATCAAAGAGGCAGAATTTGTAAAGCCTGGTTCTGAACCAGTGGAAGGTTCTGGTTTAGCACTGGCTTAGCCATCAACATTTCCCCCCACTTGATACTTTTCTCTTTGTTTTTAGCAGCTGAGGGCAAGCACAACCACAACACCCCACCCCCCAAAGCCTGCTTTTCCCTTCAGCAGTCTGGTTTCTGTCACTTCTCTAAGCCCAGAACTTGAGGTAGGATTTTTTTTGGTTTTTTGTTTGGTTTGGGTTGGGTTTTTTTAGCAATGAACTAAATTCTTTGGGGCTGATCTTTAGGAGGAGACAGGGAATTGCTGTTCTGCAGAGGGATACGAACCGTGAGCAGCAGTTTTGTGAAGTTGCCGGGAGGTTGCCAAGACCTTCTGGGATTTCTGGAGAAGAGACAGAGAGACAGAGAGAGAGAGACAGAGAGACAGAGAGAAAGAAGGAAAAAAATAAATAGAACATTGGTCACCTAGAACTGCTTGAACTATTTCAGAGCTGTTTTACCAGTCGTGCCTCTAAGGTGGCATCGTTAGCCACCTCGCAGATCAAACGAGAGGATTAAACTACAGATTTAAAGGAGAGAAAAAAACAAATCACATTTTCCAGAGCTGAGTCCAGCAGAGGTGCCAAGAACAGCCAGGGAAATCAAACAGTACAGTAGGAGAGGCAGCACAGTCTCTTCAGACCATGAAATCCTCCCACAGCTGTGAGCAGAACCAGCTCAGAGGGAATACCAGGAGAAAAGAACCACCCAGAAGATCCCAACAACACCCCCCTGCCCTGGGAACACAGAAAGCTTCTGCTTGGGACACAGAAACTCCACAGGTATGGAGCAGGTTAGTCTGGGTGAAACCAGGCAAGGAGCAGGTTAGCAGCTATGAGCAAAGTCTGGGTGAAACCATCTGATTTTGCTTGCATTGGGGCAAGTCCTCATCTTATGATAATTTGGACCAATTGAGGATCCACACAGAAAATGACTTGATATCCTTGAAGTGGAAAAGTGAGGAACCACTTGGGAAAGGACTTTTCTCTCCTTAAAGTGGAAAGGAAAGCGAGGAACCACCTGGGAAAGGACTTTTCTCTCCTTAAAGTGGAAAGGAAAGCGAGGAACCACCTGGGAAAGGACTTTTCTCTCCTTAAAGTGGGAAAGGAAAGCGAGGAACCACCTGGGAAAAGACTTTTCTCTCCTTAAAGTGGAAAAGGAAAGCGAGGAACCACCTGGGAAAGGACTTTTCTCTCCTGAAAGTGGGAAAGGAAAGCGAGGAACCACCTGGGAAAATGTTTTTAATCTCCTTAAAGTGGAAAAAGAAAGCTCAGAGATGGGTAGGTTTGGTGCATGCAATGGCAGTTACCTGCAAGGTTAAGTAGACCATGCTGATGGCTGCTCCCAGCTCTTCGTCCCCAGCGTTGTGTGACTTGATTGGAGGGCTGAGAGAGGAGAGGTGGTATGTGCAAGGTGCTTTGGTGGCAGGCTTTATATATGCTCCTGAAAGGCAATTTGCTTTTTTGTTTTGTGTTTTTTTGGTGCAACTGAATTTTCAAGTGTGATGACATCAGCCCCTGGGGATGGAGAGGGTGGGGGGAACAGATGAGGAGGGGTGGTTGTTGCTCTGCTGAACAGAAAAGAAACCCACCCCCTGGCCCCCCCCTTGGTTTCAGGAAATAAGAGGGAAAAAAATAAATAATTCAGAACAATAACTGACAAAGTTCAAGGAAATTCCTGTCTCCAAAATGCCCCAGGTGCCAATGTGTGAAGCAACTGGCCCCAGGCTCCTCCTCCAGAGGAGGACTATAAAACTGCTCCTCACCAGGAAATGAGAGGGACAAGAGCATCCTCCCATTGAGCTGAAGTGTCACCAAACCAGGTAAATCCAGGCTGCAGAGGGAGAGTGTGGCACTGGTGGCTTTGCTTTGATGCTTTTCTGGAATCCACTTGGCATGGCTGGATCTTTCCTTGGCTCTCCTCCTTCTCCATGCTCCACTCTGTGTTGCTACGGGGTCAGGGAAATGTTAGCGAAGAGGTGAAGCTGCAGGGAGATTCCAAGAGACACTGGGACATTCCCAAAGGAATGCTTGGATTTGGGGGGGGATGCTGTGGCTGTTTGCTTTGCCCAGCCATGCAACCTGGGGACACTCCACATGCTGCCTATGATTTTGTGTAGAGTATCAGCGTGCTGGGGTTTACCTCTGGACCCAGCCTGAGCTTTCTGCTAAACATTAAGTTGGTTATTAGAAAGCTTTTCTTTGTTTATAGAGTGGTCAGGCATTGCTACAGGCTGCCCAGGGAGGTGGTGGAGACCCCTCCAGCCCTGGAGTCATTCAACAAACATGTGGGCATGGCACCTGGGGATATGGTTTAATGGCCGTGGTAGGCTGAAGGTTGGACTTGACGATCTTAAGAGGTCTTTCCCAACAGCAATGATTCTATAATCAGGCTTGGTACTAATTCTAAACTCTAAATTAATTCTAAAACTCTACTAATTACTAAATCCCTTGGTCACTGTGAACATCAAAATGTATCTCAGGCAACTCTGAGCTGCTTTTCTGCCAAGGAGAGGCAAGGCTGTGAGATTGCTTCTGATGGTGGTGTGCATCTTGCTGGGTGCTCATCCCAAAAAAGCTGCTCTTGGTGCTCTTCATTTGTTCCTCTCAAGATGTGCGGGATTTCCACAGAGCTCTATAAGCATTTGTTCTCATTAATAAGGTAGAAAGCTAATTGCAAAATGCCACCAGGGCTCTCTGAAAATGTCCCATTTTGGTATTCAGATCTGTGACCCAGGGCATGCTGAGCCTTGCTCCAACCTCCTGGGGAAGCAATGTCCATGCACCAGCCTAGTCCCATTAATATTGGTCAAGGTGAAGCACAGGCAGCAGACACCAAGGCAAGGCAGATGTTTGGGGTGATCCCTGCAAAGCCCAGCATGGAAAAGTGGTGCAGAGGGAAAGACCTCTGGAAGGGGTGAGGCGAAGCTGCTGTCAGCAAGGCAATGTAGAATGGATTGGGCTAGAAGAGACCTTAAAGATCATCTAATTCCAACCCCTCTGCCATGGGCAGGGACACCTTGCACTAGAGCAGGTTGCTCAAAGCTCCCTCCAGCTTAACCTCATTTAAAGGGAAAGATGTCCAGAGTCTGCAAACTGGCCATGTGGGCATAGCTCAGAGGTCACACTGAGGGGAGAAGAGGCAGGAGGAGGGGAGGACGTCACAAATTATCCTTGCAAACCACAGGATGAAGAATACCAGGGACAAGCAGGAAAAGGGAAGGAGATGGAGGAGGCAGGGCAAGTGAGGGGATGGCTTTGGCTCTGCCCTTGCTGCAAGAGGAATTTGTGTGAGGGAAGGGTCACTCCAGGCAGTCCCAGTAGCTCTTTGAGAGGTCTGGCAGCACCCCAAGTCTCCAGGTGCTTCCTCACCATGGCAAGGTCTCCATCCTCATGGCTTTCTGTACAGTAACACAGTTAGGGTAGGAAGGGACATCCCATGAGTTTCTCTGCTCCCACACTGCCCTGCACCTTCTCTGCTCAAAGAACTACTTTGCATCAGTCGCAGCTGGTGGCCCAGCTTGCAGACCTGCAAAGGAAGGACTTGGTGGCAGTGCCCTCCTGGATGTGTTGCAGGGGGCAGAGCTGTCACCTTATCTGCCTTCTGTAGAGATGTAGAGGAACAGGTCCCTAGGTTGTGCCAGAGGCAGTGACTGCATGAAGAGGAGAGTGACAACAGTGATAGGAGGTTTTGTCCCAGGGACAACCAAGGATCAGGCATTCTTGGAGCAGGAAACACCTCTGAGTGCTTCCATGCACACCTTGGTTCCTGTAGGTCTTGGTGAAGCTCGTGGCTTCTCTAGTGCTGCTGCCCCTAAGACCATAACTGGAGAAGATTCAGTGTTGGATGTTTCAAGGAATAGAGCAGGCAAAGCAATGAGAAAGAGGTCTCAGGACAGGGAATGCTGTGGGCAGGTGTGAGCAAAGCAGCTCTGCAGCTGTTTAGAAACCCTTCTGCTCCTATGGGAAGCTCCTTCGGCCTCCTCCTTTTCTTTACCTTGATCTAAATCTTCTCACAGCCTTTCCTTTTACACCTCTGTACAGCATCTTTTGGCATTTCTCTTCCCTCTTCTCAGCTGTCCTGTGAAGGATTGTGCCATAAGCAGGGGCCACCAGCCCTCTCAGTTGTGTCTCTAGACCATTCTTAATGGCCAAGCATTGGAACAGGCTGCCCAGGGAGGCGATGGAGCCAGCATCCCTGGAGGTGTTCAAAAAACATGTGGGCATGGTACTTTGGGACATGGTTTAGTGGGCAAGGTGGGGTTGGGGTGATTGGTTGGATTTGATGATCTTAGAGGTCTTTTCCAACCTTTGTGATTCACAAACCCAAGCTCTACGCTGCAGGCTTCCAACCCCCCAGCACAGGTTGTTATGCAGGAGCTTTGGCACACTGGAAACCATTGCTGGGAGTCAAGCAGTCACCTGGCCAAGCCATCTTCCTCCAGAAACCCATCTCTTCCTCCTCTAGAGACCGCCCCAAACCAGGGGCTTGTTGCAGCATGCCTAGAAAGCCACCATCTGAGCTATTTCAGAGCAAAACATCTGGAGGAACTTAAAATTGTGGCCCACCTCCAAGTACAACCATTTAAACCAAACTGCTTATTTATAGCTAAGTGGCAGTGAAATGAAAAAAAAAGCAGAGACAACCTCGTGGACTCCACAGGTACCTGCTCAGCTCCTCCTAAGGCTGCATCATTTCTTAGAGCCTCCTTCAACTCACAGAATCAAAGAATTGTTTGGGTTGGAAAAGACTTTTAAGACCATTGAGTCCAACCATCAACCTAAGACCACCATGGGCATTAAGGCACATCCCTAAGTGCCATGGCCACAGGTTTCTTGAACACCTCCAGGGATGGTGACACCATCACCTCCTCGGACAACCAATTCAAATCAGTAGTTTATAGAGAGGGTTTTGATGCTAGAAGAGTGTTCCTTCTGAAGAACCATAACTTGGTGCATATGTCTTTCTGAACCAAGAAACAAAACCTTTAGCATCACCAAATAATTGAATGAATTAATTGTCCCCCAAAAGTTCACAGATTTATAGAATGGTTTGGTTTGGAAGAGATCTTAAAGATCAGGAAGTTCCAACCCCCCTGCCATGGGCAGGGCCACCCTTCACTAGAACAGGTTACTCAAGGCCAAATTCACTTGGAAGTTTCTACCCTTCTTACATTTCACCAGAACTTGTGTGGCTGAAGTAATTCAGAGCTGGAGGAGTTGATTTGTCAGCTCAGCACTCTTCACTTGTGTCAGACAAGGAAAATGTGGAGCTTTTAGTGGAACAAGAGTCCAGAGGATATTGATGTGTGGACAATGTCCATGTAACATTTAAGAGGCTTTAGGTTCCTTAATATTCCCAAGCCTCTGTCTTCATTGGGTAGTGCTCCTTTGCTCCTCCTCACTTCTGGATATCAACAGTAGCTCCGTGAGCTTCCTCTCCTATCCAAAAGACTTTTTTCTTTTGGAATAGCTGAGGACAGACTACATCACTTTCTCCCTTTCCAGCTCTTTCAGGTCATCAAATGGTTTAAAAATACCAAAACAACAGGAACATTGCTGGTTTATTTTCATCTGTCTTCCCTAACAGAAAAAAAAAAAAAAGCACCAAACTAAACCCCAAAGCCCTCCAGAGAGCAGACTCCAACTGATGGTCCCCAGGAGTGGAAATGTGGGGGCTGCCTGCAAATAGAGTTCATGGGTGAAGGATTGGAAAATAGACTGTTTAGTCACTGGGGGTTTGAAGAAAGGGATAGAGCTGGAAAATTCCATCTGGAAGGGAGACTGTGTGAGCCCTGCCTGCCTGTTTGTCTGCCACAGTGGATAAGAAATGACCTGGAATGGCTCAAAAAAAAAAAAAAAAAAAAAAAAAAAAAAAAAAAAAAAAAAAAGAAATACCAACCAAACTTTGTGGGTTTTGTCTGAATGTTTGTCGGTTTGTGTTGGGCTTATTCAGTCCTCACCATCTCCAGCAGCTTGAAGAAGAGGAGGTGGGAACCATCCCCACCACCTGCAGAGCTTTGGGGCACCTCAAGATGTTTTTGCCAGAAGTCCTTGTCTCCTAAATAAGGTTGTGTGTGTTTTTTCTGGATGAGGCTCTGGAAAGTAGGCACCTAAAGTCCTGCTTTGAATTGAGCCTTTGTTTGGAGCGAGGAGTGGGGAGGCACCGTGGAAACACCTGAGCCTGTCACCAGCTTCTCCCCTCTCCTCGGAGAAGGGGCACGGCTCTGAAGGTTGGCCAAAGGCCCAAGCCAAGGCAGTGCTGGTCTAGACAGGGAGGCTGTGGGGACAACCACCAACACTCTTGTTTTGTCTGGAAGGGCCATGGCGAGCGCCGTGGGTTTCGCTGCCGTCTTCTACAGCGAGCCGGCGGTGCTGGGGCTCCTGGCCAACGTGGTCAGCGCCTTCCTCCTCGGTCTGCAGAACTTCACCGTGCTGCACACTGGCCTCAGGCCACAGGCAGCAGAGGACATCCTTGCAGGTGAGTGACTCATAGATTCATAGGGTGGTTTGGGTTGGAAGGGACCTTAATCATCATCTAGTTCTACCCGTTTGCCATGGGCAGGGGCATCTCCTACTAGAGCAGGTTGCTCAAGCACACATCCAACCTGGCCTTGAAGGCATCCAGGAAAAGGGCATCCATGACCTCCTTGGGCATGAGTGTCTCACCAACCCCAGTGTAAAGAAGTTTTTCCCTATTCTCCAGTCTAAATCTCCCCTCTTCAGCTCCAATGCATTCCCATTCATCCTGCTCCAGTGTCTCACCAACCCCAGTGTAAAGAAGTTTTTCCCTATTCTCCAGTCTAAATCTCCCCTCTTCCAGCTCCAATGAATTCCTATTCAATCCAGTCAATCCATGATGATGCTCATGGGTGGACACTGGAGCTGCTGGTCAGAGGTGAGCTTCAACTGAGGGAACTGGACAGGACTGATTCATCTCCATGGACTCATGGGCAGTGTTGGTGGGGTGGGTGGGGGAATGTGGGCTTTCTCCAACTTGCAGATGATCTGTAAGGATGGCTGTTCCTCCTTCCTCAACAACTCTACCAGGTACCTACTGGTTCAAACCATAAAATCCTAGAATGGTTTCAATTGGAAGAAACCTTTAAAATCAAGTGCAGTCATTGAACCAGCACTGCCAGGTCACCACTAAGTCATGTCCCTAAGCACAAATCTTCCATCTGCCTTTTCCCTACTTTCATAGATCCAAACTGCTCCTGAACCTGCTCACCAGATTGAGCCTAACGAGAGGCCCAGCACCCCTCAACAAGGCTCAGCACCAAAATTTGTCATCAAGGTGGGAAGAGAGAGGGAGACTGTAGGGCTGGTCACTCCAGGAGGCTGTGGGACCTGAGGTGGAGTACCCCTCTAAGTTCAGGGAGCCATCTCTGCTTCTTCCCACTCAAGCCTTTTTGTGGCTTGCTTCCTAGCCAGCCTCTTTGTGTGTCTCTCAGGTGTCCACCTCGTCCTGGTTGGAGGCTCTGTCCAGCTGCTGGCAGGATTTCTCGCCTTCAGGAAGTATGACCACCTTGGAGGAGCAGCCTTTCTCACCTTCTCTGCTCTGTGGAGTAGCTACGGGGCGACGCGCATCATAGCAGCCGCTCATCTCTCCTTGCAGAACGCAACGGTGCCCTCGGGGAACGGCAGCCACCTTCTGCCCCTCAGTGTGGCACACCTCTCTGCCAGCCAGAGCGCGGTGGCCGGGCTGGTGGCCTACATTTCCATCTCTTTCATCCTCTCCTTCTGCTCAGCCACGGTGAACTACATCATGCCCTTCATGTTCGGGGCCATTGCTCTGGCCCTGGTGTTTGAAGCGGTTGCGCTGTTTGGCCGGTGGGCGCTGGTGGTGTCGGGCGCGATCGAGCTTGTCATTGTCACCTGCGGGTTGTACGGAGCGCTGGCTCTCCTCTTCAAGGGCATCACGCAGCGCTACGTCCTGCCAGGCTTCGGCCATCCTCTCTTCAATGTCCTGTTGCTGGGCTCAGCCCAGAAGAGCTCTTCCAAGGCCATGGGAGAAGAAAAGAAGAAGAACACCAAATATGCCGAGCCCATGGCCCTTGGCAACATCTGCGACACCGTCGCTGCCTTCTTGTTTGCTTTTTACTTCTTTGGCTACGTGAAGACCTTCTGTGTTGGAGCGGCGTGGGTATCCATCATCTCTGGCTGCCAGCTGCTGGCCAGCTTCTACAGCTATCTGAGAGGGGATGTCTACCACACTACCAAGTTTGGTGTCCACAGCCTCTACTGGCTGGTGACGTCTTGGGAAGAGTTTATGCTCACCAGCTTCCTCGGGTTGGCCAAAGCTCAGGACAGCAGGCTGGGAATGTTTGGAGGGTGGTTCTTCCTGGCTGTTGCCTGCCTGCTCTTTCTGATGTCAACCCATAAAGATGCGCTGGAGATGCTGCAAAATGCCTCCTTCATCATCCTTGCTACTGCCTCCATCCATCAGATCCCACTGCCAGGTGCTCACCTGGTCCTTGGGGCTGCCTGCAGCCTCTGCACCGCACTCTCTATGTATGCCACCTTTGCCAGCCTCATCAACTCCATCGGGGAGAAGGCTTTGATTCCAGTTGGTGGCCAGGCTATGTCCAGCTCAGCTCTTCAAACCATGCTGATGGCTGCCAAAATCCTCTTCACTAGGTCCAAGGATTCCCCAGGTGGCACTAAAGCTGAAGTACCAGATGCCTTGTTCTACATCTGCAATGGGCTGGCTGCAGCCTCTGCCATCCAGGGTAGTCTCAGTGACCTCAGCAGCCAGCAGCTCTCCATGCCCTCTGTGCTTATCCCAGGAGCCATTGTGCAGCTCTATGTCTGCAGGATCCAGGTTCAAGGAGGGAGAAGGTTTGGTTGCACCCTTCCATTCTGCTACGCTGCCTTCTGGGGAGCATGGGCTTGGCTAAGGTTTGCAGGTAAGGCCAGGGCAGGACTGAGGTTTTGCCACTAAAAAAAAAAAAAGAAAGAAAAAAGGATTGTTTAAGAACGTTTCCAATTGTCTTCTCCAATGAAATTCTTTCTCCCAGGAGATTTGATGATCCCAGTCTTACCAATATTCCTCCTGGTAAAAAGATAATGACCAAACATTTCAGCTTGCACTCAAATAATTGGTTGTCCTTGCTGCACTCACTTGGTGCTCTCACAACTTGAGGTGTCCAAGTTGTGGCTTTGACTCCAACACAGCTCAAGCTTTCCCCACTGAACTGTTATGAGACAGCATTTGGGCTGTAAGCTCAGAATACCAGTTCAGGAGATGCTTTTGAGGCATTGGATGAATCCAGCTTCTGGATTTATCCTTCAGAAGCCTGGAAAAATTCATCCTGGTTGGTCAGAGCCATGAAAGAAGATCTGAGCATGATGAGCCTGGGCTTTAAATAGCCTTCTTGAGCTCCAGGTGGACAGCATGGCCATACAGTCTTCGTGCCAGGTCCTAGTAAAACCAGCACCTGCAGGGAGAGTGAAAACCATTGCTTAAGAGGAAGCTACTGATGTTCTCAGCCAGGCCTTGTTTAACAAGCTGGAGTTAAAACTCTCAGCTCTTTTGGACAACCACCACCAGTTCTTCAGTTAATAGCTCGAACACTTGGCGGTGCAGAAGCAGCAGGCTTCCATCTGGGAGCTTTTCTTTACAGTGGTCACCAGCAGTTAGCAGGAGCTGTAGTCATCATGCAGTTAGGTCATTCTTCTGTTAGGCTGCTCTTCATGGTTTGCTCACAACCAAACCTGTTGGTCCTGTTTCAGGCCACGCAATGCCCATCGGTGGGGGGAAGAGTGAAGGATTCACTGCTGGGTCTGTTGCCTTTTTGGTGCTCAACACATTTTTAATGGTCTTAGGTAAGTCTCAGTGCCACCAGTTCATTGAGTGGCATTTGGGGTCGGGTCACAGATGGCATCTGTGGTCACCTTGTGGTGGAGGTGCACAATGGAGGGAGTCTCAGCTGGCTCTGTCGAGATGAAGCAAGAACTGAGATGTTCTGCCCGCAGCCTGTAACAGGAGCTGAGTTGGGCTTTAGAAGAAAGAGTCAGGAGGGAAGGGAGGAACATGTCAAAAAAAAAAAATAAAAGGGTTCAGTTGAGGTGACAGTGTCAGAGGGACTGGGCCACTGGCAGATCTCCACAGCCACCCTCCAGCCCAGCTGCTGGACTCAGAATCTTCTTGGCTGCCTGAGAAGTGTTTTCCATGCAAGCAGAGCATGCTGGCAGAGCCAGGGCTTGGCAGCTACTCGTGTGCAAGCTGGGGGCTGAACAAACCATGGCTGGGCCTCTCTGTTCCTCCATGAGCAGGGCAGTCAGATGAGGGACTGCCCAGTTTAACCAAACAAGATTGGGTTGCTGTTTCCCATACATTTTCATGAGCCCTTCTCTGATGTGGTCCCTCCTGTTTGTGTTCCTTTTCACAGCTTCCTCTCTGAATGTGGTGCTTCTCTGTGTGACCCTTGCCATGGAGCTCTTGGCTGTTTGTTTTCTGCTCTTCGCTCTGGAGAACCTCCCACTGCTGTTTGAAAGTGAGTTTTAGGTGAACTTGGTCCTCAAACCTCCACCCATAGAAAGCAGTGAGTAGGTCCCAGGTTGGAGAGCAATGTTCTGCGCAAGCTCAGTATGCAAACAAGCAAGAAGATTGTGTTACCTTGCTCTAAAAGAGTGGTTCATAGATTCATGAAATGGTTTGGGTTGGAAAGGACCTTAAAGATCATCTAGTTCCAACACTGCCATGGGCGGGAGCACCCCCACCAGATCATGTTGCTTAAGTCCTTATCCAACCTGGCCTTGAACACCTGCAGGTGTCTAGAACGTCCCTGGGCAACCTGTTCCAGTGTCTCACTGTAAAGAATTCCTTCCTGGAGCATGGTTTGACTCCATGACTGAAGGAGGAAACCTTTCCTCATTTCATCCCCAGGTCTTTGAGCTTCTTAATTAGCATTTTGGTGACACTGCTGAACCTCTTGAGGTTAAATCATAGAATCATAGAATGGTAAGGTTGGAAGGGACCTCAAGGATCATCCAGTTCCAACCCCCTGCCATAGGCAGGGACACCTCCCACTAGCACAGCTCACTCAAGGCCTCCTCCAACCTGGCCTTCAACACCTCCAAGGAGGGAGCAGCCACAACCTCCCTGGGCAACCTGTGCCAGTGTCTCACCACCCTCACTGGAAAGAACTTCCTCCTAACATCCAGTTTCAATCTCTCCTCTGTCAGTTTAAACCCATTGTCCCTTGTCCTGTCATTGCAAGACCTTGTCAGTAGTCCCTCCCCAGCCTTCCTGTAGCCCCCTTCAGATACTGGAAGGCTACTCTAAGGTCTCCTGGAAACCTTCTCTTCTAGCCCCAACTCTTTCAGCCTGTCCTCATAGCAGAGATGTTCCAACCCTCTGATCATCTTTGTGGACTCCTCTGGACCTGCTTCAATAGTACCATGTTCTTCCTGTGCTGGGGGCTCCAGAATTGCACACTGGACTCCAGGTGGGGTCTGAGGAGAGCAGAGTGAAGGAGCAGAATCACCTCCCTTGCCCTGCTAAAGTCCTGGAGGTTCTGGAGTCCTACTTAGTCCTACTTTCTATCAGCCATTCAGTGAGCTGGACTACACATGCCACCAGTGCTGTACTTCTGCTGAAGCTTTGGCTTTGTAGGAAGCGAGAATTTAATTTGCAATTACACAGAGTGGTTTAGCAAGATACTTTGTAGAAGGCTTTCAACCAGGACCCCAAAAGAAAAATGCCATGTGGCCAAAGGTTCTCCAGCAAACAAGCCTGGAAACACCTTGGCCTTGTAGAGCCACAAATCTCACACACCAGGAAGGGCTGAAGTAAGTTTGCGGTGTTGGGAAGTCATGAGACACAGAAGAAAACACAACTTTGTCCTCACCCTTCCTGCCTTTGACTCTGTTGTTGTGGTTTTCTTTTCCAGCTGTGATGCTCTGCATCTTCAGTATCATCTGCTTCTATGGAGCAACAGCATCACTGGCAAACAGCATGTTTGGGAAAGATCTCATGATGATGGGACCTCCTCTGCTCATAGTAAGAGATTTGTTGCATTGTGGTGTAGCTTCCCTGGGCAGGAGGATTGTAGAATGCATTAAGTTGGAGGAGACCCTTGAGAGTCATTTTGTCCAACCCCTCTGCAGTGAGCAAGGACAGTCCCAACTAGATTTGGTTGCTCAGGGCCCCATCAAGAGGGTTATGCTGTTATGAGGTCTTTTGTCTTGCCCATGGGGGTCCAGATGTCCAGTCTTTCTTTTGAATCATAGAATGGTTTGGATGGGAAGGGACCTTTGCAGGTTATCTACTCCTAGTGCCACTCAAAATCCCAGTCACAAGGTCTCCTCCATTATGAGCATGTATGGAAACTTGGAGGAAGGGCAGGGGCATTTAGAAAGCTCCCACCTCACTCCAAAAGGCTCACCTCCACAATTCTGGGGAATCAGCCACCTCCAATCCAAGAGCTGCTGACCAGCTGAAGTTCTGAAGGCCATAAACTTGTGGGCAGGGGAGTAGGGAGTTAGGTCTCCCAAAGTGGACAGCAAGAGCTCCCCATGGCATTTGTTAACTTCAAACTTCTCCTGTCTCGTATGTCGGACCAAGGCGGTCCCACTTAACCAGGCTGACTGACCTGATAGCTCCAGTTCCTGCTGAGGAGAACCATTTCCACCAAGCCAGTGCTTCTTACCATGAGGAAGCCCTTTGAAACTTGACCTTCCTCAAGTTCCTTTGGATTTAAGATTCCCTAGCAGCTTCCTGAGGTCATTTTGGAGAGCAGTCGTTTCTCCAGGGAGGAATCACTGTGCTGGGTGGGATTCATCTCCTGTAATCTGAGGTTCAGGTGTTCACATCTGAGCTTGTCTCTGACATTATTACTCAGATGAAACTTAGACATTCTGCTTTGTAGTTCACCTCACCTACTTTAGGTGAAGTATCCCCAGAAGTGATTCTTCCACCCTTGGACTACCAAGGCAGCATGGCAAAGTGAGATACTTTCACTGGGAGCACAGAATCAGAATCACGGAATGGGTTGGGTTGGAAGGGACCTTCAAGACCACCTAGTTCCAAACCTGTGCCATGGGTGGGGACACCTCCTACTAGACCACATTGCTGAAGGGTCCATCCAACCTGGCTTTGAACAGCTCCAGGTTTGGACCTTCCAAAAAGCTACTTCACTGCATAATAATCCCACCCTGTGCTTCATATGGTTCCTTATTCCCACCGTAACAGCTTTGTTGCCTCCTGATTATTGCCAGGTTGAGTGCTTGAAGGACACTGAAGATCCTCCACCCTGCATCTGCCCCAAGTCCCACTGTACAAGTGGTCTGAGGACCATTGCTGACCTGCTGAACACAGGAGCAGTGTGTGGGGTCCCAACAGACACTGTGTATGCCTTGGCAGCCTCCTGCAAACACCCTCAAGCCATCGAGAAGGTGTACAGAATCAAGGTGTGAACACAAGGCTGTCATCATCTCCCTTGGATCCTGCTTATGTCCTACAGATGAGTTCTGTATGGAGGCAGAAATTGGAGCTTCTTGTTTCGAGTCATCCTGAGACTCAAAATCTAGCCATGGTTAGAGCTTATAAGCAGCCTCATCAGGCCAGCAGGGACCCAGAGCAGGCTGCACAGAGAAGTTGTGGAGTCTCCTCCTCTGGAGAGAGTCCGACCCCAGCTGGACATTGTGATCCTGGGCAAGCTGCAGTGGCTGTCCCTGCTTGAGCAGGGGGATTGGACTGGATGATCTCCAGAAGTCCTTTCCAACCCCCACCATGCTGGCATTTGGGGATTTTCTGAGCTGAGGAACCTGGGGTAGAGCATAATGGGCAGAGATGTGGTTGAAGCTCCAACCCTGGTGACATTCAAGGTCAAACCTGATAGGGTCCTGAGCAACCTGATCTATTTGGAGATGTCCATGCTGACTGCAGAGAGTTGGACAAGATGACCTTTGAGGGTCCCTTCTGACCTGAAGCATTCTATGGTCATTGTTAGCCCTGATGACCTTGGAAGCCTTTTCCACCCTAAACGATTCTATAACAGTCCTATCAACTGCTCTGGCCCTGGGGCAGTGGATAGGCAAAGCCCAAACCTCAACTGGAACAGCTCCCACTCTGGTCACAAGTGGGTCCAAGCCTGTCGTTGTGCTCCCTGTCTTACAAAGTGCTGAATCAGAATCCCATGTCTACATTTCTCCAGACTTTTAGAGACCTTCAGTGCTGGACTCAGACCCAACATTTGCACCTTCAGTACAACTTTTGCACCCTGCCCTGTCTCTTCTCCATGAGGCAATTTCCTGGCTAGGCTGGAGAAGTCAAGCACAACAGACTATCTCAGCTGGCTCTTGGTGTGAACATCAACCACAAAGGCAGACTCTTCTGGCTTGCCACCCTGCCAAGGTTGACTTTCTCTGGCCATGAGATCACATAAACAGAATGTAAATACGTGCCCAGTTTCTGAGTCACTTGGCCCAGCTGAAACTGATGTCAGTTGAGGACTGAAATGACCACTTTGGGAGCTCTTTTTGTTTTCCCTCCATAGCTCTGCTTGGTTTAGAGTGAGCTTATTTCAAAGCACCAAAAAAAAACCCCCAACAAACCTGCAGAAGTGACCATGTAGGTAGAAGCACAGCATGGTTTTGTGTGGAAAAGACATCAGAGATCATCAAGTCTAAGCACTGCCAGGTCACCACCAAACCATGGTCCTCAGCACCACATCTCCATGGCTTTGAAACCCCTACAGGGATGGGGACTCAACCACTGCTCTGGGTAACCTGAGCCAGGCCTTGACAACCTGGCAACCTCCTGCAGAAATTGTTTCTCATGTCCAACATAAACTTCCCCTGGAGCATCCTGAGGCGATTTCCTCTCATCCTGTCCCTTGTTCCTTGGGAGAAGAGACCAACCCCCACCTGGCTCCAACCAGGAGCCAGAAGGTCTCCCCTCAGCCTCCTTTTCTCCAGGTTGAACAACCCCCCCAAAAAAAAAACTGACTCCAGGATCTGAGGTGTGGGCTCACCAGTGCCCATTACAGGAGGACAATCCCTGCCCTGGTCCTGCTTGCCACACAATTGCTGGTCTGTGCCAGAATGCTGGTGGCCTTCTTGACCACCTGGGCACATACTGGCTCATCTTCAGCTGACTGTCAACCAGCTCTCTCACCTCCTTCTCCACCATCAACTTTCCAGCCACTCTGCCCCAAGTCTGTAGCATTCATGTGGTTGTTGTGATCCAACTGTAGAACCCAGCACTTGGCTTTATTGAACTTAATACCACTGGCCCTGGCCCATCAATCCAGATGTTGGTTTCCAGAGGGGTTGACTCTCCTTTCATTATGCTGTCGTGACCTGGTGGGGGATTTACACCACCATAGGTTAGTAGAAAATCTGTTCCCTGGTGCATAAGATGCTAAAAGCACCAACAATGAACAGATCTTCACTGTCCCTCCAACAGTTGTGTCCAAATCAGGAGATCTAGATGCACCCCACCAAGACTCCAAGGGCAGATCCCAAGTGCAGGTTGTGCAGATTGAAGATCAAGCTTGCTTCGAGCTCCTGGTCCCTGGGAAGCACACAAAGTATGATTCCAGTGGACTTTGATCTTCTTGACCCAAACTTTCCTTCTTCACCTGTATTTTCCCCTTCTTCTCTCTCTCTCTCTCTCTCTCTCTCTCTCTCTCTCTGTTTTGTGTAGGACAGGCCCCAGGAGAAGCCCATCTGCATCTTCATTTCCAACCTGGACCAGCTGCGAGCTGCTGCTCCCCCCATCAGCCCCCTGCTTTGGGAATTCATGGAACATGTCTACCCTGGTGGCATTGGCTGCATTATCAAGAAAGGAGAGTGGTTGAAGAAATTAGGTGAGATGACCAGGACAGACCTTCCCCTCTTTCAGGTTTCCCACACAAGCTTTTGGATGTAAATGGAGCAGCTTGTGTCCATTTACTCCTGAGAAATCATCTGTGGAGCTCTTACAGACCTGGGTGAAGGTTGGGCAGAGGGCATTGTTGAGCTGGGATGACTCACGGCTGGCGTGACCCTGCACAACAACTGCTTTAACTCAGAGCTCACCATGGGAGGGTCTCCTCTTCCAAGCCCATAGCTCTTAGCCAGAAATAAGCAACCTCTGGGTAGAGAGTGACAGACAGAGGAGAGGTCCTGGGCAGGTGGGGTTCTCAGGGGCACCCTTCTCATGTCCTCTTCCTTCCCACCACATGGACAAAGTCAGGACATCATCGTTCAAATCTGGCTCCTGCAAATCAAGGAGGATATTAGAGACCGAAGGACCAGGAGGAGCTGGGTGCATTTGACAGGCAGAGGGGTGAGATGCAGTGTGGGAGGGGAGGCAGCTGGCTGAAGACAGAACTGTGATCTTTCAGTCACTCTTCAGTGGTGCCCAGGGACAGGACAAGGCACAATGGGCACAAACTGGAACCCAGGAGGTTCCATCTGAACAGGAGGAGAAACTGCTTTGGCATGAGGGTGCTGGAGGCCTGGAGCAGGCTGTCCAGAGATGTTGTGGCGTCTCCTCTGGAGAGCTTCCAAACCCAGCTGTGTATTGTGATCCTGGGCAAGCTGCTGTGGGTGCCCCTGCTTTAGCAGGGGGTTGGGCTGGTAGATCTCCAGAGGTATCTTCCAACCATGCTGGGATTCTGGGATTTTGTGATACAGGTAGATGCTCTGTCCACAAAGACACCTACACGTGATCTCTATCTCTTCATCTCTTCCTGCTGCAGTCACCCCTAAAGTACTGTAGTATTTTGGACTGCTCTTGTGGTCTTCTGGTCAAGACACTTTCCTGGAGCTATGCAAAGAGACTCAAGGTTTTGTCTGGGGTGTGGAGCAGGGCCACCTGCAAAGAAACTCTGCCTCTGATGCCACTCCAGATATTGCACAGCCTGGCCTCTGCCAGTGTCCTCTCTCTCTTCCTGAGTCCTGTGTGCAGTTCTGGAACCCTCAGCATGGGAAGGACATGGAAGTGTTGGAGCGGGTCCAGAGGAGGCCACAAAGATGCTCAGAGGGCTGCAGCAGCTCTGCTATGAGGACAGGCTGAGAGAGTTGGGGGTCTGCAGCCTGGAGAAGAGAAGGCTTTGAGGGGACCTGATAGTAGCCTTCCAGTATCTGAAGGGGGCCTACAGGAAGGCTGGGGAAGGATTATTTACAAGGTCCTGCAATGACAGGACAAGGGGCAATGGGTTTGAACTAGCAGAGGGGAGATTTAGACTGGATGTTAGGAGGAAGTTCTTTACAGTGAGGGTGGTGAGACACTGGCACAGGTTGCCCAGGGAGGTCGTGGATGCTCCCTCCCTGGATGTGTTCAAGGCCAGATTGGATGAGGCCTTGAGTAACCTGTACTAGTGGGAGGTGTCCCTGCCTATGGCAGGGGGTTGGAACTAGATGATTCTTGAGGTCCCTTCCAACCTTACCATTCTATGATTCTATGATTCCCAGGGGTTGGAGCAGGCTACAGCCGCGTGGGGACTCAGGACAGCATCATGATCAGAGTGCCTGACCTGACTGTCCTGGTGCACCTCATTGACATGACAGGACCATTGGCAATCACATCTGCTAACCCTAGTGGAGAGGTTGACAGCACCCACCACGACATGGTCATCTCGTGAGTACTCACACACTGGCAGCCCCCTGGTAACACACAGCGCTGTCCCGGTGGCTGGCAGCAGGCTCAGCTGGTGTGTAGAGCACAGGTTGATGCCCAGTGCTGAGGATAACTTCATCATGATGCAAGATGAAGCTCCAAGTGGTGCTGTTGGTCTCTTTTTTTCTCCCCTCTCCTACAGACGCCTGGGCCACAAGCTGGAGGGTGTGCTCTGCGATGGTGAATCCGATGAGGTGGTGGCATCCACTGTGGTCAACTGCACAAAGATTGATGAAAGTGAGTGTAAGAACCACCTTCCCCATGTCAGCAACTCCATTTTCCTGGGCTCTTTCCATCCCTCCCAATAGCATCAGGGTTGGCAGCACAGCCTGCTCCAAGAGTAACAGCTCTTGAGTGCCTGGACATTTGCAAACATGTTGATGAAGAAGGAACAAACAAAAGATGTCCTTGGAGGACCTCTGTGTTGACAGAGAACAAGGCAGTGAGGAGAAGCAGGGTTGTGCAAGCAAAATCTGCCTTACAAGAGCAAAAAGGCTCCAAGTGGGAGGGTGGATGCTTCTGAAAGGAAGGGTGTGTGCTCCTTGCAGACCACCAGCAGAAGGTGTTGCAGGAGCTCATCCACAATGATGTAAGAACACAAGCCAAGGTGTTGTTAGTTGGATCTGGGCTGTCATCTGAGTGGAAAACTAAACTCCTGAACGAAGTGTGAGGTCAGTGTTGGTTGATGGGTTTGATTTCTGTCAGTTTCTGGTCCTCCTGCTACAAAGCTTGATTATTTGGAAGTCCTGAGCATTTGGATGGTTTTACTGGTCCAAGATGTTCCTTTATCACAGAATCCCAGTGTGATGGGAGTTAGAAGGGATCACTGAGCACCACTGAGAAGAGTCTGGCCCCATCCTCTTGCCCTCCACAGTTCCTTTAGCTGTTGCTGAGCATTGCTCAGATCCCCTCTCAGGCTGCTCTCCTCCAGGTTCAGCAGCCTCAGGGCTCTCAGCCTTTGCTCCTCACAGAGATGCTCCAGGCCCCTCAGCAGCTTTGGAGCCTCCCCATGACTCTCTCCAGCAGTTCCCTGCCTCTTGAACTGGGGAGCCCAGAACTGAGCCCAGGACTCCAGCTGTGGCCTCATTAGGACAGAGTAGGGCAGAGCATATCCCCACCCCTTTCCTTCACCCTTTGAGGATCACCCTAGCTCTCTTTTTCTCCCCCCGGGAAGGTGGCATCACCATCGTGAGGGAAGGCTGCATTCCAGCAGGCAAAGTGATGCAGATATTTGAAAGAGTGAAGAGCAGAGCAGTCTGAACCCAAAGGAAACTTTTCCTAGCAAAGGATCAACACCTGGCCTCCCTGGGGGACATGGGACACCCCATGTCTCACTGGAGCAGCTGGACATATCATAACTTCTCTAACCAAGCCTCACCTCCTTGGGAAGCAACAGCAATTCCCATGAATCTCTCCCTTGGGAGCTTTCTGTGGCTATTTATTGTTTGTGTCCAGTTAAGTGGCTGAAAGCACCAGGAGAGGTGCCCACAGCAGGACCAGCAGATGATGCTTTCCTGCAGGAATTCCCAGAGTCTCCTGAGAGCCTTGACCTGTGAACCTGTGAATGGTTCTTCTCCCTCCCCTTCCACAACACTCAGAAATGTGTCTTTTCAGCTCCTAAAATCCACCCAATAAATCCTGGGCTTGGAACATCAGGGATGGGGTTTGAGTTTCATTTGGTTTCCACCAAGCTGTTTGTTCTGCAGAACCTGGGAGGCCTCTCAGCTAACGCTGGAGGAAGGAACAAATCTCAGAAGGTGTGGTTCTGCCAGAGGGTTACAGCAAGGAGCTCACCCCGTGGCCTTCCCTGGCATCTTCACAGCCATTCCCTGCTTGGCCAAGGTGAGCTCCCAGCTGATCCTGGGCAGCTCAGCTCATGCAGAGGCTGATGTGGGTCTGTGGCAAAGATGGGAGCTGCTGGAGCCATCTCTGTGCATGGAGTAGTCCCTGCAGCAGTTCCCAACCACACAGACCTGTGTTACTCAGTGTGGAGGGGAAGGAGCTTTCTGACAGCAGCAGAGAGCAGAACTTCCCTCTCCTAAAAGCAAATAAGAGCTGGTGGGGAGTCAGGGATGAGAGCAATTCCCTCTTAATAAAGACAAACCTCAACCAAGGTGACTATGATTCGGTGCCTGAAAGCAAGAGGCTGCCTTCACACCTCCGAGCTGTGCCTTGCAGGTTTGGAGGGCTCCTGTCCTGTGTTTTTCCTGTCCTGGAGGCAGTGTCCAAGCAGCAGATTTCTGCCAGTCCCCTTCAGCTGCTCTTTCTCCTCCCTCCTGCTCTGGGCAGGGAGATTGCTCCCAGTACCACTTTCCAGCACCCAAGGGACAAGTCCCTTCTCTTCTTGCTTAGCATTGTTTTGGAGCATCTTTCTGTCTGGGCGACAAACTTCTCCCTCAAACCACATCCCCCTCTGCATACCCAGGCAGCAGCTCATTCCCTCCAGACACTGGCATGTGAGCAGCCAAACCTGAGAGCTTCTGGGACTGGATTCCTCCCACACTTCCTCACTGACATGTAAACAGAAAGTCCACTTTTAACCATGCTCAGCTTGCTTTGGCTCTGGGCTTGTTGTCCGGCAGAACCTCCAGGAGCTGTGACCTGCTGTTTACTCTGCGCTCAGAGGTTGCCATAAATAGCAGCTTTGACTCCAGTCCTGGGTGAGGGATGTTGTTTGACTCCAGCAGCTCCCCACATCCCCAATTCGACCCCCTTGGCAGCCCTTGCTGGGGTCTGGACACAGGTTCTCCTTCACCCTGCAGCCTCCTGACCCTTGCAAACACACCTGCGGGCTCTGCTGCTGGGCTGAGGGCAGTCGCCACTCGCTCTGCTCGGGTATTCCCAGCCTCCTGTGGTTTTCCAGCCTGTGCCAGCATCTGGAAGAGCAGTGAAGTCATCTCCTCCTCCCTGCACATACCTTACCCCAGCTGAACAAGCCCCAGCACACTGGGACCTTCTCTCCACACAAGCACGTACTCTGCCTCGCTGAGACACCAGCCAGGGCGGTACCTATATGACCAGTCCATGTGTCAAGGGCTCCTGGTCCTCCCTGGACAGCACATCCTTGTCACCCCCATAATGTTCTGTCCCTCCTCCCTTGCTGCCTGCAGAGCTGGAGCAAACATCAATGAATCACAGAATCATTTAGGTTAGAGAAGACCTTTCAGATGATGGAGTCCAACCCTTAATCCGGCACTGCCAGGTCACCACTAAAACATGTCCCCAGCACCAGGTCTCCATGGTTTTGCAGTCCAAAGCAGGGTGGGCAGCAGGTGGAGGAATGGGATCCTGCCCCTCTTCAGAGACCCTACTTGAAGTGCTGGGGCCAGCTCTGGAGTCTCAGCACAGCAGAGACATGGAGCTGTTGGAGCAGGGCCAGAGGAGGCCACAGCAGAGATAGGAGGGCTGGAAGCTCTCTAATGTGAGGCCAGGATGGGAGAATTGGGGTTATGAAGCCTGGAAAAGGCTCCAGAGAGACTCTCTGGTGGCCTTTCATGGGGCCAGTCAGAAAGCTAGGGACAGACTTGAGCAGGGCCTGTTGTAACGGGACAAGGGGTGATGATTTGCACTCAAAGAGGGAGACTCAGGCTGGAGAGAAGGGAGAAATGTTTGACACTGAGGGTGGTGAGAGCCTGGCTCAGGCTACCCAGAGAGGTAGGAGATGCCCCATGGCTGGAACCATTGCAGGTCAGGTTGTGTGTGGCTCTGAACAGCCTGCTCTAGTTGCAGATGTCCCTCCTGGCTGCAGGGAGGTGGATTAGATGAGCTTTGAAGGTCCTTTCAACCCTAACCATTCCATGATTCTATGACTGGTCACCTGTACCTGGTAGAAGGGGAAGGTCAGCAGCACCACATTGCCAAGGTGAGTTCTATCAGCTGGGAGGGGAGCAGGACACCAGAGGAGACTGGGCAAGCTGAAAGTTACTGTGAGGATTTCTGAAGGCCTTTTCAAACACTACATTCCTCTATGGCCTGGACCCAGAAAGGCACAGGACAAAGTCATCCATAAGGCAGTGCAATAGAACTCTGATGCTTCACTGCTGATCCTAGCTGCAGACACCACCATGGAGCCTTTAAGTGACATTTGGGTTAAATGTTCAGATAAATGGATGAGATTGCTCCATCAGCCACTTGAGGTGAGTGAGGAAGCCACCACTAAACCCTGGTTATGAGAGCAGGGCAGAGTTGTTCAACCTCCTGCAACTTCCAGTACAATGAGGCACTTATTCAACAAACAGATTTTGGTGCCAGCTGAGGTCCACCACCATCCAGCAAAAGCTTAACTTTAAGCATGTGTTGAAGCCCCATGACATGGAGCTTCTCTCATGTTTTAATACTTGATCAACTCCTTGAGCTTTTCAAGCAAAGGAGGTTTCTTAATGTTGGCCATGAACTGCTGGAAGAAAGCAAACACAGAAGGTTCCTCCTTGACTTGTCACCTCTGTGATGTGGCTCTGTTAGGTCAGAGAATCACAGAATGGTAAGGTTGGAAGGGACCTCAAGGATCATCCAGTTCCAACCCCCTGCCATAGGCAGGGACACCTCCCACTAGAACAGGTCACTCAAGGCCTCCTCCAACCTGGCCTTGAACACCTCCAGGGAGGGAGCAGCCACAACCTCCCTGGGCAACCTGTTCCAGTGTCTCACCACCCTCACTGCAAACAACTTCCTCCTAACATCCAGTCTAAATCTCCCCTCTGCCAGTTCAAACCCATTGCCCCTTGTCCTGTCATTGCAAGACCTTGTCAATAGTCCCTCCCCAGCCTTCCTGTAGCCCCTTTCAGATACAGGTCTCCTGGAAGCCTTCTCTTCTGTAGGCTGCAGAGCCCCAACTCTCTCAGCCTGTCCTCATAGCAGAGCTGCTGCAGCCCTCTGATCATCTTTGTGGCCCTCCTCTGAACCTGCTCCAACACTTCCATGTCCTTCCTGTGCTGAGGGCTCCAGAACTGCACACAGTACTCCAGGTGGGGTTTGACAAGAGCAGAGCAAAGGGGCAGAATCCCCTCCCTTGCCCTGCTGCCCACACTGCTCTTGCTGCAGCCCAGCAATCAGTTGCTGTCTGGGCTGCACTCACAGTGCAGGCTCATGTTGAGCTTTTCATCACCTCAGACCCCGAGGTCCTTTTCCTCAGGGCTGCTCTCAGCCATTCACCACCCAGCCTGGAGTTGTGCTGATCATCCTGATCACCTCCACGGTGATGGCACAGGACTTTTCATATCCCAGGAGGGGTGTGGAGCTCTTCAGCTTGCAGACATGGCTCTCTGGGACATGCTTTACTGGCTGTGGTGGTCACAGGTTGATGGCTGGATTCCAGCCAAATCAGTTCTGTAATGTTCTGATCTTGTAACCATGGCACTTCGAGACCTGGTTTAATGGTCATGATGGTGTTGGGTTGTGATGGTTTGGGAGTTCCCTGCCCCCCCCCGCCCCTCCATGAAAATGACCCAGACTAGACTCAGTCAGCTGGAAGTTAAGGACTGAAGCTCTGTTTACAGCTCAGCACAATGTACAAGCAGAGATATACACTACAAACAGGAATAGTTACAGAAATAGACAAACTAAAGGGAATGCAGAAACACAACTCCCCTCCCAGAAATCAGAGTCCCCAGGAGGGCCTCCCAACCACCCTTCCACCTTCTCCCCACCCCTCTACCTTACCCCAGGGTCTGCCTTACATGCAAGGTGAGCTTGGAGGATGGACAAGGGAGGTTAGAAGCAGAGTGGTTAGTTAGGTTACACAGCAGAGAGCAGAAGACACAGCAGCTCCCAGAGAGACAGAAACCCTCTGTGTCATCTGTGTCTGTGCTCCTGTTCTCACACATCTCAGCAAGCCTATGGGTGCAGCAGACATCATCACTGTTTTCACAGCTTATAATCTTTTTTTTTTTTCATTAAAATATTCCAATTAGCCACAAACCAGCACACGGGTCAAGGGTTGGACTTCATGTTCTTAGAGGTCTTTTCCAGCCTTAATGATTCTAGGATCTGCTTTGATCACATAACAAAATGCCCAGGATTTGGTAAATTGAGGCAAGTTTTGGCCTGGGTGGAAAAGTTTCTGGTGGGAGTTGTGGGATAAGGCAGAAGGAGTAGCTTTTGCCTTCTGCTGCTGCTGTCTGGTAGGTGAACCCAGATGGGATGTCTCAGCCCTTGAGAGAAGCACCCAAGAGCACCTTGGTGATTGGAAAATCAGGGGTTAAAAAAGAACCTATTTTGCAACTTGAGACCTGCAGAAACCTCTGTAATTTAGGTTGAAAATAGAGCAAGATAAGAGGATTAGAGGAGCCTCTTGGCTTCAGAGGAGGCTTTCTCTCAAGAGGAGCCATGAATGGTATTTCCTTTGACA
This sequence comes from Eubucco bourcierii, assembly GCA_013396675.1. NCBI lineage: Eukaryota > Metazoa > Chordata > Aves > Piciformes > Ramphastidae > Eubucco > Eubucco bourcierii. The sequence continues at coordinate 214,046 of VWZE01002902.1, forward strand.
ACCTGCAGAGAGTTACCTAAGGGCAGAGCCCCAAGAAATCAATTAGCTGTGTGTAAGTATGGGCAGGGTGGGAGCTGGAGATGGAAAGATGGAGAATCTCCCATGCATGTATGGAATTTCTGTGGTTTACTCAGCATGGAAGTGAAAATTTAATGTTACAGGAGAAAAAAAACCACCAGAATCAACATTTCTTATCCTGACACACACTGTCAAGTTTCACATGAGCCAGCAATGAGCTCCTGTGGCCAAGAGATCCAATGGTCTCCTGGTGTGCATGGAGTGTGGCCAGCAGCTCATGGCAGGTTCCACTCTCCTTCTGCTCTGCTCTAGGGAGCCCACAGCTGGAGTCCTGGGTCCAGTTCTGGGCTCCTCAGTTCAAGAGAGACAGGGAACTGCTGGAGAGAGTCCAGGGGAGGTTCCAAAGATCATGAGGGGCCTGGAGCATCTCTGTGAGGAGCAAAGGCTGAGAGCCCTGGGGCTGTTGAGGCTGGAGGAGAGCATCCTGAGAGGGGATCTGAGCAATGCTCAGCAGGACATAAAGGAACTGTGAAGGGCAAGAGGATGAGGCCAGACTACTGCCAGTGGTGACCAGGGACAAGACAAGGGGTAGTGGGCACAAAGTGGAACCCAGGAGGTTCCACCTGAACGGGAAGAGAAAATTCTTTGTTGTGAGGGTGCTGGAGGCCTGGAGCAGGTTGCCCAGAGAGACTGTGGAATCTCCTTCTCTGGAGAGCTTCTAAATCCAGCTGGACATTGTGATGCTGAGCAAGGTGCTGTGGGTGCCCCTGTTTGAGCAGGGGTTTCGATTGGATGATCTATAGAGGTTCCTTCCAACTCCCATTATGATGACCTTCTGAGTTTCTGTATCTCCTCCAGCTCTGAGGTGCCCCTTTCTCAGGCTGTGGGTGCCCCTGCTTGAGCAGAGGGGTTGGACTGGATGATCTCCAGATGGATGGCAGTGATCCCTTCTGGGATTCTGAAGTTCATGCCTGGAACTGTAGCAAGCTGTTACATCTGTTCCTGCCTTATTCCTCCTCCGCCTCTAGTGCCATTTCTACATCCTACCAGAGACTCTTCCAGTACCAGTTAGGACTTGGGTTATTTTGCAAGTGAGCAGGGCTCCTGGCAGCTACCAACAAGAAGGGCCTGGAGCAGTTGTAGGGGCTGATAAGAAGGAGGACAGGGGCTGTGGTACCCCTTGGGCCATGGAAGATCTGATAACCTGTTGTGGAAGATCACAGACCTCAGCAAGGTAGCAGGGGAAGAGATGCCAGAGCTGTTAGGGCACTGATGGGGATTCTGAGGAGGTGAGGGGAGCTTGGTCAGGGGCAGAGTCTGTGCTGCTGGGCCTAAGCCATCCTCCAGCTTCCTAGGAAAAGAGCAGTGAGAGGAAACTGGAGCACAGCCTGCTCATTTAGGGTGATGCCACTGACTGCAGGAGATCATGGCAGAACCTGTGAGAGTGAAGGACTGGTTGTAAGCATTGATCAAAGAGCAGTTGTCTGGTGTGGAGCAGTGGTCTGGCCCCAGGAGGAAGGTTGCTGCAGAGCCTCCCACACTGGCTGGTATATCACAGGTGGAATTCAGAGCCAAAACTCAGCAGTAAACATCTCACCAGGAAAGGTCCACATGGCCTGCTGAGTGGACAGGGTCTGAGAACAGAGGTGCTCAGGGGGAGAATGTCCCCAAATTGAGGATGTGATCCTCCAACCCCTGCTCCTCTGAGAGCTGCACAGAGCCAAGATGTTGTGAGGTGGGCAAAGAGTTTTCTGCAACTGCACCTGGAGAGCATGAGGGTCCCTAAGGGTGCCTGGTCCCTCAGGGACTGCAATGTTTCTGTCCCACAGCTATGTCTATCTCAGGATAACCATCTGAACCCTGACATCCATCCCATGGCCAGAGCAGAAGAGTTTGTTGAAACTCCTGCTTTTTTGGTACCTGGGGAGAGATTCATAGATACCAATATGGGCAAGATCTTTGTGGTTTTCAGTAGGGATGAAAAGGTTCTCACAAGAGCTAAGTGAGACTCTTCAGCTGAGAGATTCATTATGGCTGCTGGACCATGGCCAGAGGCAGGCCTGAACTGGACCTACAGGACAGACCTCCCCATCCAGTCTCCCCAGTATGACCCCTTGACCTGACTGCTCTGCAGCTCTCTCTGTCTGTCTTCTGGGTGACCCTGCTGTAGCAGGGAGGTTGAACTAGATGATCTCCAGAGGTCCCTTCCAACCCCTCATCATGCTGGGATTTTGGGGTTCCTCCATCCACTCCATGGGGCTGAGGAGCTGGGGACCCATGGCAGTACTGCAGTGGGATCCCCTGAATGCTGACACAGGAGCCAGTGTGACCAACCATGCCAACTGGCTGGACCCTGGGCCTGGTTGTCTTTACTCACAAGCATCACATGCTGGATCTGAACAGAGAACAGGTTTGGGTTTCACCACTGACAGAGCAGGACTGCCTCCATCAGAGGCCACAGACACACACCATGGAGCTACCAAGCTGAACCCATCCCTCAAACACGTGGTTGGTTATTAACTGAGCTCTGTTGGTAGTGAGATGCCACCAACCATGGCATAACAGTGACCTGATGAATCAACCAGTCCCTGCTCAGAGATGCAGCTACCATGGGAGCCCTTCCAGTCCCAACTCCATCTGTGACAGTGCTGGACATAAAGACATGAAAGTCTTGGAGTCATCAGATGGTTTTCTAAGTGGGGCAGAAAAGAAGAATGTGATGGAGCCACATCTGGAAAATAATCTTGTTGATTGCCTTCAGAAAATGAATTTCCAGACCACTGGTTTCTCCCCAAGACTGCTTTACACAATTGATTTCATTTCCTGGATGGATAAAGTCTCTGAGTGCTGGTCCACACCAGATAACTGCAAGTGCATCATGAATTAACAGTGAGCAAAAGACAACCCCAACAAAGCTAAGGAGGCTGGAGCCAGGTGGAAGTTGCTTTCTTCTCCCAAAGAACAAGCAATAGGACAAAAGGAAACAGCCTCAAGTTACACCAGGGCAAGTTTAGGTTGGGCACAAGGAACAATTTCTTCCCCAATTGGGTTGTCCAGGCCTGGCTCAGGCTGTCCAGGGCAGTGGTGGAGTCCCAGTCCCCAGAAGGGTCTCCAAGCTGTGGAGATGTGCTGAGGGCCATGGTTTGGTGGTGACCTGGCTGTGCTGGGTTTGTGGTTGGACTTGAAGATTTTAAAGGTCTCTTCCAGGCCAAATGATTCAAAGTTAGAACCAGCACCAATGATGAGGACTCCCAGAAGGCTGCAGACTGTTAGGGGTTGGCCAGCTCTTGGCTGGGCAGCACAGCTCAGCTCTCAGATGTGTAAATCCCAATTGTGTTGTGTGGAGCAGCTGAAGACCTTGGTCCAGGGTTTGAAACCTGCTGTTTCTTTGGTGTCCTTGGTATTTCCCCCAGAAGCAGCAAACCAGACTATCTGGTCCTTCTGAGGCCACAACCCCAGGCCCTTGATGGTAAAGGGCACCAGGAAGAATGCAGCAAGGTGAGTATGACACAATTCCACCATGGGCTGTGTTGGTGGATACTGTGCCCTCAACAGCACCAAGATCAAAGGGGGTTGCTCTGATTGATGAGCATCCAATTAAGCTTCTGCCTTTCCCTCCACACCTCACAGAATCATAGAATTGTTTGGCTTAGGAAAGACCTCTACGATCATCAAGTCCCACCACCAACCTGGCACCAACATGTCCCAGCCTGACCTATGGGCACTTTGACTTCTATATTGCAGGAGGCAAAGAGGAGAAGGCTCCATCACTCCAGAGCCCCCACTTCTGGTGTCTCCTTAAGCTGGAGGGGATCAAGGAGCAGATTTTGACTTTCATATTGCAGGAGGCAAAGAGGAGAAGGCTCCATCACTCCAGAGCCCCCACTTCTGGTGTCTCCTTAAGCTGGAGGGGATCAAGGAGCAGATTTTGACTTTCATATTGCAGGAGGCAAAGAGGAGAAGGCTCCATCACTCCAGAGCCCCCACTTCTGGTGTCTCCTTAAGCTGGAGGGGATCAAGGAGCAGATTTTGACTTTCATATTGCAGGAGGCAAAGAGGAGAAGGCTCCATCACTCCAGAGCCCCCACTTCTGGTGTCTCCTTAAGCTGGAGGGGATCAAGGAGCAGATTTTGACTTTCATATTGCAGGAGGCAAAGAGGAGAAGGCTCCATCACTCCAGAGCCCCCACTTCTGGTGTCTCCTTAAGCTGGAGGGGATCAAGGAGCAGATTTTGACTTTCATATTGCAGGAGGCAAAGAGGAGAAGGCTCCATCACTCCAGAGCCCCCACTTCTGGTGTCTCCTTAAGCTGGAGGGGATCAAGGAGCAGACTTTGACTTCTATATTGCAGGAGGCAAAAAAGAGAAGGCTCCATCACTCCAGACCCCCCAATTTTGATGTCTCCTTAAGCTGGAGGTGGCCAAGGGCCACTGGTGACTCTGCCAATGTCTGCAGGCTCAGGTGGTGCCACTCAAGAGGTGGCTGCGCTGCCGCCCTTCCTCTCTGAACCACTCTGCCCACTCTGGCTTCAGGCCCACCCACTAGACCAACACGCACCCTGGAAGATGTTGTTGAGTCAGTTCCTGTCCCTATGGCCCAGCTCTATTCTCAGGAGGGTGAGCTGGCTTCTTCCTGCCACTGGAAAAGCCACCACCTGATTTTCCATTCTTTTTTCCCATTTTTTTCCATTGCCACAGATGTCTGGGTTCCACAAAGGGCAAAATCAAGGTGGGACAGTTCTTCTTCCTGGGTTGTTTGCAACCCCAGTGGGATTTAAGCTGTGCTCATTTCACAAAGAGACCCATTCATGAGATTGTTTTGTCTCCCAGGGTGACCTTTCAAGCCTGAAGGCCTCCAAGTGGTTGACAATGCAACCAAAATTGGCCTTTCTCCCAAACCCCCGATTGTCCTCAGGCATTGCAGATTTCCCCTGCAATGGAGGTCTGAGGAGCTCCTGTCCCCTCCGTCCCCCCTCAGCTGGACACCTCTGTGGAGCAATTCCTTGCCATGAAGCAGGCCAGGAGATGGATAGAACCAGAAGGGCTCAACGAAAGCCTCCTCAGAGGAAGGCTGAACAACTTTTTTTGATCAAGCCTTACATTTGGAGCGATGAAAGGAGGTGATGCAGTCTCCTCAGCACCTGCGGATGGATTTGCTCTCTGCTCTTGCAGAAGAGACACTGCAAAACCACCACAGCTTTGTCCCAGTTGTTTCATAGGTTCACAGAATGGTTTGGTATGGAAGGGACTCTAAAGATCACCTAGTTCCAACTCCCCTGTCACAGGCAGAGACACCTCCACTAGAGCAGGTTGCTCAAAACCTCATCCAACCTAGCCTTGAACACTTCCAGGGAGGGGGCACCCAAGACTTCCCTGGGCAGCCTTTTACAGTGCCTTGCCACCCTTTTCACCACCGCTTTCATACTGAAGTGGTTTGGATTTGCCACTTTCAATAGAGGCTCTTCCTCCCTTTCCACTTCTCCAGGTGTTTTGCTTCACCTTGACCATTGGGAGAACCCTGAAATATTAGCATTGATGAAGCTGGACCACCCCATTCACATCTTCTGCTCCCCAGACTCTTGCTTTCCAGTTTGCTTGCCCACAGGAGAGTTGTGGCTGGGGTAAAACAAGGACTGACCTGAGCTATCTCCTGACCTTGCAACTCACTCAGCAGAGGGAGAAATGGTTCCCCAGTATGCTCTTCCCATGTCCTGATACTGTGAACAGAACCACCTGTGGGCACCATGGAGAGAGCAAAAGGAAGAACAGAGCCAGCTGTGGCATCTGATCACTGAATGCATCAGGTTGGAAGGGAGCCTGGAACCTCATCCTGTCCAACCCCCTGCACTCAGCAGGGACATCTCCGACTAGATCAGGTTGCTCAGGGCCCCATCAAGCTTCACCTTGAATGTCTTCAGGGATGAGTGCTCCACCACATCCCCAGACAACCTGTTCCAGTGTTCCACCACCCTCATTGTGAAGAACTTCCTCCTGATGTCCAATCTAAACCTACCCTCCTTCAGTTTCAGTCTCATCACCACAAGCCCTTCTAAACAGTCCTTCCCCAGCCTTCCTGCAGCCCCGTTCAGGTACTGGAAGGCCACAAGAACTTCTCCCCAAAGCCTTCTTTTCTCCAGCCTGGACAACCCCAACTCCCTCAGCCTGCCCTCATAAGAGAGGTACTCCAGATTCTCTTTCTCACCCTGGGAAGTGATACAGTTTGATCCCCTCTAATAAGATCCATTCTCCACAGCCAGGAGCATGCTGAAATCCACAACCCTTTGACCCACCTGGATTTGTCCAGGTTCTCAGATTGCTTTGGGTTGGAAGGGATTTTCAAGACCATCCAGTTCCCACCCCTCTGCCAGGGGACACCTTCCATTAGACCAGGCTGATCAAGACCTCATCCAACCTGGCCTCCAACACCTCCAGGGAGGTGATCACAGAAATATCCTGGTTGGAAAAGGTGTTAAGATGATCAGGTCCGACCCCAACCTTGGTGCTTGAGGGTGCTTGAGTGTGTCCAGAGAAGGGCAACGAGGCTGGTGAGAGGCCTCGAGCACAGCCCTATGGAGAGAGGCTGAGGAAGCTGGGATTGGTTATCCTGGAGAAGAGGAGGCTCAGGGGAGACCTTCTTGCAGTCTACAACTACCTGAAGGGTGGTTGTAGCCAGGGGGAGGTTACCTTCTCTCAGGCAACCAGCACCAGAACAAGAGGACACAGTCCCAAGCTGTGCCAGGGGAAGTTTAGGCTGGGGATGAGGAGAAAGTTCTTGACTGAGAGAGTCATTGACTGCTGGAATGGGCTGCCCAGGGAGGTGGTGGAGTCACTGTCCCTGGAGGTGTTCAAGGCAGGTTTGGACGTGGCACTTGGTGCCATGGTCTGCTCTTGAGGGCTGTGGTGATGGGTTGGACTTGATGAACTTTGAGGTCTCTTCCAACCTTGGTGATACTGTGATACTGTGATCTCCCTGCACACAGCTCTTAAACCACGTCCCCAGGCTGCTCATCCAACCACCTTCCAAAGACCTTCTGTGATGCTGCAGGGTCCCACATGACAGACAATCCATTGGAAATATTTTATTGCTTTCTAAAACCCAGTTTGAAGAAAACCCCCAAGAGATACAGTAAGTAGACAGCAAAAATCATTGCCCCAGGCTCAACGATCTGGAGTTTTCTTTCTCTGCAGGAAGAGAGCCAGCTCTGTGAGAACAAGCTTGAGAAGACCTGGTTGTGGCCCTAGTTGGTAGAGGTTGAGCTCCTCTGACTGCACAGCATTTAGGTTTCAGCAGAACTCCAAGTGAAACCAATGCAGCAGCTCACTGGTTTCAGCTGGAGCTGGGTCAGCACCTTGCACCTGACTCAGGTCAGAATAAGATCAACAGTTTTCAGAGGTCAAACAAGCCACTAACAGCAAGGACAAATCCTCATGTTGGTGTGAAAGTTCTTTACACCTCCTCCTGGTTGGCAGCTACTGCTCAGCACTACATCTGCAGCCTGGAGGAAAGGTACCATGAGATGTGGTTATGCTGTCAGGGAAGAGACCAGCTTCTAGCACCCTCAAAGGCAGTGCAGGTGGTTCTCCTGAAATGGAGACTCTGCAGAAGAGAACATGGGAAAGGAGGGTCCTCCAGAAGGCTCCACAGCTTCTAAGGAGATGTTGTGGGAGTCAGCAGATGGGTAAGTCCACCCTGACTGTGAAACAGAGGAAATGGTGTCTCAGCTAATGGCAGTTCTTTGTGAAATATCACAAAGTTCTGTGGCCTCCATTTTGAGAAGATCAGAAAATAGCTCATAGAATTCCAGGCTGGTTTGGGTGGGAAAGGACCTTTAAAAGTCATCTAGTCTAATGCCTGCAGCCAGCAGGGACAGCTGCAACTACAGCAGGTTGTTCAGAGCTCCAGACAACCTGACCTGCAATGGTGCCAGGGATTGGGGCATCTCCCACCTCTCTGGGCAACCTGGGCCAGGCTCTCACCACCCTCAGTGTCAAACATTTCTCCTCTCCAGACTGAATCTCCCTCTGTTAGTTCAAACCACCACCCTTTATCCTGTTACAACAGGCCCTGCTTAAAAGTCTGTCCCCAGATTTCTTCTGGCCTCTTGAAGTCCTACAAGGTCACCAGAAGGTCTCCCAGGAGCCTTCTCTTCTCCAGTCTGAACAAGCCCAACTCTCTCAGCCTGGCCTCACAGCAGAGGGCTTCCAGCCCTCCCATCACTGCTGTGGCCTCCTCTGGCCTTGCTCCAGCAGCTCCATGTCTCTGCTGTGCTGAGAGTTCCAGAACTGGACTCAGCTGATCAACTCCAGGCTGAAGCTTCTGAGGCCTCTCAAGACCCTCCATGGTGTTCACCTGAGTACATCCTCCCTTCTCCCTCTCCCACTTCAAGTTTCTTGCAGTGCTTTCCCTCTTAATGTGTGACTATCAAAACCCTCATGTTGTGGCCCAAACCAAAGCCATTAAGTCTCAGGGACAAGAGCAAAGCCCTGGGCCATCTGTCTTCACCACAACACCTCCCTTGGTTGTGTCTGATCTTCTGTGTGAGCTGGCAGCGTCCATAAGTGAATATTTTACCTCTGGGTGGCTCTGGTTGATGCCAGCTCTGCACTGGGATGTTTTAGCAGTACCCACAGAAAGATGAAGAAGTCATCCCTGGAGTTGGGACACATTCCCCATTCCCCAGTTTGTCATTGCCCATCCCACATTGTCCTGGTGAGGATGGAATTGCTTGACCTGCAGCAGAGTCAGAGCCGAGTGGAGTTCTCCTGCCCATCATCAGGGGCCTGAGCTGGGGTGGTCTCTTCCAAGGCAGCCAAACCCACCCCATTGGGCACAGCATGGCTGTGGTTCAGATGTTCTCCACGGCCTTTGGTGGTGCAAGGACCACTGCTAGGAACCAAGGAGTGCTTCTTCTGCACCTGCTCCAGTATCTGCAGCACCTGGAATGAGTAAACACTGCTGTGAGTGGGTTAGTAATTAGAGGAGAACACTAATTTTGGGTTTGCTTTTTTTTCAGGTGTTTAATTATGTCCTGTTCTCCTTCAAGCTGCATGGCTTAGGCCTTGGGGTCACACTCATGCTCTACAGCTCCCTGAAAAAAGGAGGTTGGAGCCAGAAGAGGCTTGGTCTCTTCTCTCAAGGAAGAAGCAATGGGACAAAAGGAAATAGCATCAAGTTGCCCCAGGGAAGGTTTAGGTTGGACGTGAGGAACAATTTCTTCCCCAGAAGGGTTGTCCAGGCCTGGCCCAGGCTCCCCAGGGCAGTGGTGGAGCTCCCATCAGCTGTAGAGATATAGTGCTTGAGGGCCATGGTTTGGTGGTGACCTGGCAGTGCTGGGTTAAGAGTTGGACCTGACCTTAAAGGTCTTGTCCAACCAAAACCATTTTATGATTCTGGTTTTTGCTCAAAGGTCTCTGGGTGGTGTAAATGGAGAGCTTGGCCCAAGGAGATCCATGACCTTGGATCTCAGAGCTCTTCCCATGCATGAATCAGTCCCACCTCTCACTTTCCTTGGCACAGAGAGGTGCCACAGAGGTCAGGAGGCAGGATCAGGACACAGACGCTACAGAGCTCTGGTTTTGTGCTCTTTCACACCACCTTATGAGAACTCCTCATGTTATCAGAGATTCTTCAAGCCCTTCTTGAACTGGGAACCCCCCCTCCCAGTTTGAAACCCACTTACCAGAGATGGAAGAAAAAAAAACCCAGAGATGGGTTTTACCTGTGCCTTGGGGATGATCCCAACTCTGAAGAATCCAATGTTTCCACTGTCAATTTTAGTGCAGTCCACCACGGTGGAGGCAATGTTCTCTGGAGAAGGTCCATCACAAAGCACTGCATCCACCTGGAAAGCAGCAGAGGGTCATACCAAGTTCTCTTCAGGTCTTTGGGGATAGAGAAGGCAGTTTCCACCCCTCAACAGCAGGTAATCTTTATCAAAGCACCTCTGCTCCTTCCTGCCCCACAACACTGACACTGAGGGTTGGATTTGGAAGGAGTTAACCCAAAAAAAAAATCAAAGAGAGCAAGAGGTAGGTGGGTGAAGGTCAACAGCACAGCAAGGGCAGTTCTGGTGGAGTCATGGGATTGCTTATAGTGAATGACACCTTTAAGATCATCAAGTTCAGCCCTTAACCCAGCACTGCCAGGTCACCAGAATGAAGTTACCTTATCTCCCAGCTTGGCATACACTTGGTTGTGGTGTGTGGTATCTGCCTCTCCAGTTGGGTTGGCTGATGTGACCACGATGGGGCCAACCTGGTGATGGAAAGAGGGGAATAAGAACAGGTTTTACTGCATAAAGCAGGTGAGTTGGACTCTGAAGTTCACTCATGAGTCTTTGTGATTCCAAAGAGAACTCGGAGTGACCCACTCAAGGAGAGACCTTTCATGAAGGCAACCACAGTCCCACCAAATGTGTGTGTGAGTGGTGAATTGGGGGTTATTGGGATTGACTGCCGTAGAGAAGGAAAGAAATTTGGTTTTCCAGCAACAGAAATTGCCAAATGCCTACAGTGTCTGTGCTAGAGTTGAGGGGAACATGCAGAGTTCCTCTGGACCTTCTGCAGTTGTTCTGGCTTTAGATAAGCCCATGCTTGCAGCACAGGAGTTCTGTGTAGGGAACCAGACCAAGTGTCAGTTAAGTGCCTCTGTTGTGCCTCTCTTACCTGGTGGTTCCTCCTTTGAACCTCTTTTCTGCCATAGCATCAGCTTCAAGCTGCTTGCACACTCCTCCCCCCACCCCTTTTTCATGGCATGAGGAGTTACTCATTTTAGCTCATTTCAGTCACTCTTCCCTCCCCAAACCTCTCTGAAGATTCTACGACCTTCACTTTACCAAGAAAAGAAAGAAGAAAGGAGAGATTACATCCCAAGAGGGCTGGCAGAGAGCTCCAGCCCCTCACTATCCCCTCCAGCAAGCCAGAGGAGCTGGCAGCTGGTGCTTGACACCATCAGAAGGCAGGCTCTGACCCCCAGCAGTGCTGGGACAGGTGTCACTCACCATGTCTATGAGGTGTGTGGTGACAGAGCAGTCAGGGATGCGGATGGCGATGCTCTGAGGGGTGCCCACGTATTTAGCAGAGTCCTTCATGCCCAGGAAGTCCACCCAGTCACCTGCACAAGGAAGAGGGTGTCTGGGGATGTGTATTCTTTACAGTGAGGGGGGGGGAGACACTGGAACAGGTTGCTCAGGGAGGCTGTGGATGCCCCACTCTCTGGAGGTGTTTGAGGCCAGGTTGGATGAGGCCTTGAGCAACCTGGGCTAGTGGGAGGTGCCCTTGCCCAGGGCAGGGGGTTGGAACTGGATCATCCCTTCCAACCCAAATCATTCTAGGACTCTATAACTTCTTTTGTCTTCATAAAAACATGTACATATGGCACTGTAGGAGATGGCTTAAGGGCTATGGTAGGTCAATGGTTGGACTCTGTGATCTTAGAGGTCTCTTCCAGCCCAAACCAATTCTGCGACTTCAGGTTGGAATGTCAAAGCCAAAGCTCTCCAGAGAACTTGGAAGCAACAACATTTCCTTACCTCTGGGAATCACCAAGCTAATAGGAGATGGCCAGGCAGCCTCCATGAAGTCCCAGAGGAGGGGAGTGAACAAATGCTTTGCAGGTTCCAGCTGCTTCAGGCTAGAGATCCAGAGTGACATGGGACGATCCTGAGCCTGGCGCTTGGACCTGGAAAGGAGGGAAGAAAAAGGAACCTGGAAGATGGGGATTTGTTTCCAAGCTGAGGTGAGGCACAGGGTTAGGACAAGGTCTGCAGGCTCTGCCTAGATCACCAGTCTGGGGTAAAAACAGGACTGTTCAACAGAGGAGCCAATTAGAATGGACATTCATGCCTGCAACCACTCAAGAATGTCTACTCCAAAGCAAGGGTTTGGTTTCTGGTGCAGTGAAGGGCCCAAGTACTGAGGAACCCCCACCAATATGAGGGCTGCTGGCTTCTTAGAGGGTTTTGTCAGACGTAAGAGGACTTTGGTTGGAACAAAAAGCACCTGCAATTATGGACAACTCCCTCCCCAGTTTGCCACTTGTTTGGGTTTCCCTATGAAATCCAAGCTCTGTCACTTGCCAGAAGCCTTCAACTCTAGCTCAGTTAACTCCTTTCCTCATTCAGATCTTCTCCCACAGGCTCATCACTTTGCTCTCCTCATGAAGGCTAAGCTGTAGGTAGCACTCAGTAGCAGTTGCCAGTCCTAGTGGCAACAAAGCTGGTGAAGGGTCTGGAGAACAGGTCTTAGGAGGAGTAGCTGAGGGAACTGGGGTTGTTCAGCTTGGAGAAGAGGAGGCTGAGGGGTAGACCTCACTGCTCTGTGTAACTCCCTGAAAGCAGGTTCGAGCTAGGAGGGGGTTGATCTCTTCTCCCTAGTAACAAGTGATAAGAGAATTGGAAATGGCCTGAAATTGTGTCATGGAGAGGTTTAGGCTATAGAATAGGAAAAAATTCTTTCCTTCAAGAGTGGCCAGGCATTGGAACAGGCTGCCCAGAGAGGTGGTGGAGTCACCATCCCTGGGGGTGTTCAAGAAACATGTGGACATGGCACTTGGGGACATGGTTTAATGTTAGGCTGATGGTTGGGCTGGATTATCTTAAGAGGTCTGTTCCAAGCAAAGCAATGTTGTGATTCTATGATTCAGACCAGCCAAGGAAGCCCTCAGTGGAGCAAGCAAGACAGATACTTACTGGTGAGCTTTCTCCACAGCATCAGGCCGGTGACAGGCTGCCACGAGCACGTAGACAGTGTCTGTGGGGATGCCACAAGTCCCTCCGTTCTTCAGGATATCTGTTGGCAAGTCAACAGGGCAGAACCTCTTGAGTGACTAGAAGTGGGGGGCTGTAACTCACCAAGGAGCTGTCACAGACACAAAAGCCAGCCCATTGCTCCCCTCTCCTGTTCCTAACTGACATGGTACTTCCTCTGATGAGGAATTTTCTAGCACTCGTCCAAGAGGAGCTCTGGCCTTTAGGGGAGCTCTGGGCCACCTTCTTCAGGGCCAGAAGACATTCAGCTCCATGGAGAGAGTAAGTGCTGTGTGTTTGCCCTTTCTCTGTACCAAACTTAGGGTGGTAGCCCCAGCCTGGAGGGTTCCTGTATCTCAGACTGGGTGAGCAGGGAGGGATGTGACACAGGGGGCGACAGCAGCAAAGTCACTGCTGAACTCAGCTGTTTTAAAGGAACTGGAGGGGGGCTTGCAGCATCTCTGTGAGGAGCAAAGGCTGAGGGACTTGGGGCTGTTGAGCCTGCAGAAGAGCAGCCTGAGAGGGGATCTGAACTATGCTCAGCAAGACCTAAAGGGCAAGGGTCAAGAGGATGAGGCCAGACTCTTCTCAGTGGTCTCCAGTGACAGGACAAGAGGCAATGGACACAAACTGGAACCCAGGAGGTTCTATCGGGAAATGAATAGAAGCTTCTTTGGTGTGAAGGTGCTGGAGGCCTGGAGCAGGCTGCCCAGAGATATGGTGGAGTCTCCTGGGAGCTTCCAAACCTGCCTGGCCATTGTGATCCTGGGCAAGCTGCTGTGGGTGCCCCTGCTTGAGCACAGGAGTTGGACTGGATGATCTCCAGAGGTCCCTTCCAACCCCTACCATGCTGGGATTCTGTGGACAGGTCTGATTTCCCTCAGAACCCATGTAATTTCTAATGACTCATGTAACTTAGCCCACTTCATCAAAATATCACCAGATGATCATGGTTTCCACCTTTGGATTGGAATTTTACTAACCTTCTGCTCCCCCCTGCCCAGAGTTCACCCTCCAGCCCCACACCATGCCCTTACCTGCAATTCTCTTGACTGAGGAAGCTTTCCTGGCAGGCAGGTGAAGGCACTTGGTGGTTCCTGTGCCCACACCGCTGAGCTGCACAATAGGCCTGCCCATTGGTAAGCAGGAACCCTCAAAGGTGCTGTTGAAAAGGGCAGAGAGGAAGCAGTAAAAGCTGACCAGGCCAAAGATGAGAGTAGCAGCAATGTCATAGCCAGCTGGAAGAGCATGGATGGCATCCAGCAAGAAGCTGACCGAGATCAGCAAGAAGGAGAGGGAGTAAAGGAACCAGGCAATGCTCAAGAAAAGACTGCAGAAGACAATGAAGCCATTGAAGAGCATGAAGGCAACGATGCCTACAGCTGCATGGAAGCTTCTGGGAGTGCCATAGAGGCCACCATATCTGGACAAGCCCCAGATGATCCACATGACAGCATAGAGAATGAAGGCACTGCTCTCCAAGGTCTTCCCCCGGGCAAAGGCCACTGAGCCACCTAGGAGCTTGAGGATCCCGCCGGCTACCACCACCCATGGAATTACAACAGTAGCAAGTGGAGCTTGGGGGTCTCCTGTCCTTGTCATAGCAAAAGAAGCAAGGACACTGCATGCATAGGCCAGAACTTCTGCATCTGCATACTTGGAATACCCAAGGTAGGGAGCATGAAGGTCTGCTCCTTCACGCAGCTTCAGCCACCTGCTGCGAGCAAGCAGAGCCTTCGCCGCTCCCCTCCCCGCTGGCATCTTGGCACTTGCTGCCACGTTGTACAGGTGAAGGAGAGTCATCAAGGCTGAGGCCACAAAGATGGCCACATCCACACCTTGGGGTCCTCCTTCAAAAAATCCCTTGGGACAGCAAGCTAATGCAATGCAGTAGGCCACATAAACCAGCAAATAGAGGCCATCCACCGGGCTCTTCAGAGTGAGGAAAAGAGCCAAGACAACAAAGAGGATGGAGAAAGCCACCAGGAATGGAGTAGGGAAAGATGGTTCCTCTGGCTGCCAGATTGGGTACAGAAGGCAATAGCCTCCAGCAAACTTCAGAATGGAAGTAAAACCAAAGGAGGTGGCCATGAGAACATCCATTGCTCGGTATGACAGAATGCAGATGCCAAGCTGGTAGACCCCAGCTGCCCACAGCCAGGGCACTTGGCCAATAAACAGTTTGCCAGTGATGCCCAGGAGCCTACAGCCAAAGACACTGGCAGAGAGCATGTTCAGGATCAGAGCGGTGACTGCAAAACGATTTGTGCCGCCACTGGTGGGCTGAAGCTGTTCAGAGGTCTTCTTCTTGGCCAGACCTGTGCCAGGGAGAACAACTCTCTCTTTGCTTAGGAAACAGAGGATCCTTCCCAGAGCAAAATAACCTCCAACCAAGCAGATGACCATGTAATTGCAAGCCACAGCAGAGGAACCAAAACTTGAGCTGGAACACGTGGCAACTTCATGAGCACTGGCAAGGGAGACAGCAGAAGCAATCAGAGCTAGGATGACCTCTCTGCAAAGGAAGCCCACCACTGCAATAAGCAGCAGTGCCAAAGTGAAGGTGACCAGGCCAGGCACCAAGGCGTTGCAGAAATCACCAGCGGCATTCAAAACTCTTCGCCCTTCCAGGATGAAGAGCGCTCCATAGCCACACCAGAATGCTGAGATGGTCAAGCAGAGAGTCAAGAACAAGGAGGAATTTCTTGGGCTTCTACAAATTCCTGTGAAACAAAGGACAACAGAGACAGGACTGTGATTCTGAGACAGGAGGTTATGGAGCAGGTCCAGAGCAGGTCACAAAGATGGTCAGAGGGCTGGAGCAGTTCCCCTGTGGCGATAGGCAGAGAGTTGGGGCTGTTCAGCCTGGAGAAGAGAAGGCTTCAGGGAGACCTTAGAGCAGCCTTCCAGAATCTGGTGGGAGCTACAGGAGAGCTAGGGAGGGACTTTTTACAAAGGCTGGTAGGGCTAGGATGGGAGACAGTGGTTCTGAGATGGAAGAGGGGAGATTTAGGCTGGAGATTAGGAACAAATTCTTTACAGTAAGGGTGGTGAGACATTGCAACAGGTTGCCCACGGAGGTTGTGGATGACCCCTCCCTGGAGGTAATCAAGGCCAGGCTGGATGAGGCCTTGAGCAACCTGGGCTAGTGGGAGATGTCCCTGCCCATGCCAGGGGGGTAGAACTGAATGATCTTTAAGGTCCCTTCCAACCCAAACCATTCTATGACTCTCTGACTCTAAGAGTGGAGGCTAGGACAGGCAGTTGTATGCTGGAAGCCTGATCACTGTGCTAGCATGGAGCTGCAGAGGTCCTGCATGATGCTAGACAAAGCCATCATGAGTGTGGGCAGGCCTGCACCATGTCCCATTACACTCTGTAGTCATAACCATGAAGATTCTATCAGCCAACACTTCGTACTCCTCAGAATTCTTGAGGTGAGCTCAAAGGACTTGAATTCCTTCAACTAAGTACCAGATCTTGCCCAAATGAAGCTGAGGTGCCCATGATGCCTACAACACTCACTGATACCATAATGTATTAAAGCAAAACAGGTCCTGACACCTTTTTCTTTTGGGTTGCCTGATGGTTTGGTTTGACCCTGCTATTAGCTGGCAGCTCCAATGCTTGACCTATAAGCTACTAGGTCCTTATAAATGATCCTCATAAATAATTGGTCTCCTCAGAAGACAGTGCATAGGAGTTGCAAAACTCATTCTTTCAGAAGAAGTTATCTTTGGTATCCTGTTTGTCAAGACCTGAAACAGGCTGCCCAGGGCAGTGGTGGAATCCTGATCCCTGGAGAGCTTTCAGAGCCATGGAGATGTGGTGCTGAGGGCCATGGCTTAGTGGTGACCTGGCAGTGCTGGGTTTATGGTTGGACTCCATGATCTTGGAGGTCTCTTTCAACCTTAATGGTTCTATGGTTCTGTGTGTTCAGTCTGTTAAAACTCTCAAAGGTGCTAGTGAAGGATTTGATTCAAAGCTAACATTGATGTCTTTGGTTGCCTACAGAGGAAAGTTTTGCCCTTCTGTCTGCATTTTGAGAGAGAGAACACAGATTCATAGAATGGTTTGGGTTGGAAGGGACCTTAAAGATCATCTAGTTCCAACCTCCCTGCTGTGGCCAGGAACACCTCCTACTAGACCAGCTCACTCAAGGCCACGTCCAACCTGGTTTTGAACACTTTGAGGCTTGGAACCTCCACAAATTCTCTGGGCAGCCTGTTCCAGTGCCTCACCACTCCCACATCACTTGTCTGGTGAGGCTGCCATGTTTGGATCAACCTGTTGGCAAAGCTGCCCAAACAGATGTGAAGGTGGAAGAGGAGGCCTTGAAGCTGGCTGCCCTCTGAGTCTTACCTGCATATGCCAGAAGAGATGATAACAACAAGAGGAGGACTCCAAGAGTGGTGCTGAGGATCAAAGGGGCTGCTCTGGGCAAACTGTAGAAGTGCACAGCCAGTAAGAGTGACCCTGTGGAGTAACAGGAGAGGTGGGAAAGGAGAAAGAGATTGTGAAGTGTGCCCCAAAACCCAGGAGAGAACCAGAGGGCAGGGTGCAGAGAGAAAAATAACAGTAAACAATGAAACTGCAGAAGTTGGGAGGGGAGTATTATAGCTTGGTTTGTGTCCAAGGTCTCACCTCTTTTTTAGTTTAATTGCCTAGTTTTAAGAAACTTGGAGTTAATCAGGTTTGAAAGTAGTCCCCAGTTGTCAGCTTAAAGGTAAAAATCAGCTCTCCAACTCCAATCACCCAACAGGCAGAGAGGCAACACGTTCAGCACATCACATAATGACAGGAACTTGCTGGAGAGGCCATAAAAAAGGGCTCCAAAGGTGCTGGGGGGATTCGAACATCTCTGCGAGGAGGAAAGACTGAGAGAATTGGGGCTTTGTAGGCTGAGGGGGGATCTTGTCAATGCTCATCAATGCTTAAAGGGTGGATGTCAGGAGGATGGGATCAGGTTTTTTTAGTGGTGCCCAGTGACAGGACAAGATGTAACAGGAACAAACTTGAACATAAGAAGTTCCATCTAAGCATGAGGAGGAACTTTTGCTAACTCAAGGACCTGTAGCAGGCTGCCCAGAGAGGTTGTGGAGTCTCCATCTCTGGAGGGTTTCCAAACACACCTGGCTATTGTGATCCTGGGCAAGCTGCTGTGGGTCACCCTGCTTTAGCAGGGGGTTTGGACTGGATGATCTCCTTTCCAACCTCTGCCATACTGTGATTCTGTGATCATATAACCCTTGTGCCTACAGAAAATCAACCTAAAAACGACCATGAGCAGCACTCAGAAAGATGAAACAGATTAAACTTGCCTCTTTGCACAGAAGGAGCAGGTGAAAGGGAGTGAAAACATCAAAGAGAGCAGGGGAATAAGCTAGGAGAGGAAAAGAGAGGAAAGAGCATCCAAATAAAGATCAGTTATGGAAATGAAATACCAAAAAGTTTGGATTTGCTCCCCACCCAGCATGGACTGAGCACCAAACTTCAGGCCAGCACTTCAAAGCCAAGACAAATATTTTGTTGGCAGCTAACACAGGCACAGGGATCTCTGGATTGAAAATCTTCACCCAGGCGAAGAAGAATCAGCATCAACACCTTTAAACCCCCTTTGAAAAGGGGGCTGTCCGTGAAAGCCTGTCCCAACCCCACCCTGCCATGCCAAGAGGAGTTGATCCCTACCTGAGGAAATGCCCAGGAGCCCTATGGAGGAATGCAGTGACTCAGCTCTCCTGTCTGCCATGGCAGAGTCCTCCCCAGAGCTGCCGTGGCTCAAGTGCTGCCTCTCTTTCCTCCCTAGCTCTTTATAGCCAAAGCTGCTCTGCTGGCCCGAGGTCCTCCCTGCTCTCCACCCCTTTTTCCCTACAAACAGCTTCTGTCAGTGTTCCTCTCCACATGAGGGAGGCAATGCAAACGAGAGCTCCTTGGCTGCAAGAAATTTTGGTCTGTGAGTCACCTTGGGCTGCTGGTTGCTCTCCCCCACCCCCTCTTTGTTTTACTGTTAGAATCGGACAATTGTTTCAGTTGGAAGGGACTTTTCAGATCATCAAGTCCAACCTTCAACCTGTTGGTTAACCCTTGTTTGAGAAGACACTTGAAAAGGGGCAGCATGGATTTAGGGTTGTCACTGCCTTCCTGCTCCTGCCAGTGAGGAAATGGCACTGGTTAAAACAGAGGGTTTGAAAGAATCCATCTTGCTGGAGCAAACAAGCACTTTGCAAGCCCAGGAGCTCCCTGGGGACCAGTTATTTCTCTCAGCACTGGCCTGTGGTCCTGCTGTTTGTCCCCAACACAGGTATGAATGCCTGGCACCTCCTGTTCTGTGCTGGGCAAACCCAGGGCAGAAGCAGCACCATCCCCTCAAAGGGGACTTAGCTCCGTGGGTCACTTCACACCCTTCTGATCCACTCATTCCAAACACAATCCACTTCTCCTGCATGGCTTCCATGAGTGAGGTGTCAAGGTGAACATGCAGCCTGGAGAGGCTCAGTCTGGAGGAACTTTGCTAGCTTCCCAGGAGAAGTGTGTGAGTGCCAGTTTGTGCTGTGATGGCTGTTGTAATCCAGAGGTGACATGAGGGACCTAGACACAGCTCCTCACTGCTTCTCACATGTGATCAGGACATAAAGGTCTCTACCAGCAGACACTGTCCTCAGGATCAGGTGGTGGCCACGAAGGCCAACAGCATCCTGGTCTGTAGTAGCAATAGTGTGGCCATCAGGACTAGAGAGAAAGGAGCAGCAACAGCCTGCACTTGGGTACATTCCTCCATCGTTTGGTTTCTGTGCAATGTGGCACTGCAGGACCTGCTCCCATGCAGACCCAGTTAAAGCAAACTCCTCATTCAGCCTCTTGGCAAGATTAATTGTGAAGAGCTTCACATGAGTGTCACTGGCCTGGTCGAGGATGAGCCTGCAGAAGGCCTACAGCAGCAAGCTATGGCATTACTCTTGGCTGATTCCACTTTCATGCTCCCTTGCAAGTCATGCTCCCACAGCCAGGGCTGCAGGACAGAGGAAACCTTCACTGGGAGAAGGGATCAACCCTGACCTGGTTCCAACCTCCTTTCAGGGAGTTGTAGAGAGCCAGAAGTCTCCCCTCAGCCTCCTTTTCTCCAGATTAAACAAGCCCAGCTCCCTCAGCTGCTCCTCCCCAGTCCTGTTCCCAGACCCTTCACCAGCTTTGTTGTCCTTCTCTGGACCTGCTCCAGCTCCTCAATGTCCTTTTTGGAGTGAGAGGCTCATTATGGACAAGGAAGAACAAGTGCCTGCTTCAACAAGGCGTGAATTACAGAATCATAGAATGCCAGGTTGATCCCCAGGGATCATCTGCTCCAACCTTTCCATCTTCCTGTCCCTACAGAGGTCAGGGTTTTGCCAACTCCTGGCACCACCTTCCTGGCAGAAATTCTGCTGTAGATGAAGAATTAAGAGATTAATTTCCAACCTCAGCACTAAAAGGCCAGGAAACAAACAACCACAACTGAGTGCAAAATACCTGGTCTCAAGAGATGGGATGAGAGGAATGGTGTTAAAAGACTGAGGTTGTTAAAGGGATCACAGAGAGGAGAGTCCTGGCTTGAACACTTGCTGTGGGAGGGCTTCTTTTGGTACCACCTCCTGTACAAAGCCCTTGGTGCTTCAGCCTGAAGCAGAATGCAAAATGGACAACTGAGAAGGAAAAACACAGCTGCAGTGCTGAGCAGGCCCTGTCAGCTGGGATGCTCTGGAGACAACGTGCTGGGAGAAAGCTGCAAGGCTTGAGGAAACAAAGAATAGTTCTGTGCCCTGCCTGTGGGACTGAGAAGAAACTCTTTTTGCCAGGAAGAAACTCAGCCCAACCCTCCTGGCCCCACCTGCTCCCGGGGGAGGGACACAGCTATAAAAGCCTCCAGGCAGGGAACAGAGTGGCACAGCAATTTGGAGCTCTCCGGGGAGTCCTGCTCTGCTTGTGACCATGGGGAAGAGAGTGGCTGTGGTGCTGGCTGGCTGTGGGGTGTACGACGGGAGTGAGATTCATGAGTCTTCTGCTGTGCTGGTGCATCTCAGCAGGGAGGGGGCACAGGTAAGAGCCACCTTGGCAGCCTTCTGTCTCATCTCTGGCTCCTTTTGCTCTGCTTTTTGCTCTCCTCCTCTGCAAAAGGTACCTCAGGAGCTGCTAATTTGCTCTCCTTCTCCTCCAAAAGGTACCTCAGTAGCTGCTTTTTGACTCTCCCCCTTCTGCAAATGGTATCTCAGGAGCTACCTTTTGATTTTTCCCTCCTGTGGGAGGTACCTCAGGATCTTGCTGGACAAACCAAGCTCCTCAGTGCTGCTAAGGGGCACACAGGTAAGAGGCACCTCAGCACACTCCTGCCCCATCACTGACTTCTTTTGCTCTGCTTTTTGATCACCACCTTCTTTAGAAGGTATCTCAGGAGATGCTTTTTGATCTCTCCCTCCTGCAGAAGGTATCTCAGGAGCTTTGGAGCTTGATGGACAAATCACAAGCTCCTCACTGCTGCTGAAGCTATAACTGGAGGCAGAGCAAGCAGCACAGAGCTGCTCCAGCCAGCCTGGAGAACTCTCTGCTGGGCTCTCACATCTCTGCTCCACCAAAGGATTTCTTTTTACTTCACATTAAGAGAATCCAAACTCTGAATTAAACTTTCCTAGGTACCTTCTCTGGTATTTATTTCTTTTGGCTTGCACCTCCTCTTTTCTGCTTTGACTATTCTTGGATTTGGCTGCTTGAAACGAAATATTTATGAACTTCTGAAGATTAGAAAGGAAAACAAACCACCTCCTGTGAGTTGGGCTTGGATTGGGGTGAAACTCACGGTCCCCAAGCCTTCATGTGCCATCAGTCACGATAGGCACTCTGTGAGACTGCAAGAGGAGGAGAGAAGCCCTGTGTGACATTACCCTCAGCTCTGAACCTCCACAAATCTGGCTCAGAGCCCTTTTCCTGGGAGTGGGAGCTGCTCCACTAAACAGAAAGGCACAGTGGTGAGGGACACATGCTGTGGAGCCAGCCCACCTAGTCCCAAAGCCTTCAGAGTTGCCTTAAAGATGAGATTTATCCAAAACCTTTCCTCTTCTCTCCTTGAGCTGCTGCAGTCGCTTCCCTCCTGCCGTACCATCAACTGGTGGGCTGGAGGCACTGACCCACGCTCATCCCTCGACCAGTAGGGACCTCTTGTGGAGGGAGCTCAAATGTTATCTCAACACACATCCTCTNAGTAGCACAGAATAAAACTTCAGTTTAAAGGACCTACAGTGCTGATCTGCTCCAACTCCCTGATCACTCCCGAACCAACTCCCTGCCCAGAAGTTAAAGCAGGTTATTAAGGGAATTGTCTAAATGTCTCTGCCAGCCCTTGGGACATCAAGCATCTCTCCAGAATGCCTGTCCCAGTGTCTGACCACCCTCTCACTACAGATCTTCTTTCTAATGGCCAGTCTGAACCTCCTCTGATGCAGTTCTGAGCCATTCCCATGTGTCCCATTACCGCCTCAGGGAGAAGAGCTCAGCACCTCCCTCTCCACATCCACTCCTCAGCAAACTGTCACCCCTCAGCCTTATTTTCTCCACACTAGACAAGCCCAGAGCCCTCAGCTGCTCCTCCTTCCAGCCTTTGCACCAGCTTTGTTGCCCTCCTCTGGTCACTCGAACAATTTGTGTGGACTAGAACTGAAAAGGTTGTGGAGTCCCAAAAATCTACCACCCATGTGTCTGCCACTCTTCTCCGTTATTCATTTCTGCATGTCACCTTGAAATAGCTCTGAAGGAAGGGAAGAGTCATCTTCCAGAGAAAGAACTTCTCTGCTTTGGGGAAAATAGTGGCTGGTGAGAAGACACTCCAAGTGCTGTCTTTGTGGGAGGTGTGGGTATGGCAGCAGCTTGCTGGGTGGTCACCATCTATAAGGGGATGACTGGTTTGTGAGGGCAGCTGGGGCAGGGCTGGAGATGCAAGTGGGTGGAAGGCTTTGAGAAATGGCTTCACCAGTGTCTCTTGGGACACCTGGTTTCCCTAGGAAGGAGCCACTGCTCCCTCTCCAGCACTTCATCCACAAGCAGGGTGGGCTTCATTGTCACTTACCACCCAACTCATTCCTTGAAGGTCAGGATCAATGTTCCTATGCAGAAGCTACCAAAGACCTGCAAAGAGGCAAAGGTCTGAAACTAGAGCAGGGTAGATTTAGATTGGACATCAGGAAGAAGTTCTTTATTCTGAGAGTGGTGAGACACTGGAACAGGTTGCCCAGAGAGGTTGTTTATGCTTCCTCCTTGCTGGTGTTCAAGGCCAAGCCAGACAAGGCTTTGAGCAACCTGGTGCAGTGGGAGGTGTCCCTGTCCATAGCAGGGAGGTTGGAACTGGATGATATTTAAGGTCCCTTCCAACCCAAACCATTCAACAACGATTCTATGACCAACCTTTCTTTCTCCTGCCTGTGACAAGAACCTTCCTGCAGCCAGTATTAGATACAGGTGGGCCTGAAGGTCACCACATTGACCAGCAAAGTTCTTTCCTAGCTACTAAAGCATTTCCATTCACTCCTGATGATCTCGAATGCATTTAGGATACTGACTGGAGGTTATTGGATCTTTTCTTTTCCTCCCCAGGCAGAGGTTTATGCTCCCAATGTTGACCAGATGCACGTGGTGGACCATGTGAAAGGCCAGCCAACTCAGGAGAAGCGCAATGTGCTGGTTGAAAGTGCCAGGATAGCCAGAGGGAACATCAAGGACCTTGCTGAGTTGGATGTCAAGGGGCTGGATGCTCTCATCATTCCAGGTAGGATGGTTGCCCTGGAACAGCTTAGACAAGGGACAGCAAGGGTGGTGAGAGACTGGAACAGGTTGCCCAGGGAGGTCATGGATGGCCCTGCCCTGAGGGTGATCAAGGCCAAGCTGGACAGGGCCTTGAGCAACCTGCTCTAGTGGGAGGTGTCCCTGCCCATGGCAGGGGGCTTGGCACTAGATGAGCTTGAAAGAACTCTCCCAAACTAAAGCATTCTGTGAGCAACACTGGACAACAGCTGCCATCCACCAAACCCATATGAGCATCCTGCTAAGTCATATCTGAATGCAGTCCTGCCCTGAAGCAGGACCAACCTTCTGGTCTGACCTGTTTCCCTGTTCCCAGGTGGCTTTGGAGTGGCTAAAAACCTGAGTACTTGGGCTACCCAAGGCAAGAACTGCATCATCTCCCAAGAGGTGGAGAGTGTCCTGAAGGCATTCCATGCTGCCAACAAACCCATTGGCCTCTGCTGCATCTCCCCAGTGCTGGCAGCCAAGATCTTCCCAGGCTGTGAGCTGACAGTGGGTCATGACACGGAGTGTGAGAAGTAAGTAACTTGGTGAACTGCTAGGAAATGACACCACAAAAGCAGCAGTGCCCTCCCCAGGTACCCCTGTACACCTCATCTTAATTGTCCTGATTAAATATGCCAAGGTGACCAAGAAGGCCACCAGCATCCTGGCTTGGATCAGCAATAGTGTGGCCAGCAGGACAAGAGCAGGCCTTGTCCCCCTGGATGGGCACTGGTGAGGCTATGTCTCAAATCCTGAGTTCAGGCCCCTCACTCCAAGGGCATCGAGGGGCTGCAGCAGGTCCAGAGAAGGGCAACAAAGCTGGTGAAGAGTCTGGAGAACAGGGCTGGTGAGGCATAGCTGAGCAAGCTGGGGTTGTTCAACCTGGAGAAAAGGAGGCTGAGGGGAGACCTCATTGCTCTCTACAGCTCCCTGAAAGGAGGTTGGAGCCAGGTGGGAGTAAGAGACAGGACAAGAGGAGATGGCTTCAAGTTGCCCCAGGGGAGGTTTAGGTTGGACATGAGGAAAAATTTCTTCCCCTTGAGGGTTGCCAAGGCCTGGCCCAGGGTGTCCAGGGCAGTAGTGGAGTCCTCATCCCTGGAGGGGTTTCAAAACCATGGACAGGTGGTGCTGAGGGACATGTTTTAGGGCTGACCTGGCAGTGCTGGGTTAATGGTTGGACTCCACCATCTTGGAGGTCTTTTGCAACCCCAAAGGATTCTGTGATTCTCTGATACCCTAGAATCACATCTGCAGACTCATGATGACCTGATCGTTATTTCTGAGAAGAAATGATCCCAACCATGCACTTATTCAATGAACCTGGGCTGCTAAATCAAACAAAGGCTCTGATGAACGCTTTGACATTTTCATATTCCTCTGCACGAAGAAATCTGATTTTCTTTGGCAGAGTTTTCTGTAATTTGGGTATTTTGCCATGTGGGGGCACAAGAGACTGCAGGAACTGGTTAGGAATAACGGAGATTTGGAGCCAGGATGAGATTCGGATTTCTGGAAAGGAGAAATATGTCCTTCCCTTGCCCGAGAAGGAAGCCACCAGAGGAATTAGTAATGGCACTTGTAGGAAGCTGATGGAGAAAAAGAGACACAAACCAACGCACAAAGCACAGAGTGGGCAGAGTTAAGGAGGGGAACATCTGTAGTGGAACATCCATGTCTTGGCTTTACTTCAGATTTTTACCTCCTTGTAATCTGGAGGTTTTCCTGGCTTGATGGTCCTAGAGAAACTCCTCTGGCATAGAAAGGTTTGGGTTCCAACGAGCAGGATTCCTGTAGGGACCATCCCTCTGTAATCATTAGTCTTCATCAAACCACTGTGCTGTGGTGACTTCTACACAGAGTTTGTCTTCTCTTCTTGTAGATGGCCTTATGCCAAGACTGCTGAGACCATGAAGGAGCTTGGCTGCAAGCATGTGAACAAACATGTCACTGAAGTTCACGTGGACATGAAGAACAAGCTGGTGACCACCAGTGCCTTCATGTGCAATGCCCCCATTCATGAGATCTATGATGGCATTGGCAAAATGGTCCAAGAAGTGGTCAGGCTTGCCTGAAAGTCCCAAAGCCACAGAATCCATCCTAATGTTCTTGTCCTTTTACACTCACATGTCAACAGGCAAACTGTCACTCAGTTCTTCCCCTTCACCAGACCACTGGTGGCTGTTGAGGAGGCAGAACTCTGGAGTGATGGAAGAGCAAACTGGCAAAGAGTTGTGTTCTGACAGCAAACTGGCAGTAACTGGAGTGTGGGCACACACTGAGCAGAAACCAGGCCTCTACAGGGCTCAAATCAACTCTTGACTTTGGTTCTGAGTGGCTGAAGAGTTGCCTGGGTCATGTCAACCACAGAATCATGGAATGGTTTGGGTTGGAAGGGACCTCAAAGATCATCCAGTTCCAACTCCCTGCTATGACCTTCCCCTAGACCAGGTTGCACAAAGCCCCATTCAACCAGGCCTCAAACACCTCCAGGGAGGGAGCACCCACAGTCTCTCCAGGCAACCTGTTCCAGTGCCTCTCTGCCCTCACTATGAAGAATTTCTTCCTCATCTCCAGTCTAAAGCTCCCTTCCTCCAGTTTCAAACCATTGCCCCTCATCCTATCACAGCAAGCCTCTGAAAAAGTCCCTCCCCAGTCTATGCCTGGGCTGGCCTAACATGCACCACATGTGTGCCATCAGGAATTGGTACCTTTCTGAGCCTCCTTACACATCCATCTTTGCCAGTACTCCAAAGCTCCACACATACCTCTCTGCCTTGCAGAATGCATCAATTAGTGGCAAAAGAAAGGAACATGGCTCTGTCACCAAATAAAAGCTGACACTGTGCATGTGGGCTGGAGTCTGCTCTAGTTTTTGCTTTTCACCTTGGATTAGGACATGCTTTAGGACAGCAGCAGCAGAGTGATGCCAGGCTCTATGTGCTGTTACAAACTTACACTGCAGGCAGAGGCAGGGGTTGTCTCCCTGTACTTCAGCATTGGTGAGGCCACACCTTGAGTCCTGGTTCAGTTTTGGGACCCTCACTCCGAGAGCATTGAAGGGCTGCAGTAGGTCCAGAGAAAGGTAACAGAACTCATGAAGGGTCTGGAGAACAGGTGATAAGGAACAGGTGAGGGAACTGGGGTTATTCAGCCTGGGGAAGAGGAGGCTGAGGGGAGACCTTCTGACTCTCTACAGCTCCCTGATAACGAGGTTGGAGTCCGGTGGGAGGCAGTCTCTTCTCTCAAGGAACAAGAGATATGACAAAAGGAAACAACCTCAGGTTGCCCCAGGGTAGTTTTATGTTGGCCATGAGGAATAATTTCATGCTATTGAGGGTTGTCAAGTGCTGGCCCAGGTTGTCCAGAGCAGTGGTGGGATGTCCAACTCTGGAGAGGTTTCAGAGCCATGAAGATGTGGTGCTGAGGGACGTGGGTTTAGTGGTGATCTGGCAGTGCTGCGTTAATAGTTGGACTCAAAGATCTTCAAGGTCTCTTCCAACAAGTCAGTGATTCCATGACATACACCTGTTTATGCTGCTGTTACTTTAATCCCTGAGCAGAGCTGTAGTCTAGGCACTAGGAAACTCCCTACATTTATCTCCTTCACGTCAATGTCTGTGTCAGACAAGTGGAAAGCCTCCTGGACCTCCTGCTTCTGTTCCTCAGTCAACTCCAGCTTCAGACTTAATTTAATCCTCTGGGACAAGGTTCCTAAAGTCAGCTTCGTGAAGCTGGAGGTCTTGGCACAGCAACACTGTGATATGGGTCACTATGATACAGGTCAAGAACTGCTTAGTGCCATGGTCTAGTTGTTTGGGTAGGGCTGGGTGATAGGTTGGACTGCATAAGCTTGGAGGTCTCTTCTAATCTGGTTGATTCAATGATTTTATGAACACAGAAGCAGGGGTCGCTCAGACCACCGCCGGGAAGGGCTGGTGGGGTCCGCAGGAGGGTGACCGCCTTAGCCCCCAGCCCTCACTGCTGCCCCGGGGCTCACGGTGGCCTGCCCCGGAGCAAAGCGGCCACGGAGCCGCGAAAGCGGAGCGGAGCGGAGAAGCGCAGGAAGTGAGCCCCGCTCCCGCCGGGCAGGGCAGGGCAGGGCCACACTCACAATGGCAGCAATGGCAGCAGTGGCAGCAGTGGCTGCCTTGGGCCGCTTTCACCGACGGCAGACCGGGTCTCAGTATCGCCCCTTCCCATTGGCTATCGCCGCTACACCGCTGCTATGGCAACCCCCACTCCTATTGGCTGGCGAGGCGGGGGCTGGAAGTACAAGAGCAAGAGGTATTGGTCTAGAGCTGTATGGGACGGATCCGAGAGGTTCCTGGCAAGGAGAACAGTTCCGCCTTTCGTCTATGCAATTGGTCGATGGGAGGAGGATGCGGACCAATCAGCGCTCGCTCTGAGGCTGGCGCGATGCTCAGCCCAGGGCTTGCGGGAGGTGAAGCGGCGGCGTGGGCTGGGCCTGTGGAATTTTGGACGGGGATTGGTGGATGGCGTGGCCAGGGGCGGGGCCGAGCTGAAGCGGGCTGAGGAGGGTCTGAGGCAGCGGCGGAGCGGTGAGTGGGGAGTGGTCCGGTGAGGCGCTGGGGAAGGGCCTGGGGGGCTGGAATGGGGTGAGGGGGACGCTGTCAGGTCTGCGAACAACCAGTGGGAAAGGACGTGGGGCGGCTGGTCCACCAGCGGCTGAAGACGAGCCAGTGTGTGCTGAACAGCGTCCTGGCTTGGATCAGCCGCAGTGTGGCCAGCAAGACTACAGCAGGGATTGTCCCTCTGTTCCTGGCACTGGAAAGGCCACACCTTGGATCCTGGAGTCAGTTTTGGGACCATCACTCCAAGAAGGACATTGAGAGCCTGGAGTGGTTCCAAAGACAGGTAACGAAGCTGGTGAAGGGTATGGAGAACAGGTCTGGTGAGGAGCAGCTGAGAGATCTGGGGTTGCTCAGTGTGGAGAAAAGAAGGCTGAGGGGAGACCTGGTGCTCTACAGCTCCCTGAAAGGTGGTTAGTGCCAGGTGGGAGTTGGTCCCTTGTGCCAAAAAACAGGTAACAGAATAAGAGGAGATGGCTTCAAGTTGCCCCAGAGGAGGTTTATTATGGACATGAGGAACAATTTCTTTGCCTGAAAGGTTGTCAAGTGCTGGCCCAGGCTGTCCAGAGCACTGATGGAGTTCCCACCCCTGGAGGGTTTTCAAAGCCATGGAAATGTGGTGCTGAGGGACATGGTTTAGTGCCATCCTTTTAATGCTGGGACTTAATCATCATAAAGGTCACTTCCAATCCAAAGCATTCTGTGATGCTCTGACTCTAAACCACCTGAAGACATTGCACAGGTTCAGCTTTTCCCTCTGAAATCCCTAACAATTTTCCCTAGAACCCTCTAGAACTTTGAAGATACACTTGAGATCTGCTTGAAGCTGCACAGAGCAGAGCTTGTTGCTCTCTTATGATTTGCATTACTGTTAAACCACTGCATCCTTCTGCTTTAGAATAATGGCTTCAAACCTTTATTGCTACAACTAGAAATGTGTTCTCAAAAGTCTTGTTCTGTGAATAAAGAAATGTTCTCCTGTTTTCAAGGAATCAGCTTGGCAGAGAACCATCTGCAAAATGGCTACACGCCTCAGATCGGTAAGTTGAGGATTGATAGGAGGAGAGGAAATGGCCTTGAGCTGTGTCAGGGGAGGCTTGGGTGGGATATTAGGAACAATTTCTTTCCTGCAAGGGTGGTCAGGCATTGGGACAGGCTGCCCAGGAAGGTGGTGGAGTCACCATCCTTGAAACTGTCCAAGAAAACTGTGGACATGACACTTGGGGATGTGGCTTAATGGCCATGGTGGTGTTAGGTTGATGGTTGGACTTAATCATCTTAGAGATCTGTTCCAACCAAAACAATTCTGTGATTCTCTAATTTAAAAGATGCTTTCTGAAGATTTGTGTAGCAGAAATGTGTTTTCATAGATGTTTCATCTAAAGAGGAGGAGAAACTTCTTTGGTGTGAGAGTGCTGGAGGCCTGGAACAGGCTACCCAGAGAGGTTGTGGAGTCTCCTTCTCTGGAGAGATTCCACACCCAGCTGGACATTGTGATCCTGGGTGAGCTGCTGTGGGTGCTCCTGCTCTGGACTAGATGATCTCCAGAGGTCCCTTTCAACCCCCTCTCTGCTGGGATTCAGCCTGAGAAGACGACCCTGATGTTTGGAGCCAGGCAGAGGGCGTTGTTCTGCCTCTGTAGAATTTTGGTTCAGCAACATTGAAGTGCAATGTGCAGCTCGAGCATTCCCTTTCTAGTGAGGAAGTAAGGAAGGTGCAGGAGAAGACCATATAAAACCTGATGGAGTGGAAGAACTGCCTTTTGAAGTGGAGCTGAAAAGGCTGCACCCAAGGAGGTGCAAAGTGGAGGGATGTGGTGGCATTTGGAGTAAAACAGCAGCACTTTGAGGAGAAGCTTTGTTGAAGGATGTAGAAGAGCCAGAAGCTGCTGAACAGTTGTCACCTTTGTGTGACTTGCTGGGGTTCAAATTCCCTTCAGCTCAAAGTGCAGCTGCAGAGGTGGGGTTTGTGAACTAAAATAAGGAATACATTTTTCCATCCAGGGCAGAAAAGGTTCCTCAGACTCATTGCTTATACCTTCTGTGTTGTTGAGGAGATAGAATCATAGAATGGTAAGGTTGGAAGGGGCCTCGAGGATCATCTAGTACCAACCCCCTGCCATAGGTAGGGACACCTCCCACTAGTACAGCTCACTCAAGGCCTCATCCAACCTGGCCTTGAACACCTCCAGGGAGGGAGCAGCCACAACCTCCCTGGGCAACCTGTTCCAGTGCCTCACCACCCTCACTGCAAAGAGCTTCCTCCTAACATCCAGTCTAAATCTCCCCTCTGACACTTCAAACCCATTGCCCCTTGTCCTGGCATTGCAAGACCTTGTCAATAGTCCCTCCCCAGCCTTCCTGTAGGCCCCCTTCATATACTGGAAGGCTACTATCAGGTCTCCTGGAAGCCTTCTCTTCTCCAGGCTGCAGAGCCCCAACTCTCTCAGCCTGTCCTCATAGCAGAGCTGCTGCAGCCCTCTCAGCATCCTCGTGACCCTCCTCTGGACCTGCTCCAACACTTCCATGTCCTTCCTGTGCTGAGGGTTCCAGAACTGCACACAGTACTCCAGGTGGGGTCTGATGAGAGCAGAGTAAAGTGGCAGAATCCCCTCCCTTGCCCTGCTGGCCACGTTGCTCTTGATGCAGCCTAGGACTCGGTTGGCTGTCTGAGCTGCATGTGCACACTGCAGGCTCATGTTGAGCTTTTCATCAACCCAGACTCCAAGGTCCTTTTCCTCATGGCTGCTCTCAGCCATTCCCCACCCAGCCTGGAGTTGTGCTTGGGATTGAGATCTTCAGTCTCAGTCCAGTTAGACCAGCGAGCGGGCTGGAATCTGTTAATTAGTAACTCCAGCCATTTCAAAAGGTTTTTTTAAAAAAAAAAGGAAGCACTAATGACTAACTAAAAGAAGATAATCCTTGCCTTGACCTGTTTGCTTTCATGTCTCTGAAGAAGCCCAAGTTTCACATGTTCTGAAAATGGTTTTGTCCTTACTAAGGATAACACTTTTGAGTGTCCTGATTTACCTGTGCCCTGTGCCTGAAGCAGATCCTGTTGTCTTTGCAATCAGGGCAGGGTTTGTTGCAGGCAGTTCCTCTTCTCTACTACAGGAAGCCCTGGGTTGTGAAGCTGAGTCCTGCCAAAACAAAATCCCAGCACATGAAGACCTGGGGCTATTGAGCTTGGAGAAGAGCAGCCCCAGAGAGGATCTTCTCAGTGATCAGCAAGATCTAAAGCGTGGAGGGCAATAGAATGGGGCCAGGCTCTTCTCAGTGGTGCCTATTGATAGGACAGGTGGCAATGGGCACAAACTGAAACCCAAGTGGTTCCATCTGACCATGAGAAGGAACTTCTTTGGCATGAGAGTGCTGGAGGGCTGGAGCAGTTTCTCTGGAGAGCTTCCAACCTCAGCTGACCATCGCGATCCTGAACAAGCTGTTGTAGGTGACCCTGCTTTAGCAGCGGGGTTGGAGTGAATGATCTCGAGAGATCCTTTCCAATTCATGCTGGGATTCTGTGATCTTGAGAAGTTCAGATCAGTCTGTTGCTGTGTCTCTGCTGCTGAAGTGCTTTTCTCCCTGTCCCTACAGGCTGGTAAGAAATGTACAGTGATCGGTGGGTCAGGATTCTTAGGCCAGCACATGGTGGAGAAGCTCCTGGAGAAGGGCTACGAGGTCAACGTGTTTGATATTCAGAAGAGATTTGACAATGACAGAGTGAAGTTCTTCCTGGGAGACCTTTGTGACAAAGAGGTACAGAGTGACAGCAGCACATAGCATGGGCAGATGGAAAGAATAAAGAAATATTCATTCAAATAGCACCAATCCCTGTGACTAAAGCAACAGGTCTGGTGAGGAGCAGCTGTGGGAACTGGGGTTGTTCAGCCTGGAGAAAAGGAGGCTGAGGGGAGACCTTCTGGCTCTCTACAACTCCTTGAAAAGAGGTTTGAGCCAGGTGGGGGTCAGTCTCTTCTCCAAAGGAACAAGTGATAGGACAAGAGGGAATGGCCTCAAGTTGCCCCAGGGGAGGTTTAGGTTGGACATGAGGACCAGTGCCTTCCCTGAGGTTGTCAATGTGCTGCCCAGAGCAGTGGTGGAGGTTCTGAAGCCATCAAGATGTGGTGCTAAGAGCTATGGTTTAGGGGTGACCTAGCAGTGCTGGGTTGATGGTTGGACTCTATATCCTTTAAGGTCTCTTCCAACCAAAGCCATTCTGTGGTGCTCTGATTCTAAACTACCAGAAGGCCTTGCACACATTTTTAAGGGTACGTAGATGTGCTCCTCATCCTCTCCTGAAGTCCATAGGCTAAGCAGATTTCTGTAGAACACTCCTTTAGAACACTGAAGATGCTCTTGGTATCTGCTTGAAGCTGCACAGAGCACAGCTTGTTAGTGTCATCTGCATGGCTGTTAGCCCAACTTTACACTCTAATTACAGTCCCTGTTGGTAATGGCTTGTGGGTGCTCTTCTGCTTCTCCTCAGCTGCAGGAGAAGAGCAGAACACATCATTCCTCACAGCTAGAGTCTCCTGCCTTAACTCAGTCATGATTCTGAGCCTCAGCATTTGTTTGCCCTGTGAGGAGATGTCTCCCCACCAGTATGAAGTGTCATGTCTGAGCTTTGTGCCATGGGGCTCTGCTGGCTGTTGGACCTGCTACCAGCTGAGTTTTCTATCTTAAGGGCATTTTGTGTCTTATACCTTGCTACTGCAAGTTGTTCAGTCTAGGTAGCCTCCAGGTCTCTGAAGGTTCCCAGGTTCTTCTCTGGGAAGAAAAGGTGATGTACTGTGGTTTTGCCTCACAGGGTGAGGAAGTTGTGAAGGTCCTGGAAGTTGAGCTATTCCAGCTGCTCACCTTCGTGGAAGGAACAGGAATCGCAGAGGAATCACACAATGCCAGAGTTTATTGGGTGGGAAGGAATCTTCAAAGCTCATCCAGTCCAACCCTCTGCAGCCAGTAGAAACATCTGCAGCTAGAGCAGGTTGCTCAGAGCCCCAAACAACCTGACCTGCAGTGGTACCACGGATAGGGCATCTACCACCTCTCTGGCAACCTGGGCCAGGCTCTCACCACCCTCAGTGTAAAACATTTCTCCCTTCTGTCCAGGCTGAATCTCTTTGAGTTCCAACCATCACCCCTTGTCCTGTCACAACAGACCTTGCTCGAAAGTCTGTCCACAGCTTTCCAGCAGGCCCTCTTGAAGTCCTGAAAGACCACCACAATGTCTGTCTGGTGCCTTCTGTTCTCCAAGATGGATTATTCTAGGTGTTGTCCTGACTCAAATACAGGACCTTGCACTTGCCCTTGCTGAACCTCATGATGTTCATAATCTCACTTCCCCAGCTCGTCCAGATCTTTCTGGATGGATCCCCTCCCTCTGGCACATCACCTGCACCACTCAGCTGGGTGTCATCTGTACACTTGCTGAGGGTTCACTCAATCCCACTGTCTACATCACTGATGAAAATATTGAACAGCACTGGTCCCAATATGGACCCCTGAGAGATGCCACTTGTCACTGATCTCCATCTGGACATCAGTCAATTGACCACTACCTCAGGATGCAACCATTCAACCAACCCATTATCCCCTGAACAGTCCCACATCAAATCCAGTTTAGAGAGAAAAATGTTGTGTGGGATCATGTCAGAGGCCTTACAGAGGTCTAGATAGACAACATCTAGAGCTCTTCCTATGAGACTGATCTCCAGAGCTCACTTCCAACCTCAACCATTCTATGATTCCCTTCTCCACTCCTGTGGTGACTCCATCAGAGAAAGCCACCAGCCCGTGCTGCCTGTGGTGACTTGAAATGTAGCAATTTTCTTTCCATGCAATAAAGAACTTTTATTTCCTTCCTCCTTTTCCTCTCTAAGTAGGCCTCACTGCTGTCACCTCACTGCTGTCTCATGCTTTTTATCTTCCAGGCTTTGCTCCCAGCTTTACAAGATGTGTCAGTGGCTTTTCACTGCGCGTCACCAGCACCTTCCAGTGACAACAAGGACCTGTTCTATAAGGTGAATTTCATGGGAACCAAAGCAGTCATAGAAGCCTGCAAAGAAGCTGGAGTTCAGGTAAGAGCAGCCCAGACTGGAGCATCTCTGTGAGGAGCAAAGGCTTAGAGTCTGGGGGCTGTTGTGCCTGCAGAAGAGCAGCCTGAGAGGGGTTCTGATCAGTGCTCAGCAAGAGATAAAGGAACTGTGGGGGGCAAGAGGATGGGGCCAGACTCTTCTCAGTGGTGCCCAGTGACAGGAAAAGGGGCAGTGGGCACAAACTGGAACCCAGGAGGATCTGTCTGACCAGGAAGAGAAACTTCTTTGGCATGAGGGTGCTGGAGCCCTGGAGCAGGCTGCCTAAAGAAGTTGCGGAATCTCTTCCAAACCTACTTGGACGTTGTGATCCTGCTGTGGGTGCCTCTGCTTTAGCAGGGGGTTGGACTGGATGATCTCCAGAGATCCCTTCCAACCACTACTGTTCTATGACTGATTCCACAGTGCCCATCTACAAATGGAGAAAGGTTTAGAAACTGAGTGATATCTCACATCAGACCTTCAGCCCCACAATCTGTTTTTTCTTGGGTGTTCCCCCTCTCTGTGCAACAAACTTGTAGGGAACAAGGCACATGGTGTGTTTGCCTTCAGGCTTAGTCTGGCTCAGTGTCAGAGTGAGGAGCTAAGTCTGGCTGGAGCTTCTTGGCTCCAGTCATCTATTGTGTTACAATGTAGACCTTGTTTCAAACCACCTGTGCCTGGTTTCTCAGATACATCACTACCTTCCTGTTTTCAATCCACCAGGGGTACATTTTTAGCCAACAAAACCCAAGATAATTCTTCTTTCTGGGTTTAATCTGGGTGATGCTGTGATTGTCAAGATGAGCAAATCTCCCCAACGCTCATTACCTGTCAAAAGCTGGCATGTGCCAAGCCAAGAGGACTCTCTGATTTTCCTGGAGGTGTTTTTCCCCTTGACTGCCTGCCCTGGATGTTTCTGGAAATGTTTTAATCCCCTTCAGGTAGTGCCAAACAATGTGACAGAGTCAATTAAAGCAGTGGGAGCTTTCCTACCTGCAGCTTCAGATCACAGAATCATAGAATGATTTGGGCTGGAAGGGCCCTCCAAAGGTCATCTAGTTCAACCCCCTGAAGTGAGCAGGGACATGCATTAGGTCATCTGTTAGCTCACATTCTTCTAGATGTGGTTGATTAGAGAGTCATGGAATCATGGAATTGTTTTGGTTGGACAAGATCTTGAAGATCATTGCAACCAACCATTTTGTAACTCTACCGAGGCTGGTACTTAACCTCAGCACCACATCTCTGCCTCTCTGAAACCCCTCCAGGGCTAGGGATTCAACCACCTCCCTGGGGAGCCTGCTCCAATCTTTGAGAACCCTTTCAGTGAAGAAGTTTCTTCTAATGTTTAATCAAAACTGCAACTTGAGGCCATTTCCTCTTGTCCTGTCACTTGGTACTAGAGAGGAGAAATATCAACCCTCACCTGCTTCCAACCTCCTTGCAGGGAGCTGTAGAGAGCCAGGAGATCTCCCCTCAGCCTCCTTTTCTCCAGGCTGAGCACCCCCAGTTCCCTCAGCTGCTCCTCACCAGCTTCATTGCCCTTCTCTGGACCTGCTGCAGCCCCTCAATGTCCTTGGAGTGAGTGGCCCAAAACTGAACCCAGGATTTGGGCTGTGGCCTCACCACTGCTGAGTAGGAGGAGACAATCCCTGCCCTGGTTCTGCTGGCTGTGCTGTTGCTGGTCCAAGTCAGGATGCTGGAGGCCTTCTTGGCCACCTGGGCACACTGCTGGCTCATCTCCAGGTGCTGTCAACCGCCACCCCCAGGTCCTTTTTCACTGGTAGTTTCTAGCCACTGTGGCCCAAGCCTGGAGAATTCATGGGGCTGTTGTGACCCAGGTGCAGGACTCAGCACTAAGCATAGTTGAACCTTAGGCAGTTGACCTCAGCCCATTGATCCAGCCTGACCAGATCCCTCTGTAGAGCCTTCCTACCCTCCAGCAGACCAACACTGCTCCCATCTTGCTGTCATCTGCAAACTTCCTGAGGTTGCCTCGACCCCCTCCAGGTCATTGTCTGTAGAATCAGTTGATTAAACACCATCATTGTCCTCACTCAGCCTCTGTAAATAATGTCCCCTTTGTCTTGGGCTCTGAACAACCCTTGTCTGTCCTATCTCTTGCAGAAGCTGGTGTTAACTAGCAGTGCCAGCGTGGTTTTTGAGGGCACAGACATAAAAAATGGCTCTGAAGACCTCCCTTATGCCAAAAAACCTATTGACTACTACACAGAGACCAAGATCCTGCAGGAGAAGGTATTTGTCATCATATGGTTGATGTTGCTTTGCTCAGTGCCTGAAGTTGCCCTTGTAAAGTAGGACATGACCTGGGGGACACAAGGGACCCCTCAAGACTCAACAGATCTCCCTTGCCCTCCAGAATCTCTCTTCATGGAATGAAATGTCTCGTTCATGGGGTCACAAAGGAAATCACTTCTAGCAATGGCTGCCAGAGTGCAGCTGACAGAGAAAATTCCCTTTTTTTTTAGAGAACTCAGCCTGATCTCAGCCCTCACCCTCAGTGAGCTCTGGGGTTGTTTGTTCTGGACACAGAAGGATGACAGGTGGCTGCCATTTGGATCTTTCCCAGGTGACCCCTGTCCATCTCCTGAGGCAGGCTGATGGTTTGCTCCAGGGGCTGCTTTCTGGGCAGCTTTCTAGCACTCCACATAGTACTCAGTTGTCTCCTGTGGCTGATTGTACTGGTTTCACTGGGATGGAATCCTAGGCCTGCCATGGCCTGCAGGCCACTAGCACTTTGCATTAAGCTGGGAGGGACAGAAGCCAGGACAGGTGCCCTGAGTTGGCTCAAGACCTTAAACATCACGCTCAGTACAAAGGGGAAAGTCTGGTAAGGATGGGGACTTCTCTTCCTGCTGTTCCACTCCCCCTCTCCCTCTCTCTGTCCCTCTCTCCCTCTTTCCCTCCCTCCCTCCTTCCTTCTGGAGCTCACTTATCATCCTGAACCTGAGGGCTGCCTTGTTGTGGGATAGGGAGACCTTTCTCTCTCCTGATTTTGGTTATCTTTTTTTGTCCCTACAGGAAGTGCTGAGTGCAAATGACCCAGCCAACAACTTCATCACTACTGCTATTCGTCCCCATGGCATATTTGGTCCTAGAGACCCTCAGCTGGTTCCCATCCTCATCCAGGCAGCTAAGAGTGGCAAAATGAAGTTCATCATTGGGTGAGCAAGGCTCAGGCATTGAGTAGCTTTTGGTAAAACTGATGCTGACCTTACAAAGCCCTTGTGGAAGGGAATAAGTTTAACTGATCTGACCCTACAAAGCCCTTGTGGAAGGGAATAACTTTAACTGATCTGACCCTACAAAGCCCTTGTGGAAGGGAATAACTTTAACTGATCTGACCCTACAAAGCCCTTGTGGAAGGGAATAAGTTTAACTGATCTGACCCTACAAAGGCTTGTGGAAGGGAATAACTTTAACTGATCTGACCCTACAAAGGCTTGTGGAAGGGAATAAGTTGAACTGATCTGACCTTACAGAGAAGGATGGAAGGGGAAGAAAGGAGGGAAAGGAAAGGAGAAGGATGGAAGGGGAAGAAAAGAGAAAAAGGAAAGGAGAAGGATGGAAGGGGAAGAAAGGAAGGAAAGGAAAGAAGGATGGAAGGGGAAGAAAGGAAGGAAAGGAGAAGGTTGCTCCCTCCCTGGATGTGTTCAAGGCCAGATTGGATGAGGCCTTGAGTAACCTGTACTAGTGGGAGGTGTCCCTGCCTATGGCAGGGGGTTGGAACTAGATGATCCTTGAGGTCCCTTCCAACCTTACCATTCTATGATTCTATGATTCTATGATGGAAGGGGAAGAAAGGAGAAGGAAGTAGGGGGGAGGAAGGGGAAGGAAGAAAGGAGTAGCAGAATGAAGGTCAAGAAAGGAAGAGAAGAAGGAAAAGGAAGGAAGGAGGAGGGAGGGAGAAGGGAAGGAAAGGAAGGAGAAATGAGTAGTTGATGAGAATTGAGCATTCTGTATTTAACAGCAAGGGATTCCTGCACTCAGAGCATGAGTGTTCATCATGCAAAAAGATGAGTGGCTCGAGCTGTCTTTGCCTTGCCTGAAGAACTGTGCTTTTAGATATGAGAGAGCTCAGGCTGCTTGCTGCTCATTTAATTAATATACACTTGTGGCATTTGAGATTCTTGCAATTAAAAAGCCTTTATGGTAGGGTTTGCATATTTCTGAATACAAGATCAAAGATATTGAGCCTTGAAGAGCTTCCAGTGGACCACAGAAATTTTAGAGCAAGAAATAGTCCAAGCTTACTACTGAGAATGTTTTTATTCATTGTTTTATGCTCTTGAAATGTGCTCTTTAATTTAGAGAAGATTTCTGTTACATGCAAAGAACTGGTTTGTTTGTGTCTGCACATGGGGATGTGTGCCTAGGATAGAAGGAAGGAAGGGAAGAGAGGTTTTGGTGAGGGTTTTTTTGGTCCTAATTCTTGCAGTTCAGCCCTGAATTAACCTCACCAATTGCAGCTCTCAAGGGTCAGGGTTGGGCTGTCTGGAACAACTCTGCTTCCCAAAGGGAAGAGAAAGGGAAGAAAGGAGAGAGACTGTTGAGGTGGGAAAGAAACTAAACCAGCTGGGATGTCAAGAAGGACAATCCCATGAAATAGAGACAGAGACACAAACCAAGATGGAACGCAACCCCTGATGGCAGTGAGGTCACCATTGGCACCGCTGGTGCTGGGGCAGGCACTGGGCAAGTCCCAGACTGGACACAGAAGGAGATGGGAAACAGATTCAGGAGATGGATTATGGAGCATAAGGATCAGGATGGAAGGCAGAAGGGACAGAGTCCTCCTGGGACACTGGGCAGGGATAAAGAGGCTTGGCCTTGGTGATCCCTCAGCTGTCTCTGAAGATGCTGTGGAATCCCTCGTTGGGTAGTTGAGGGTCACCTGTTCCTGTCTACTCCTCCCTGCAGGTGCCAATTCTGCCTTCCTGCCCTACAAAGTGGGGCAGAAGATGTGGCAGTGCCCTTGATGTGCCCAGGAGAAAGGCCAAGGCAGAGCCTTTCTGCAGCCCAGCCCTTGGCAGGAGCTCTCCCCATCAGCTTCTCCCTGCTAGAAACAGCCCCTGGCTGGCCTGAACTTTAAAAAGTGCCTCACTGGGCATACACTGAGCTGGGAAGTCCCATCCTGACCAGAATCAGCCCTGGTGTGGCTCAGAGCAGGACACAGAATGCTTGACTGCAGCAATCCTGGGTTTATGGCCAAAGGAGCGTGGTGGTGATTTTGTAACAAACCATTTGTCTGACTTAGTTGGACTCTAGGAGGTGACAGCAGATTGATGTTCTGTGCCTGTATAGAAATAGATGCCTCACAGTGGGTTAAATCTGCTCCAGCCAGGGCTGAGGTTGGCTTATTGAATGACTAAGTTAGAATTTCATGAGCCAAGAAAGTTTTAATTGAAAACTTGTCCTGAAGTGACTTTATTTCTGCCAGCTACCAACTCTGTGTTTCTACTTTGTTTCTCTTTGTTCTGCTTCTGTGGACCATTCTCTGCCGATTCCAAGACCTACAGGACCTGCAACACCTACAAACTTGAGAACTTGTGAGGTTTAGAAGTGGTGCTGCTACAGGAATGTAAATTTTGAGGTCCTTGAGAGCTGAGCTCTCTAAAATGAGCAGTTTCACCTCTGATGGGCTATAACCTGACCTGCAGCATGAGAGAGTGGGAGAAGAGAAACCTTGGAATAAATAGGCCTTGTGTGAAAGTCTTTCCTTTGGCCACAGCAGATTTTCAACTGAACTTCTTCCTATTCTCCATGCAGGGATGGGAAGAACTTGGT
Source organism: Eubucco bourcierii (assembly GCA_013396675.1). Lineage (NCBI taxonomy): Eukaryota > Metazoa > Chordata > Aves > Piciformes > Ramphastidae > Eubucco > Eubucco bourcierii. The sequence continues at coordinate 254,081 of VWZE01002902.1, forward strand.
AGACTTCACCTATGTGGAAAATGTGGTCCATGGACACATCCTGGCTGCAGAAAATCTTCAGAAGGGCTCTCCCCTGTGTGGGAAGGTAAGGAAGGACCTAGTGAGGGGACAGGAGTGGGTGTCCACTAGCTGAACTTCATCTGCAAGCTCTACTTGGCTTCAAGTGCCTGCTCTGTAGTTTCTGCTGATTTTTTTTGTCTTCTGATTCTTTTCTTATCTTGGAGATGAGAGGAGCCAGCACACACAGATGGGTCAGGGGTTTCTGTCTGTGGGCATAGTCAATGGTTCCTCATCTGGTGACTTCTGTGCAACCACACGGGCCTCAAGTTGCTCCAGGGGACCTTTAAATTGGACAACAGGAATAATTTCTTCCTGGAAAGGGTTATCAAGATCTGGCCCAGGCTGCTCAGGGCAGTGGTGGAGTCCCCATTTATGGAGGGGTTTCAAAGCCGTGTAGATGTGGTGCTGAGGGACATGGTTTAGTGGTAACCTGGCAGTGCTGGGTTAAGAGTTGGACTCCATGAGCTTAAATTTTTCTCTTCTGATCTAAATGGTTCTAAGATGTGTGAAGAAACTTGGACTTCTTCCACAAGAAGCTTACAGCACAGAAATCCAGAAGGATTTGTGGGCAACCAAGATGCCTCCCTAAGAACCATGGGTATCGAGCTTTTATGCTGGAGATTGCAACAGGAGAAACTTCTATAGATGGTCATGGCATCTCCATGCTCTGGGTGTGTCCTAATGTGTTTGCTTTGTGCTGTGTCATTCACTTTGAGCATTTATGAGTGATCTGAAGCTTTGCAGTGTCAGAAGTGTTGGGGTGCCTGCAGTGTTGAAGCTGGAGGAGGGGAGATGCAGGCTGGATGTTAGGAAGAAATTATTTACAGTGAGGGTGAGGAGACACTGGAACAGGTTACCCAGGGAGACTGTGGATGCTCCCTCCCCTGGAGGTGTTCAAGGCCAGGTTGGATGAAACCCTTAGCAACCTGGGCTAGAGGAAAGTGTCCCTGCCTGTGGCAGGGCAATTGGAACTGGGTGGCCCCTTCCAACCCAAGCCACTCCATGAAGTTTCTGACTTTCTTAGCCAAGAAGGACTTCATCACTTCTCAGTCAGAGGTGGTTAGCGCGCAGCAGCTTCTCCCGACGGTGTTCTCAGACAGCTCAGGGATGTCAGTGCCCTCAGCCTGAACAGGAGATGGACCACCAGAGGGACAAGGTGATGAAAACCTCAATGTCATCTGCCTTTGTGTCTTCCTCTCTTGCAGGCTTTTCACATCACAAACGATGAGCCCGTCCCCTTCTGGGCTTTCATGTCCCGCATCTTGACTGGCTTGAACTACGACCCTCCCAAGTACCACATTCCCTACTGGCTGGCCTATTACCTGGCCCTCTTCCTGGCTCTGCTGCTGTGGTTGCTCAGCCCACTCGTCACCATCAAGGCCACTTTCACCCCGATGAGGGTGGCCTTAGCTGGAACTTTTCACTACTACAGCTGTGAACGGGCCAAAAGGGACATGGGCTACAAGCCAGTGGTGAGCTTGGATGAAGCAATAGAGAGGACTGTGCAGAGCTACCCCCAGCTACGCAGGGCTAAGGCCTGACAAGTCCTCCATGGATTCTCTTTTTACTTGATTTTTGTAATTCCTTTGACATCTCCTATGAAAACTGCAGCAAATGTCACTAATTCTCTGGAAGAGGGAGTTTTCCTCAAGCCCTTCCTCCTCCTCCCTGTTATCAAGATGATTTTATCAGGGCTAAACCCCCCCCTCACGTTGTAGCTGTGCTGACAGTTTTATCCTTTGATGTGACTTCTTGGTTTGAAGCAGCTGCTGAACCCTGTGGACTTCGAGCAAACACCCTGCTGTGCCCTCTTCAGTCCTCAGCATTCCTTCACCTTCTCTCCCCACCCTCCTCTGTTTTGTTGCTTTGGTGATAACAGCCACCTCCTCCAAGAGCTGCAGGCTGGGGAATGAAACACTTCTTGGGACTGGTTCCTCTCTGTGGTTTGGCATTTTTTGCTAGACAAGAGGCTCATGCCAAAAAAAAAAGAAAAAATGGAGCTCTGCCACCATCTCTTCAATCACGGAAGAGAGCTTTGTTATTCCCTCCAGGATTATTTGGCTTCTTGCTGCAGCATCAGAAGGAAACCTGAGAAGAGGCCTCTCTGCAAGGAAGCATAGGCCTTTGCTTCTGCAGGAGCCTGTTTCTGCTCAAAAATAACCCAAATAAATCATGGAGAGATGACTTTCTACCATTGTGGTCCATCTTTGAGAGGGCAGAGCTGATTCTGAGCATCTCAGCATGAACAGGACTTTAATCATTCCTTCTGGGAGGGAGAAACCTTTGCTGTGGTCAGCCACCACTTCTTATTTCTCCATGGCTCTCTTCCCTTAAGAGCTGCATGGCTTGGAAGATCCTCCTGTGCAAAGCTCTCATCATCTCTGACATTTTACTGTTGGGAATGGTGATATTTTTTTACCTTTTTTTTTTTTTGACCACTTAGTACATGAAGAAATCTTTTCTTTTTTTTCCCCAAGAAAAGGGTTATCAAATTCTCCAAGCTGCTTAGTTTGACATTTAGATTAAGTGGCCTTTACCCTGTAATTTCTTTTAAGTGCTCCAGTTCTGATTTGGTTTTAAATGAAGGGTTTAGAGTTGGAGCTTCTCTCTCTGCCACTTCCTGGCTCCCCAGGAGTTTTGGTGTTTCCAGTTGCAGAATTGCCTCCCTCAAGGAGCTTTAACTTCTTCTAGTTGCTCCATGTGCTGCAGGAGTCCTGGAGAAATGAGGTTTGGAGAGTTTTATGTTGAGCTTTTGTCCTGGTTTGAACTAAACCAGAGCCAATTCTCTTCATTTAGCTTAGCCTCAGCCCCCGACAGCTTCTTTTTCTGGCAGTTGTTATTTGCTCCTTCAACAGCTGGCTGGGTTTACCAACCTTTGGCTTGCTTGATCTTACAGTAACTACTGGGCAGTTGCTTGGACAGTTCTGGTTTGCACTGGTCAGTCACCTTGGCTTTCTGTTGCCCCTCTCCCTCCAGTTTGTAGGGTTAAGTATTTGAAATTTGAATTCCAGAGTTCAGTTCTTCAGAGACTTGTTCAAAACAAGCCCTGTGGTTCCTAGGTTTTCCTCTGTCAGCCTCCAGCCCATCTTGCTGGGAGGCAGAGGCTGCTCTCAAAGATCTGAGCTGTGTCATGGATTCAGGGAATGGTTTAGATTGGAAGGGATCTTCAACATCATCTAGTTGCAACCCCCCTGCCATGGGCAGGGACAGCTTCCACTAGAGCAGGTTGCTCGAGGCCTTGTCCAGTCTGGCCTTGAACACTGCCAGGATGGGGCTGTCCATGACCTTCTGAGGCAAGCTGTTCCAGTGACCCTGGTACCTGAGACACTGGCAGAAACCTGGTGTTCATGGAGAGACCTTTTCTTGGCTGCCTGTGTCTGTAAATAGGTGCCAGTGCCCCACTGAGAGAAAAATAACTGAATTGTGCCCTGAAAGGAATGCTTGTGGTGAAGAATGAGGCCACATCTGGAGTGCTGGGTCCAAGCTCTGGATTGCCCAGTTCAAGGAGGCTGGAAGCTACTGCAGAGTCAAAGAGAAGCTATAAAGATGCTGGAGCATCTCTGTGAAGAGGAAGGGTTGAGAGCCCTGGGGCTGCTGAGCCTGGAGAAGAGCAGCCTAAGAGAGGATCTGCAAATGCTCAGCAAGAGCTAAAGGGTGGGGGGCAAGAAGATGGTGCCAGACTCTTCTCAGTGGTGCCCAGTGATGGGACAAGGAGCAGTGGGCACAAACTGGAACCCAGCAGGTTTGCTGTGGAGCAGGCTGGGGGGTTGTGGAGTCACCTTCTCTGGAAAAGAGGGTGAGCTGTGGCCTCTAGATGGCATTTCCCAGCTAGATCGGTTCTGCAGCTTCCATCAGTCCCCAGAACCGCTGTCTCCCGGTCCTTGGACTCATCTCCCTGTGTCTTTAGACTGTCCAGGTGAAGGTGAGAACCAGTAGGTGCCAATGCCACAGAAAGAAGAGGCAGTGGAAGTTGAAGCCTGCTGGCTGCAAAGCAGCTTGGTTTCCCTCCTGTGTCTGCTCAGCCCAAGAAGGGCAAGGCAGAGGTTGGGCTGCGTGGGGGCGAGCAGCTGCCCGGAGCTGGGCACGGAGAGAAGCCTTGCGTCACGCTGGGGCTGGCTTCTCCTGGTGCTCCCTCTATAATTAGGTCAGTTCCCAGCCTTTCCCCTGGCAGCCTGAGAGGCTTCTGTTTTCCAGCCCAGAAGTAAACAGGCTTTGTTGCTGTGCTGGAGCCCGACTTGCTGTGCCTCAGTCTTGGCCACCACAAAGAGCCTCACTTTATCCAGAGCCTCTTCTCTCTCTGATCAAACTTTTTCTCAACTCAACAAGCACCTTCATAAACCCCATCTGGGGTGTTTTCTGGGCAAGTCCAAAGAGATCCATCTGTACTTTTCAAGCATTGGAACAGGCTGCCCAGGGAGGTAGTGGAATCACCATCCCTGGAGGTGTTCAAGAAACCTGTGGATGTGGCACTTTGGGACATGGTTTAATGGCCATGCTGGTATTAGGTTGAAGCTGATGATCTTAGAGGTCTCCCAACCCAAACAACTCTATGATTCTACTTCCCTGCCTAGGATTTATTTATCATGCTACCTTTTCCCAACCTTCATCTTCTGTGGGTGTCAGCAAGCCAACAGGAGGCTGCAAAGCCAAAGTGCTCACCAGCTCCTTCCAAATGTCTAGGGTCAAATGCAGCTGCCATCTCTTGTTCTCACTAATGCTCTCAAGGAGCTGCTATAGACTTCAAAGGCTCTTGTCAAAATTCTTATCTCACTCACTTTGCTCTCCTGGCTTTTTCTTCCTGTTGCTCCTAATTTTGCTGACCTGAGAGTGGTTTTGGTTTGATAAGCAGTAAGAGAGATAATGGAGATAGCTTCTGTTGCTTACCCTAGAGAAAGGAGAGGGAAAGAAAGAAAGAGGAATAAAAGTTCTTTTATGGGGCTTTGGGCAACCTGATCTAGTTGAAAGTGCCCATGGCAGGGGGTGTTGGACATTAGGAAGAAGTTTTTTACTATGAGGCTGATGGAACAGGTTGCTCAGGGAAGTGATGGAGGCCCCATCCCTGGAGATATTCAAGGTCAGGCTTGATAGGACTCTGAGTAACCTTAACTAGTTGGGGTGTCCCTGTCTACTGCAGGGGACTCGGACTAGGTGAACTCTGGAGGTCCCTTCCCACACAAGCCATTCTCTGACTTGTGAGGTCCCTCCCATGCTAAACCAGTCTGTGGTTTTCTAGGTGAAGCTAAGATAACCAAGAACCCATTTGTCCTCTTACAGAGAGGCTGCAGAGGGGACATGCAGAGGAGAAGCTTTATGGTCTGAAATAAACCAAGGGAAGCTCCTCTCCAGACACACCTCAGTGCCAAAGAGGGAAAATTGTAGCTTGCTTTGATTCCTGCAAACAGAGAAGAGGAACAAGTGATGACAAAGCAAGTCAGAAACGACCTTGCATGTCCAGTGGGCAAGAAGGCATAGAGGCAAACTTCAGCCAAGCCTGAGGTGGGTGTGTTGGAGGAGATCTGCACCACACGTGGTTGTCACTGGGGAAACTCAGTACCTTCAGTGATGTGGCCACAGGGGCCTCAGAGGCAGCCTTCTCTGAGAGCTTCACCTCTTGATCTAGTAGATCCTTGTGTGTGCTCTTTGCTGCTGATACTGGTGATCACCAGGCAGCAGCAGGAGTTCCCACACCTGTTGGCCCTGCAGAGCCAAGCCTGCCAGGAGTGGGCTGTCTTCTGCTCCAGGATGGCGAGAAGTGTTTACTGAGTTTCGCTAAGGCTTGTGCAAGCCTCTGCCAGGTGCCAGCTCCACAGATGTGAGTGATGGTGCAACCTGCTCCTTGTTCTGGCAGAGGAAGGCAGCTTGTTTGCCTCAGAGCCTGGAGGAAGCTTGCTGAGCTGGTGCTGAGAAATAAATAAGCATCTCCCTAAGCACAGAAGTGTTTGGGTTGGAAAAGCCCTCAAAAACCATCGAGTCCAACCTTCTACCCAACACCACCATGGCCATTAAACCATGTCCCCAAGTGCCATGTCCACACATTTCTTGAACACCTCCAGGGAGGGTGACTGCAGCACTTCCCTGGGTAGCCTGTTCCAATATCCTGACCACTCTTGCAGGTAAGAAATTGTTTCTAATCTCCAACTTGAACCTCCCCTGGTACAATTTCAGGCCATTTCCTTGCCTTCTATTACCTGATTTTAGGGAGAAGAAACCATCCCCCACTCACTGCAGCCTCCTTTTTATGGAGTTGTAGAGAGCAGTGAGGCCTCCCCTTGCCCTCCTGTTCTCCAAACTAAACAACCCCAGGTGCCTCAGTTGCACCACATCAGAGCTGTTCTCCAGACCCTTCAACGGCTCAGTTGCCTCTACAACTGGTAACTGCAGTGAAGCCTGCCCTCAGCCTTCTCTCCTCCCCTGCCTGCAGCAGAGCCTGGCTAGGCTGCTCACAGAAGCACAAAAAGATTCTGGTTGCCAAAGTCCCTCAGGATCACCAATTCCAACTGTTCCTGGTGCGTGCACGTGGTTTGCTGCCATGGCAAAGCCAGCAGGCTTGGCCACAGCCTCTCTCTTGTCCTCTCTTTACTGACAAGATCATTTTGTCCCAATGCTGAGAGCTCCTGACCTCCTCTGCAGGTTTGTCTTCATGATAATGGCTGAGATTCATTCATAGAATGGTTTGTGTTGGAAGATCAGCTAGTTCCAACCTCCCTGCCATGGACAGAGACACCTTCCAGTAGATGAGGTTGCTCAAAGCCTCATCCAACCTGGCCTTGAACACCTTCAAGGAGGAGGCATCCGTGGGCAACCTGTTCCACTGTCTCCCCACTTAGCAGCAAATAACCAAGGGTGGATGGCTGTGTCCTGCCTGCTGTGAGGAAGGTGAGGCCAGGCAGGTTGGCAGCCCTTTGTAATGACACCTCATGAAAAACCAGTTTGATTCCCTCGTAACCAATGGGTGTAGTGGTTTTACACCCTGCTACTCATTGCAGCTCTGCTCCGTCTCTGCTGAGCCTTGGCTTTGCTGTCCCCTTGGCAGAGGCCCAAAGGATTGATGGGTTAGTCACCTTCCTTCCACCTTCAGTGCAAGGGCTGGGGGCAGAGGTAGGCAGGAGAAAGTGGTATTGAGAAACCAGGAGATGTCCTGATGGACTTCAGTGCTTAGGGACTCTTCTTCCCCTTCAGACTGGCTTGAGGGGCTCTTCTTCCACCCTCAGCCTCGAGGGGCTCTTCTTCCACCCTCAGCCTCGAGGGGCTCTTCTTCCACCCTCAGCCTCGAGGGGCTCTTCTTCCACCCTCAGCCTAGAGGGGCTCTTAGCTTCTGATCTGGAGTGACCTGGTGGCCCTGTGGCTCTTCCAGGTGTCACACAGACCATCTTACTGGCAAAAAAACCTTCTTCTGCCTCTGGCCACTGATGTGATTTTGGAAATGCCACCTCATGAAAGAACTAAAGGTGCTGCTGTAATTATGAGGAGGAAGACCACCCATCAGGGTTTCTGTGCCTGCTGGTGGGAATGATGTCCAGCCCAGAGGAGGACCATGAAGATGATCAGAGGGCTGAAGCAGCTCTCCTGTGAGGACAGACTGAGAGAGTTGGGGCTCTTCAGCCTGGAGAAGAGAAGGCTTCCAGGACATCTTAGAGTAGCCTTCCAGTATCTGAAGGGGCCTACAGGAAGGCTGGGGAGGGACTGTTGACAAGGTCTTGCAATGCCAGGACATGGGGCAATGGGTTTGAAGTGTCAGAGGGGAGATTTAGACTGGATGTTAGGAGGAAGTTCTTTCCAGTGAGGGTGGTGAGGCACTGGAACAGGTTGCCCAGGGAGGTTGTGGCTGCTCCCTCTCTGGAGGTGTTCAAGGCCAGGTTGGATGAGACCTTGAGTGACCTGTGCTAGTGGGAGGTGTCCCTGCCTATGGCAGGGGGTTGGAACTAGATGATCCTTGAGGTTCCTTCCAACCCTACCATTCTATGATTCTATGATTTTGGAAGGAGAGGTTTATCTAAGAGCTTAATTGGGATAAACCCCCAAAGGCTTGTTTGGGACTGGTTCTCCTTAAGTGTTGGAGCTGCTGAGCACCACAGAGGTGCTTACTGGGCTTCGTTTGCAGTGTGGGAGTGCTGCGAACTGGGCTGACTCCACAGCCTTGGAGGTCTCCAGGTCAAGGTGAGCTGTCTGTGTGGTTGGCTGGAGTTATTTTCAGCTGAACTAAGTGTGAAAAGCCTTTTCTCCAGGGAAAATAAAGTAAAAGGAGGGGGAAAGTGTCCTTGTCCTGCTCTCCTTACTGGGAAATAGAAGACAAAGCTGTGGTTTACATTGGTGTGCTTGTAGGCTGAGGTATGTATGGGACATAGACAACAGGAAACAGCCTCCAGTTGCCCCAGGGGAGGTTTAGATTGGACTTGAGGAACAATTTCCTGTCCTTAAGGGCTGTCAAGGCCTAGGTTAGCCCAGGGAGTGGTGGGTCCACATCTCTGGAGGAGTTTCAAAGCCATGGAGATGTGGTGCTGAGGAACATGGTTTGGTGAAGACCTGGCAGTGCTGGGGTAAGGGTTGGACTTGATGATCTTAAAGGTCTCTTCTAACTAAAATGATTCTGTGGTGCTGTGATTCTCCATCTCCCATGGTATCAGTAATGTCTCAGTGCCTCACTGAGCAGAGGCTGAGCTGAGAAGTCCCATCCTGAACAGAACCAGTTCTGCTCTAGCTCAGACCAGCTCAAACAGTTGTTTGTGCTGAGGTTCTCCTCCTGCTTGGCCTGGCTGTATCTCACCAGGCCATGTGCCACACAGCCTATCTTTCACCAACAACTCACATGTCCATGGTGTTGTGATGGAGCTGCCAGGTTGGAAACACCTTCCCTGCTGTTCTTACCTTGCTGCCACACCCCTGCCTTTCAGACCTGGCTTTGGATGGTTTCTACATCTGCTTGGACCTGCATTTTCAAGCTAATAACAAAATATGACTTCATGCTGCACCTATCTTCTGTGAGTTAATTAGAAAAGCAATTCTTGGCTGGGTTCCTCTCTTCTGAGGAGAACAACACCGATAGCCAACTAATGTTTTAGCTGCAGATGTTGCCAACTCAGCAAAACAGCTGGGAAAAAAAAACCAAACAAAAACCAAACCCAACACTCAGCTCCTTGGTGCATTGGGCTAGGATCTTCTTAACCAATTCTTTGGAGTTTAGTGTGAAAAAATCACTTATTGTGAGCATGAGGCCATGGATGCCCCATCCCTGGAGGTGTTCATCCAGGCTGGCATTGAGCAATGTGGTCTAGTGGAAGGTGTCCCTGCTGATGACAGGAGATTTGGAAGTGGAAGATCTTTAAGGTCCCTTCCAACCCAAACCATCCTATGGATCTTGTTTGAATGCTGATTGTCTTCACTCTGGGGACAAAAATATCCTGGTCCTTTGACCCTGGAGTGTCCTTTCTGCTTGCTTGGCAGAGAACCTGCTGTACCCAAAAGGCTACCCAGGTTCTTAGTCACTGTTACTCCAGGAAAGAACCTGAAGGAACCTTCAGCAAACTCAGAGATGACTCAGGGCTTGCTGAAAATAAAGCTGCACTGTCAGCTGGAGCCCTCAAGCAGAGGATGCTTCAGAGGTAGGGTCTGGGCTGCAGTTGCAAGAGCCCACTTCAAACCATTCCTGAGCTGGACACCTCTCTGTGCCCACTCCCAGCTCAGGGTGTGCCTCTGTGGCTGTGACATCTCCTCAGCTTATCTCAGCTGGGATCTCTAGCAGCCTTTGTGGAGGAAAGCTCAGCTGAGCCTGGGCTGCTGCTGACTGGAGCAGAGGGAAGAGCTGGGCTTGGAACAACAAGGTTGACATCAGGGCTTCTGAGATGTTATCTTCACTGTGCTACTGCCAGCCAGGGCTGGGTTATTAGCCCTGTTATAGCACATCCCAGCCCGGCCTGCTGGTGGTTTGCTCACCATCCTGCAGCAGATCCCTTACCCAGGTGCAAGGAGAGCACAAGAGCAGTGTTTCTCCATCAGCTCATCTCCTGCATGGCCTCAAATTGTGCCAGGGGAGGTTTAGGTTGAATGTTAGGAGTGGTCAGGCATTGGAACAGGCTGCCCAGGGAGGTGGTGGAATCACCATCCCTGGGGGGGGGGTTCAAGAAACATATGGACTTGGCACCTGGGGATGTGGTTTAGTGGCCATGGTGGTCTTAGGTTGATGATTTGACTCGATCTTCGAAGTCTCTTCCAACCAAAACAATTCTGTGATTCCATTCTGTATTTCTACAGACCTGCAGTTCCTTCTGATGGGTTCACAGAACAGGGAAAGTGTGTGCTGGTGGTTGCAGTGGTGGAGAGAGGTCCTGAGGGATGCTTGGTTAGGTCTTCATCACCTTCTTACCAACCTGTGGCAGTCCTGGACTCACATCCCCAACATCTGGTCTTTGGGAACTGGCAAAAAGTGGACCCAAGGCTCTTGCTGTGACCATTAAGAGCCTCACTACAGCTGTATCTCAGGGATCCAAGGGTCATAGAATCATAAAGGACTTTGCCAGCTGAAATGATTTCAAGATCATTGAGTCCAACCATTCTCTAACTCCAAGTCAGATGCTAAACCATGTCCCTCAGTACCACATCTCTACAGCTTTGAAATACCTCCAGGGATCTGGATCCAGCTGTCTCCATGGGAAGCCTGTTCTAAGCCTTGAGAACCCTTTCAGTGAAGAAGTTTCTTCTAACATCCCACCTAACGTCTTGCTGTGTCCATTTGGAGCCTCACCACAGCTGGATCTGAGGGATCTGGAGGTAACCAAAGGTTTTGTGTCCATTAGGAGCTTCACCACAGCTGGATCTCAGGGATGTTGTGGTGTCCACAGCAGTTAGAAGAGGAACTGGAGCGAGGAAGAGCGGAACATGTGGTGGTTTCCTCTGCAGTGAGCAGCAATAATCACAGCCCTGCAACTGACGTAATTAGAACAAGACAATCAGTGCTGAGTGCTAATTACAGCCCCAGTCCCTGCTGCTGCTGGAGTCCCACTGCTGTAAGCAGCTCCCTCAGTGTCAGTGGGGGACCTGTATGGCCTTGGTGTGCTGCTGCCCTTTAATGCAGGACAGACCTGCAGAAGAAATCGAGTGCGGGGAGAGCTGGGGGTGGAGCAGGGGTGTGTGTGCTGCTTTCTGCTGTCCCATAGCAGCACTGGGCTGGGGAAGGTGGCATTGGCTGGAGAATGTGAGGAATGCAAGAGGAGAGCTTACAGGGAGGGGAGACCTTGTCCTCTGAATGGAGAAACCTGTTTGATTCCCCTCAAGGGCAAAACACACCCAAGTCTCCTCCTCAAAACAAGGCTTGGCTTCCAGGAGCCAGCCCTCTCTCGGCAGGTAAAGGCTGCTCAGCTTCGCCCACAGCCGCCCTCGCTGCCAGGGAGGCTTGGAGATAACCTGCTGCCAGCCCTTGGGGAGCCTCAAAGTGCCTGCATATTGCTTGGGGACTGTTCCACGTCGGTCTATTGTTTTTTTTTTTTCTTGCTGTTTTTTTTTGGAGGAAGTCACAGCTGAGAAGCCTCCACAGGTAGGGCTGGGCAGGGAGATTGGTCCTCTGAGCTTTGTAGAAGGCATTTGGGGTGCTGCTCCTTCTCCCTGCTTCACCTGCTCCCTCTGCCTGGGAGGGAGGAAGAGGAGGGTTCTCCTTTCCTACTCCTCTGGTGGGAATGGGAGAGAGCGGAATTGATTCCTTAAAGCATGAGGAGATGGTTGCCCAGGGAGGTGGGAGATGCCCCATCCCTGGAAACATTTGGGCTTTGGGGCTCTGAGCAGCCTGCTCAAGTTGTAGATGTCCCTGCTGAGTGCAGGGGGTTGGACTGGATGAGCTTTGAAGGTCCTTTCAGCCCAAACCACTCTGTGATTCTATGGAGTTCTCTTCTGTGGAGTGTGGGACTGAAGTGTGGATCAGTGGTACCTGAGTGCTACAGGGATGGTCTGAGGACCAAAACTGGGCAGAGGAGGAAGGTTTGGGTCTGAGTCTTTGTTCCTTGTCACTGCCTCTCACCCCACACCCTTCCATAGTCTGTCCTGTCCCCCATCCCTAAATGTATGAGTTAGAGGAGGGGGCATGGCAGTGAGCTAACTGGGAGGGGCCCATGTGTGGGCAAGGTGAGCAGAGTCAGGACAACACTGCTCAGGTGTCAGCCTGTGACCCATGGCAACCTCTCAGGAGGCTTGGGGTGTGCTGCATCCCTTCTACATCTCTAACCATCCCACCTCCAACCAGGACCTGTGTGGGACAGGGAGGTGCAGCTGAAGATCTTGGTCTCTCCTGCTCCTCCTTGGTTTGTGTCTCTTGGAACTGGTATGAAATCAGTTCCCTGGAAAGGAAGGGCTGGGAGTGGTAGAGCTGGTGCAGAGATGAGCACCTCCCTCTGTCCTTGCTTCATCCTGCTTTTGAGCTTGGTAAATGTTGTCTCCAGCAGCCCATCCCCACCCCTCTGGTGGCCAGGACAAAGCCTGAGCTGGAGAGATTACTCCACAGTGAGCTGGAGAGGTTGCACCATAGCAAGCTGGGGAGCAGAGATGTCCTCACTCAGACTGGGCAGGACCTTGGACTTAGCCTGGTTTATTTTATTTCATCAGCCAGAGGAAAAAACATGAAACCTATTCCCAGGAACTTCTCCTGCTGGAGCTCCTGATTTCCACAACTGTCAGGGTTTGGGTTTCTTTCACAAAAATGCTGAGAGGCTTTTTGGCAGAATGTCTTCTCTGTGATGTCCTGGAGAATTTCTTACCTGCAAGAGTGGTCAGGCCTTGGAACAGGCTGCCCAGGGAGGTGGTGAAGTCGCCATCCCTGGAGGTATTCAAGAAACCTGTGAACATGGCAATTCAGGACATGGTTTAGTGGTCATGAAGGTGCTGGGTAGAAGGTTAGACTGTCTTAGAGATCTTTTGCAAACTTGATGATTTGGGCACTCTGGAATGAGGTCCATTCCATTCTTGTGGGGTACAAGAAGATCAGCTCACCACATGAGCTAAAGGGTGGGGGGCAAGAGGATGGGGCCAGGCTCTTCTCAGTGGTGCCCAGGGACAGGACAAGGGGCAGTGGGCACAAACTGGAACTCAGGAGGTTCCATCTGACCAGGAGGAGAATCTTCTTTGTTGTGAGTGTGCTGGAGCCCTGGAGCAAGCTTCCCAGAGAGGTTGTGGAGTCTCCTTCTCTGGAGAGCTTCCAACCCCAGCTGGCCATTGTGATCCTGTGCAAACTGCTGTGGGTTGCCCCTGCTTGAGCAACAGGGGTTGGACTGGGTGATCTTGGAGATCTTTTCCAACCTGACTGATTCCATGACTCAAGGAGTTTTTTTTCTATCCTGCTCTATTTGTGTATCTGTGATGCAAAGACAAAGCTCTGCCCTTGAAAGCAAAACAAACTTCTCCTTCCTTCTTGCTTTCATCTCCAGGCATGAAGGCTTAAGGTCAGTGGCATGTGGGTGCGGTAAAAGGGCTTTTACATCCTCCTTCCTTTTCAAATGCAGAAATTAGTGCAGCAATTAGGAATTATTGCCTTGTAATTAGACTAATAAAGCTGTGCTAGAGCATTTTTCACTCTAGTGGGTGTAATTTCAGGCAGTGCCAGCAGCGAGTGCTGGTGTTTTAGGGGGGTGGTGGTCATGCTGTGAGACCCCCCAGGTGATCTCTTGAGACAGGCAGGTTTGTGTGATGCTTCTGATTAAGTTGATGCCCCACTTGCCTAGCTTCAGGAGCTTTGCCAGCTTGTGGTTGGATTAAATTGTTGTTTGGAGGGGTGTGTGGGTGGTTGCACATGAATTAGAAGAAGTTGTCATGGTGCGTGGTAGCTTTGCAGCTGTCGTCTTGGACATGGCTGAAACGTGTCTGGGTTGGTCACATTAAGGAGTTTTGGACAGCAAATTGCAGGATTTCATCCATCTCTTTTCCCCATTCTCAGGGAAGAGGAGGCATTCACTGACCCCAGGTAGCAGTGGGCAAGATCCTGAGGAAGTGTGATGCTGGGTTGAGACTCTCCACAGAGATCCTACACAGCCAGCCAGGCTCAGCTGTAGCTCCAAGTGCTTGGTGCTTCTGTGATTTATATTCAATGTCATGGCAGACACCCTGATAGAGATGGGTGTGCAATTTGATGGCCTTTAAAGTCCCTTTCACCCCAAACATTCTATGATTCATTCTGTGGTGCAGTTTATTTGACCAACATCATGAGAGAACTGTGGCAGAGATATAAGATGTCATCAGAGCAGGGCAGCCATCCATCCTCTCCAGCTGACAGCTGACTCTTCAGGCACCTCTAGCAGAGGTTCTTGGTGGGGGGAAAGAGCCTCCTCTTGGAGCCTGGCTTCTCCTTAGAGCTCCTTAAAACTTCTCCTTCTCCTCTGGATGTGCTGAACAAGGTAGCCATGAGCACTAGCTCAGAAGGTTGATATCAGGTTGCTTCAGCTCTGACACTGCTGATTATTCAGAAGCTTGGCTGTGGAAATCTCCTGGTGCTTCTTGCTGTCACCAAGTTAGTGACAGCAACACTGACTGTGTCAGTGTTGAATAGCTGCTGCATGGAAAAGGTGGAGGGCAAGAGTCAAAACCTTGTCCTTCAGAGAAGCTAAAGGTGGTCTGAGATATGAGGACTCCTCACACTGCCTGTGTAGAATCAGAGATTCATTGAGGTTGGTAAAGACCACTAAGATCATCAAGTCCAACCTTCTACCCAACATTTCCATGACCACTAAACCAAAATGGGCAATCATGCAACTGGGGTTGAGTTTTATGAACCCTTCTGGTGTTCAGTGACAGTTAAACATCAGTTTGGCCTCTGGCAGAAAGCCTCCAGCCACTCAGTTGCTCCTGATACTGAAGCAGTACTGGGGTACTGAGGTACAGCTCAAATCTTGGAGTGTGCCTCAAGTTGTGGACCTGGCCTTTCAGAGCCTGCCTGCCAAGGTCCCTCTTCAAACACCTTCAACTACCTGTGTGTGTGAGGTGGGATGAGCCTCCTGAATTGCAGGTTCTGGGCTGTCAGGGTGAATTCCTGTGAGTTCATGGGGAGATGGGTGGCAACAAGAATTATTCAAAGTGCAGAGAGTGGGGTGGAAGTGTCCACCCTGCCCAGGCATGGGATGTTCATAGACTCACAGAATCCTGGAATGCTTTGATTTGGAAAGGACCCTGAACATCATCCAGCTCCAACCCCCTCTGCCATGGGCAGGGACACCTGCCACTAGACCAGGTTGCTGAAGGCCATATCCAGCATGGCCTTGAACAACTTCTTCTTGAGCTTGAACATGTTCTTTGGGTCAGAGCTCAAAAGTGAGATAAATCTAGCTTGAAGGTGTCACAAAGTGCTAATCCAGTTAGAAAACCCCTCCCTTTACAGCTGGCAACTTGGTGAAATGGATGTAAAGGGTTAATTTAGGTCTGGCAGGGTTTCTGCAGGATCAGGTTAGAGCCTCTCCAAGCTGCTCTGGCTTCACAGCAGATCAGGTAACAGCTGACACAAAAGCATTGCCCTGGCACAAAGTCTGCTTTGTTGCTCTGGCTAAGACAGGAGAAATGAAGCTCTGTGCCCAACCTCCTCCAGATCACTGCTGGGCAGCCTGGGATTGCCAATCCCACCCCTGAATCTGGCCCGGATGGGGCAGGGTGTCTGAGGCTCCACCTAATCTACCTGGAGAAGCTTCCTCTGCCTGACCTTCTTTCTTGTGGGGATGTAAAAGTTTGGATTCCTCTGCTGCATGTTAAACCAAGGTGGTGTGAAACCACCTTTTGTCACGGGGCTGGGGGCAGGGACATGGACACTGATTTAAGTCTAGATCCCAGAATCCCAGCATGGTTGGGGGTTGGAAAGGACCTCTGGAGATCATATGGTTGACTCCTCCTGCTCAAGCAGGGGCACCCACAGCACCTTGCCCAGGATCACAATGTCCAGCTGAGTTTGGAAGCTCTCCAGAGAAGGAGACTCCACAACCTCTCTGGGCAGCCTGCTCCAGGGCTCCAGCACCTTCACACCAAAGAATTTTCTCCTCCTGTTCAGGTGGAACCTCCTGGGTTCCAGTTTGTGCCCATTGCCCTTGTCCTGTCCCTGGGCACCACTGAGAAGAGCCTGGCCCCATCCTCTTGCCCCCCACAGGTCGTTTATCTCACTGCTGGGTTCCCCTCTCAGGCTGCTCTTCTGCAGGCTCAGCAGCCCCAGGGCTCTCAGCTTTTGCTCCATGCTCCTCAGCACCTCCCTAGCCTGTGGATGACAAAACTCACAGCAGAGTTTAGGAAGCTCAAACTGAGAAGTCTCCAACTTTTTGCAAACTTTAAATCCACTCTAATTTTAAAGGATGCACTCTAATTTGAGGGCTGTGAAGGTCACAGCAGACATCAGTGATCATTAAACCAGGAGCCTCTTCCGCATGACTGACCTCAGCCCTGCTTGCAGCCAAGGGCCAGCATTCAGGTCACTGGCCAAGTCCTCCCTTAGTACACGAGCTCCTAGCTGGTCAAATGAGGTTTGTGCTTCTCCCAGGAACAGGAGGAACACGAGGGAGCTCCTTGGACAGCAGTGTGACAGCATGGGTGGTCTGTGCTGGCAGGCTGGTTGCAGGTCCTGTGTCGCTGTAGGTGGGGCAGGGAGGCTCTGAGGTTGCTGGCATGAGCCCTGTGGGCTCTGGGCTGCAGGGAAGCAGAACTGAGCTAACACACACTTTGTTGTTTAATGACCTTCCTGAGGCAGCAGAAGTTTAACTCCATGTTGTGTGGCCTGGGGAAGGTCGACTGTTGGTTACCTGTCCAGAAAAAGTCTGACTGACACCACATTGCATAGGGTGATAGAATGGTTTGGGTTGGAAAAGTCTTCTATAATCATTGAGTCCGTGCCTCAACCCAGCACCACCAGGGCCATTCCAAACCACATTCCAAAGTTCTATGTCCACAGGTTTCTTGAACACCTCCAGGGATGGTGACTCCACCACCTCTCTGGGCAACCTGTTCCAATGCCTGACCACTCTTGCAGGAAAGAAATTGTTCCTCCTCTCCAACCTAAACCCCTCCCCTAGTTCAGTTTCAGGCCGTTTCCTCTCCTTCTATCACCACTTTATAAAATCACAGAATGGTTTGTTGTGGAAGGAACCTCCAAGATCGTCCAGTTCCAACCTCCTTGCCATGGGCAGGGACACCTCCCACTAGCTCAGGTTGCTCAAGGCTTCATCCAACACCCTCAAGGAAGAAGCATCCACAACCTCTCTGGGCAACCTGTTCCAGTGTCTCAGCACCCTCACAGTGAAGAATCTCTTCCTAATATCCAGTATAAATCTCTTCCAGACAGTTCTCTCCTGGCTTTCCATCTTTTACTGTCTTTTCCTAGCTTTTCAACCATCCTGACAGCAGCCTTCTGGCTCAGCATCTCCCTTGCAGCCCTCACAGCCACCAGCACAGTAAAGGTGAGCCTGGTGGCCTTGGGAATCGGAGGCCTTTGACCAAGGAGTGGAGGTGCTGGGAACAGAAGTGGTGTCACATGAACTGGTGGCTATGGGGACAGTTCAGGAGTCTAAAGGCAGCCTGTGGGCTCTCCAGAAAAGCTTCATTTCCAGGGTGCTTTCATCTGAGCTTCCTCTCCCAAGGCACTCATTTAGTCCTCAGAAGTAGGTCCAGCATGGGATCTAGCTCATCACTGAGTGGAATGGAGAAGCAAGGTGGCTCTTAAAGCACAAAGAGGAGATTACCCCAAGTGCCCTACAAACTCCAGGCAATAGCAGGCTCCAAAATATGGGATTAACACTTGAAAGTTGCAGTGGAGGCATCACAAAGGAGGAAGGTGGCTGGCAGGTTTTTCTTCTGTTTATTTTTTTGCTGGTAATGGGAGCTCCAGCTGGCTTGTAAAGAACTTGAAGTGTTTCGTCTGCTGGGGTGTAATTAGGTCTTTTTAAGTGGCTTAGACAGAAAGCAGGATCCTTCTCAGTGAAGTGATGGGCTGCTGATTGCAGGCACTTGGGGGAGTTACTGGTGAGGAGTGCTGGTCTGGCTGGACAGCAGCTCTGAACTGGAGGGCTGGGTGAGTGGGTGAGGATGGGTCATGGAATCAGACTTGTTGGGGCTGGAGGAGACGTTTAGGATCACAGCATGGTGGGGGTTGGAAGGGATCTCTGGACATCATCCAAGCCCCTGCTCAAGCAGGGGCACCCATAGCAGCTTGCCCAGGATTGCAGTGTCCAGCTGGGTTTGGAAGTTCTCCAGACAAGGAGACTCTACAGCCTCTCTGGGCAGCCTGCTCCAGGCCTCCAGCACCCTCACACCAAAGAAGTTTCTCCTCCTGGTCAGGTGGAACCTCTTTGTGTCCATTGGCCCTTGTCCTGTCCCTGGGCACCACTGAGAAGAGTCTGGCCCCATCCTCTTGTCCCCTGCCTGGCAGGATGAAGCTTTTCAGCAGGAGCTGCCCTTTGAAGTGCTGCTGAAGCAGAGACTCTTCATGAGCAGCAGCATCTTCATACCTATATCTCAAATCACCTTGAAGGTCCTGGAGCAAGGCAAGGACCACTGCAGCAGCCAGGAGCGTGCAGAGGGAGAGCTGAGCTGGCTTGGTGCCTGCAGACAGGCACACCCTGAAGATTAAAATCTAGCCAAGGTTTCAGCTCCCCTCTGCTTCCCCAACAGCCTCTAATTGCTTTCATTCACGTGATGAGGATCTTCAGAGGTGGTGTCTTCAGTGGGAGGCAGCCTATGGGCAGGCCCTTCCTGCCTGCAGGCAGCAGGCTGGCTCCCAAGTGGAGGTTGTGTGTCTGTCTAGCCCTGTAGCAAAGCTCCTTGGATATAAGCTATATGTGATGTGAAAGGTGGTGGTGCTTCTCCATACTGACCTGGCAGCTCTCTTAGGAGCTTGGATCCTCGGGACCTGGTCTAACAGCATTGCAGTAGTGCTGAGGTGCTCAGCCTGGATGCTTAGCCAGGAATTTGGGGAATGTAGCCATCCTAACACCCATTTTTTATGGATGACCTGGGACATCCCAGTGTTGGATCCCAGAGGCTGGGTTTGAAAGGTAAGCTCTGGTTGCCACCAGCCAGTGTGGAGGTTGAGTGTTCTGACCATGTTGTGCTAGGAAGGTGAGTCTGAGCTGCACTGGGAGTCATAAATGATCTAAACAATCCCAAAGAGGGCTCAGCTGTCAGGAGTTGCCCAGGGATGGGAAAGAGAAGGCTGAGGGGAGATCTGAAGGGGGCCTACAGGAAGGCTGGGGAAGGATTATTTACAAGGTCCTGCAACGACAGGACAAGGGGCAATGGGTTTGAACTGGCAGAGGGGAGATTTAGACTGGATGTCAGGAGGAAGTTCTTTCCAGTGAGGGTGTTGAGACACTGGAATAGGTTGCCCAGGGAGGTTGTGGCTGCTCCCTCCCTGGAGGTGTTCAAGGCCAGATTGGATGAGACCTTGAGTGAGCTGTGCTAGTGGGAGGTGTCCCTGCCTATGGCAGGGGGTTGGAACTGGATGGTCCTTGAGGTCCCTTCCAACCTTACCATTCTATGATCTCATTGCTCTCTACAACTCCCTTAAAGGAGGTTGCAGTGAGGTGGGAGTTGGTCTCTTTTCCCTAGTATCAGGTGATAGGAGGAGAGGAAATGTCCTGAAATTGTGCCAGGGGAGGTTCAGGTTGGAGATTAGGAACAGTTTCTTCCCTGCCCAGGGAGGTGATGAAGTCACCATCCCTGGAGGTGTTCAAGAAATGTGTGGCCATGGCACTTTGGGACATTGTTTAATGGCCATGGTGGAGTTGGGTTGGTGGCTGGACTTGGTGATCTTGGAGGTCTCTTCCAAACCAAACAATTCTATTATTCAGTGATCTGTGATCTTTCTCACATGCTCCTAAACCTCTGCTTCCTCTAGAGGATCTCTGCTGGGAGACTAATCAGCTCTCAGTCATTACTAGGCAGGTGACAGCTCTCCAGCTCCCAAATCTCTCCATGATATGACAATATGTAGCCTACATCTCCTTTTGCCCATGATTTGCTCTAGATCAGGGATGTATCCTCCAGTTTTGCAGAATCCCAGCATGGTGGAGGTTGGAAGAGACCTCTGGAGATCATCCAGTCCAACTCACCTGTTATAAAGCAGGGTCACCCTCTGCAGCTTGCACAGCATCACAATGTCCAGCTGGATTTGGAGGCTTTCCAGAGAAGGAGACTCCACAACCTCTCTGGGCAGCCTGCTTCAGGCCTCCAGCACCCTCACAACAAAGAATATTCTCCTCCTGTTCAGATGAAACCTCCTGGGTTCCAGTTTGTGCCCACTGCCCCTTGTCCTGTCCCTGGGCACCACTGAGAAGAGTCTGGACCCATCCTCTTGCTTCTCACTCTATAGCTCTTGCTGAACATTGCTCAGATCCTCTCTCAGACTGCTCTCCTCCAGGCTCAGCAGCCCCAGGGCTCTCAGCCTTTGCTCCTCACAGAGATGCTCCAGGCCCCTCAGCATCTTTGTAGCCTCCACTGGACTCTGTCCAGTAGTTCCCTGTCTCTTTTGAATTGGGGACCTCAGAACAGGAGCCAGGACTCCAGTTGTGGCCTCACCATGGCAGAGAAGGAGGAGAACCTCCCTTAACCTGCTGGCTATCCTTTTGCCCAATCCTTTGGAGGCTTTCCATGGCTGTGCAAGACAACTCTGCTGTTTTCATTCCTCTCTGCAGAGCAGGACCAACCTAGTGTGAGTGGGAAGGAGATGTGGGTCAGAGCAGAGGTGGGCTGTCTGCTCACAGTGGGGTTAATGTTTGCTGCGTTGGTGAGCCTTGGGGTAAGAGCAGAGAGCTTGTTCTCCATCCCAGTGCAAAGTGGCTGAGGTAGGTCTGGGCTGAGACCAGCTGGAAGGAGCAGCTGTGCCAAGCTGTGGTAAGATCAGAGCTCGGCGTTCCTCCTGGGCGTGTGGCTCCCCAGCAGCATTGCAGGGGCAAGCCCACCAGCAGATAATGACAAGCTAAGTTTAGAGTCACAGGCTCCTAAAGAAGCTGGGGTGGTTTATTCATGAACATTGTAGTCTCTGAAGAATCCAGCTTCAGCAGATAGTTTTGGTGAGGGAAGAAGGGAGGGTGGAAAGAGCTGGAAGCTGGTTTGGATCCTCTGCTCTGAAGCGAGGCTTTGTCCTCGTCTCACAACATCTCTGAGGTTACTGCCTCAGAATATCTTCCAGGAGTTTCTCTTTGCTGCTCTGCTGTGGTGATTTGAAGGAGGGACCTGGCTACCCTCAAGAAGAAAGAACAAACTCTTGCCTCTGAGCCAGGCAGTGAGGTGTTCTCTCTGCTGTATCTTGAGGTTGAAAGAGGTACCTCTGCCAAGTGGACTTTGTCAAGAGCCCTTCTCTTCTGCTCCCTCTGGACTAAAATCCCAAGGTTCAGCCAAGCAGCCTCAGCTGCCTGAAGGTGCCTGGAGCAGGCTGCTCAGAGAGGTTGTGAAATCTCCTTCTTTTGAGGGAACTCAGCTGGCCATTGT
The DNA here is from genome assembly GCA_013396675.1 of Eubucco bourcierii. NCBI lineage: Eukaryota > Metazoa > Chordata > Aves > Piciformes > Ramphastidae > Eubucco > Eubucco bourcierii. The sequence goes on from VWZE01002902.1 coordinate 275,561, forward strand.
GATCTTGGGCAAGCTGCTGTGGGTGCCCCTGCTTTAGTAGGGGGGGTGGACTGGATGATCTCCAGAGGTCCCTTACAGAATGCCATCACAGTGGCAACTGGGAGTCCTAGAGACTCCAGAAGCTCCATCCCACCTGAACGGATCTGGACACTTTGGGTAAGGTCTTCTCCACCACTTCCCTCCCAGATCTGGAAGGACAACACATCCTCTGTGGCCAGTCTGAAGACTTACTGGTGTGGAGAGCACACCCATGTTGTGATGGGCAAGGGGCAGTGGTTGACAGCTGACAGAGGTGTAATGGTTTGGGAGCAGACATTAGATGTAAAGAAGAAATTCTTCAGTTTGAGGGTGGTGGAACAACATGTCCAGAGAGATCTTGGGTGTCCCTTCCCTACATGTGTTGAAGGCTAACTTGGATGGGGCTTTGAGCAGCCTCAAAGTAGAGGATGGAAGACTGAAGTGGAAGATGTCCCTGCTTGCTGCAGGGGGGGGGATGTGATCAGATGACCTTTAAGGTTTCTTGCACCCCCAAACTATGATTGCTTGATTTGATTTTTCCAGTCCTTAATGTTGGAAGTCCATGGCATGGGGAAAAATCCCAGCTCTGGTGCAGATGCCACAGCCTCCCCATCTTCCAGGCTCTGTGACTGTGATGCTGTTGTGATGTTCTTCCTCCCATGGAACTTCAAAGTTCTTTATATCTCATCTACTCATCTACTTGGCTCATTTCTTCCAGGGCTTTGTTGTCTTCAAGCAGTAGCTGAAGAGGAAGGAGCTTCTGGGAACCATGATGTCCCTGGGTGTCAGTAAAGGTAATTCCAGCTGGGGATCTGCCCACTGACATGGCTTTCCTCTGCCTTCTCTGCTCAGCTATATCTGCTGGAACATCTTTGCTCAGCTCCCCCAGGGCAGTTTGTTCATGGGTAGAGGACACATCTTCCTTGTCTGGGTCCTGCTAACCTACAGCTCCAAAACGCTGTGTTTGGCTCTAATTTCAATATCCATGAAGGTAGATCTGAGCTGAGATTCTAAGGTGAGGTTCTGCCTGGAGAAGAGCAGCCTGAGAGTGGGGATCTGAGCAATGCTCAGCAAGAGATAAAGGGCCTGTGGGGGGTGAGAGGATGGGATCAGACTCTTCTCAGTGGTGCCCAGGCACATGGCTAGGGGCAGTGGGCACAAACTGGAACCCAGGAGGTTCCATCTGAACAGAAGGAGAAACTTCTTTGGTGTGAGGATGCTGGAGGGCTGGAGCAGACTGCTCAGAGAGGTTGTGGAGTCTCCTTCTCTGGAACGCTTCCAAACCCAGCTGGCCATTGTGATCCTGGGCAAGCTGCTGTGGGTGCCCCTGCTTGAGCAGAGGGGTTGGACTGGATGATCAACTCTGCTATGAGGACAGGCTGAGAGAGTTGGAGCTCTGCAGCCTGGAGAAGAGAAGGCTTCCAGGAGACCTTAGAGTAGCCTTCCAGTATCTGAAGGGGCCTACAGGAAGGCTGGGGAGGGACTATTGACAAGGTCTTGTAATGACAGGACAAGGGGCAATGGGTTTGAAGTGTCAGAGGGGAGATTTAGACTGGATGTTAGGAGGAAGTTGTTTGCAGTGAGGGTGGTGAGACACTGGCACAGGTTGCCCAGGGAGGTTGTGGCTGCTCCCTCCCTGGAGGTGTTGAAGGTCAGGTTGGAGGAGGCCTTGAGTGAGCTGTACTAGTGGGAGGTGTCCCTGCCTATGGCAGGGAGTTGGAACTAGATGATCCTTGAGGTCCCTTCCAACCTTACCATTCTATGATCTCCAGAGGTTCCTTCCAACCCCCACTATGATGAGTTTCTGGGTTTCTGTATCTCCTCCAGCTCTGAGGTGCCCCTTTCTCAGGCTACCAGGGAAAGCTGACAGCATTCATGGCTTCCCTCTAACCCCTAACCCTTGGTTCAGCTCCATGCTCCTCTCCCACAAACCCAACCAGCTTCATGCTAGAGCTGATGTGATGGGAAGTGCTGGAGGAAAGTCACTGCTTGGCAGTGTGTGCTTAGTGTGTGTGCCCACCCACTGGGCATCTTGGGTCTTCCTGAAGATCTCTCCTTAAGGTTAAAAAATCCTATGGCAGGGGAGGAAAAGCTGCCTCAAGCTCTTCCAAGGAGGTGAGGCACCAGGGCAGGTTGGTGCTGAAGTTTAGATGCCAGCTTGCTTCCATCTTTCATCAGAAGTGTTGCCACACCTTCAGTGGCTGATCCTCTGGCTGACAGGAGACCTGTGCTCACTGCTCTGAGGTTTCCCCTTGCTGACACTGGATGCTTGCCCTTTCTCAGCAGCCCTTCTCCTCTCCTTCCTTCCCCTCTTCCTCTCCTAGGAGGAGTCATTGCACCCACGGATGAAGACCGCAGGAGGATCATCAAGCAGATGAAGGTTCGCACCACCCTGAAAGGAGATAAGAGCTGGATCCACCACCACAACTCTGACTCTGAGGATGAGAAGAGCAGCCCACGGTAAGTGTGGCCAACAACCAGTGCTTCTCTACTCCTCCTCCTCCTCCTCCTCCACCTCATTGTGTTTTCTCTCTACCCAGGCCTGGACAGGCTGGCAGAGGATCCCCAGCCTCCAAACCCCCTGCTCCCCAGAGCAACAGGTAATGCTGGGGGCACACTCTGTTGCCTCTCTCCTCTGTTACCTCATGGGGTCAGTGCATGCTTTCACTGGTCCTTCACCAGCATCTGCTCATCCTTCACCTCCCCATACCCATTCCCTGATGGCACCATGTCCTTGAGGAGAGCCTGGAGTATTCAGCATGATGTCTTCTGAGGAGCTGGCACCTCATCAAGAGTGTGGCTTACCTCCTGCAAAGCCCAGGTGGATGAACGGATGGGTTGATGCCTTCAATATAGGTGATTAGATGCCCTCATGCCCTTGATCCCACATGATTACTGCTGCACATCAACTCTTGTGCTGGTCAGAGCAAGCAAAGCCCTTTGTGGGAGCAGAGTTTGCTTCAGGGCCGGAGCATGAGGGCTCTTCAGGAAGCCAGGAGCTTTGAGGACCAGTGTCCTAAAATCCAAAACTTTTGGGAAGGGCTTGGTCCTGTGTGAGAGCTCTTGGCTGGCTGCAGGACCATTGCTGGAAGAGCTTTGCCCTCTACCATGACCAGTTTCTTGATTCTCCTCCACCTTTGTGCCAGCTTGGGTCACTTCTCTTTTCAGTTGGGATTGTTTCCTGCCTCCCTCTGCTGCACAGGACAAAAAGGGGACATTTGTGACATTGAGAATGTGGCATTTGAAGCATTTCCTGCTTTTTGTTGACTCATGTCTGTCCTTTGCACAGGTCTCCTGCCTCCAAGCCTCAATCTGGTTACCTCATCAGGTTGGTGTAGAGTGGCACATATTTGGGCTGTGGGGGAAAGGAGAAGTGGGTCAGGAGCAACAGGCATAGAAAGTGTTGCTCTTTATTGGGGTCTCCTGTGGGTCAGGAACATTGAGGTGCTCTGAGAGTACCCTGGTGAGGAGACAGTACTGGGTGTTCCTTGTCACAGGTGGTTTGATGGTGCCAACAGGAAACCAGGTCTCTGCATGAGATGATGATCACACAGGTGCTGTGGGAGTGTTCCACCATCCCTGTGATCAGCACAGCATCAGTGATGGGGCTCGTGCGCTTCAGCTTCCTCTGACGCGTGGGCTACAGCCCACAGAGACTGATGCCAACAGAATCCCAACAGCTTGGCAAGCCCTGCCACACCACACCCAAGCTTGTGTGTGATCTGATTTTCCTTGTTGTCTAGGGCCAGGGAGAAGGCATCACAGAATGGTTTGGGTTGGAAGGTTCATCTAGTTCCAACCCCCCTGCCATGGGCAGGGACACCTTCCACTAGACAGGTTGCTCAAGGACCCATTCAACCTGGCCTTGAACATTTCCAAGGAGGGAACATCCACAACCTCCCTGGACAACCTGTTCCAGTGTCAACAGGTTGCCCAGAAAGATGGGAATTTCCTCAGGATGACTCTTCCAGGGAAGGATCATCTAATTCTCAGTGTCCTCAGCCAGCATCTTCCTCCTGACAGGACACACAGACACTGTTTGGCCAAAGAGTGACTGCAAGTCTCTTAGTTTTGCTTCCAACTCTCCTGCAAAACAATCCCATATGTTCCTTTTCTCCCCAGAGGGGTGTTCACAAAAACCATTGACAAGACTTCTTCTGGGCCAGATTCTTCATCTTCAAATGGAGCACAGAAAAGGTACCTGTGTGTCTGCTGCCTCTTGTAAATGCTGATTGTGTTTCTACTCATCCTCTTCCTTTAGCCAATGCTTGCAGCTTTCCATTAAACTCTACTAAAGCCCTACTAGATGCTTGGAAGCTGTGGTTGCTCCATTCAGCAGACACAGGAAAAACACAAGGCATCAACTCCTTATTTCCCTCCTCAGAACATGAGAGAGAGTGGGCTGAGAAAGGGCTCCTGGGTTTGGGTTTAATTGGGCAAAGCATTTTGAGTGGAGGACAAATCACAATGAATCCTTTGCAGAGCTGTAACCTGTGGAATCATTTGGGTTGGAAGAGACCCTCATGATTGTGGACACCAACTGTGAACCCAGCACTGCCAGGACACCACTAACCCATGGCTCTTAGCACTACATCTCCATGGCTTTGACTCTTCTCCAGGGATGGGGAATCCACCACTGCCCTGGGCAGCCTTGAAGTGGACTTTTGGGGTCAACCTCTGTCCCTTCATCATGAGCTCACCTAGGAGAGGGTGGTGAAGGATGAGGAAAACTCAGCAGGGTCACCTAACAGATGTTGTCTGTGTTGTCTGCAGCACTGCCACAAAGGGCCCCAGCGTGGGACGTTCTTCTGGCTACAGGATGACCACTGAAGACTACAAGAAACTGTGAGTGTGCCAAGGGAGCAGCATTGGGTGTGCATGAGCTCAGCAGGGCCTGCTGAGTCTGCAGAAGAGCAGCCCAAGAGGGGGTCTGATCAATGCTCAGCAACAGCTAAAGGACCTGTGGGGTGTGAGAGGATGGGGCCAGACACTTCTCAGTGGTGTCCAATGACAAGGTCACTCAAGGCCTCCTCCAACCTGGCCTTCAACACCTCCAGGGAGGGAGCAGCCACAACCTCCCTGGGCAATCTGTTCCAGTGTCTCACCACCCTCACTGGAAAGAACTTCCTCCTAACATCCAGTTTCAGTCTCCCCTCTGTCAGTTCAAACCCATTGCCCCTTGTCCTGGCATTGCAAGACCTTGTCAATAGCCCCTCCCCAGCCTTAGAGGTCTTGTCCAACCTTAATGATTCTATGATTCTGTTTTGGGTTTTGCTCATGCTGCTTCTCCCACAGACTACAGAGGCTGTCTCCTTATCCCAGCTGTCCCTCCCCTCTCTTTTCCAGAGCTCCATATAACGTCAAGCAAAAATCAGTGGATTTGGCTGAGGAGGATGTGCCTTTCACTCCAGATGAACACAAAAAGAGGTATGGCCTCCAGGTAAACACCTTTTTCTGCAGAGGCAGTGAGAAGTGGATTTACCTCAGCATACCTGGTCATTTGGGTCAGTTTGATGATGGGCTATTAGGGCTGATTGCAGGAGAACCCTAAGTAGCAGATCTTTCACCCCGGAGCACCTCCATGCCCCCAGGCCACCATGTTCCCAGCACAACATAATTGGCAACCTGATGTGATTCAGCCTGACAGCATCCCCCAAATAATCTGGCAGCTGGAGATGGGTTGTGGAATCCATCAGCTGTGTCAGGAGACACAGAGACCTACAAATAGCCTGGCAGTGAAGGAAAGAGTCCCCTCCCACAGCCTGAATGTCCATCTCCAAGTATGGTGCACCTGGGGACTTCCATGGGAGTGCAGATCCAAATGGATCTTTCATTCTACCAGCAGTAGAGTGTGTTTTGTCTGTATGGTAGGGCTGCTTCTGGTAAGATTGTGGGATGGGTTGTCCAGGGAGGTCATGGACACCTCCAGGGAGATGGGTCCTTGAGCAAGTTGGGCTAGTGCCCATGGCAGGGGGCTTGGAACTAGATAGTTTTTGAGGTCTTTTCCAAGCCAAACCATTCTGTCAGTTCTGCTCTCCAGAGCACAGGAGCTCTGTCAGCGTGAGCAGAAGCCTCTGCTGGGTTGTTCATCTGTTACCTCTAAGAAAATGAGCAGAATGTGAGTTCTTCCCTCCCTCCCTTCCAGGACAGAGGCAGCCAACAGTGTGCTGAGGAGCACTGCCAGCAGGGAACGTGCCTATGTCCTCTCTGCAGCCAAAAAGAGCAATGGGTGAGTCTTCAGCCTGCAAGAGTGGGGCAGAAGACAGGGAAGAGGCTGCTTACAAGGCTGGTGGACCCAACACTCTTTGAAGGTCCTGGGCACCTTAGCAGTAGGTGGAAAAGATGCAGCTGTCAGCTTGTCAGCTCTCTAGGCACGCTGAGAGTATCTATAGGTTTTAGATTAGGTTCTGGGGAGGTCCTCCAAAGGACTTGTTAACTGGCTGAGATGGTATTTAAGGGAGAGAAAGGCTGTGATAGTCCCCAGTTCCTTCAGCCCTGCAATTAAGGTTCAGTTTTCAGACTCAGGTCTCTGCTCTTCAGTTTTGTTTCCTGCAAGAGGAAATCAGAGCAAATCTGACCTGCACCCAGACAGACCAGCTTTTTGGGACACAGTTTGCATGGGCATTGTGCTTGAGCAGCAGCTGCATTTACAAGAGTCATGGAATCACAGAACCATTGTGGTTGGAAAAGATCTTTCAGTTCATGGAGTCCAACCATGAACCCAGCACTGCCAGGACACCACCAGAGTATGTCCCTTAGCACCACATCTCCATGACACTGAAACCCCTGCCCTGGGATGGGGACTGCACCACTGCCCTGGGCAGCCTGGGCCAGCCCTTGACAACCCTTTAAGGGGAAGAAATTGTTCCTCATGTCCAACCTAAACCTCCCCTGGGGCAACTTGAGGGCATCTCCTCTTGTCCTGTCACTTGCTCCTTAGGAGAAGAGACCAACCCTGACCTGGCTCCAACCTTCTCTCAGGGAGCTGTAGAGAGCCAGAAGGTCTCCCCTCAGCCTTCTTTGTCTCCAGACTAAACACCCCCAGCTCCCTCAGCTGTTCCTCACCAGACCTGTTCTCCAGACCCTTCACTAACGTTTTTGCTCTTCTCTGGATCTGCTCCAACCCCTCAATGCCCTTCTCAGAGTAAGGGGTCCAAAACTGAACCTCGTACTCAAGATGTGGCCTCACCAGTGCTCAGCCCTGGTCCTGCTGGCCACACTATTGCTGATCCGTGCCAGGATGCTGGTGGCCTTCTTGGCCACCTGGACACACATTGGCTCATCTTCAGATCCTGATCTTGCAGTTTCAAAACAACTCTGTAGGGAAAAAGAACCCAATAGAAACATGTGGATGTGCAACAGGAGTGTGAAGGATGTGTGAGAGTTGCTGGTGTTCAAGGCTTTGTTGCTCATCTTTCATTAGAGGGGAAAAAACCCCAAACCAAACAAGTCCCAAGGCCTCCAATCTCCCAGGAGCTATGATAGGGACCTTTCTGCAGGCCACTGTACATCCTCTTTCTCCTGACATCACTGAGGGTGACACAATGAGGCACTAAGAGGTTGATGGTGCAGGAGGAGGCAAGGAGGGGATGCTCCAGGAGCACTTGGCTGTGCCCAGATCAAGACCACAGCTTAGATGGGATGTGGATGGACACTGTGGGGGCTTGCTCCAGCTCTGAGTTCCTCTGAGCATTTATGGAATGGAGTCAGGTTTACATTCAGGAAGCAAAGCAGCCTTCAGGATGGGCCAATTAAAAAGGCCCTTTGGGGAAGCTTCTGCAGGTCAACATGTCCTAATGAGCTGCTCTTCCTATTTGCATCTCCCCTGTTCTGTCATCTGTTCAGGTTTCACCACACCAGAGTGTGGTCACTGCCAGCTCTGCTCAAGCTGTGTAACTCTTAAAGCCTTGCACCATATGGGTCAAGGATGGGTCAGAGCCTCCCTGGGAGCTGCCCCTGCCCAAAGTGTGTCTGTCCCTACAAACTTCTCACCACTGCCTTTGTTTCCTTCACAGCAGCCCAACACAGGAATTTCCACCCTTGTTTGCTAAGAGGTAGGTCACTGACCCTCAGGAGGTGCTGCTGGGGTTGTGTGCCTGGGTTCTCTACCAGGGTGACTGTTAAATGCTGGGGTAGGGGATCTCCAGATGTTTCAGGCAGAGGAGGGACACTTTAAGGGACGTTTCCCTTAGGAAGGTTGCATCACTGCTGCTTTTTGAGGGCCCACAGTGTTGGAAACAAGTGTGCTGATGATCCCAGAGTGGGAGCCTGAGGCCAAGCCCAACTGGAGCTGCTGGACTGTGACCTTTGTTTGCTCTTTTTTTGTCTTTTGAAAGGATTGAGATAGAAGAGGAGGAAAGCCAGCAGAGGAGAAGTCCAACTGTGTCTGGGTCATGCAGGTCACCAGCAGATGACAGCAGGTATTTCCCTCATGCTGCAGCAGTGTGGTGGCTGTCCTTGGGTTCAGGGCACACTCATTTGTCCTTTTGGTGGGCTCAGGGCACACTCACCTGTCCTCTCTGCAGATAGTTGTGTTCAGAGAGCTGCTCCCTTGAAGACAAATACAACTGGAGATGGAGGTTTCTCAACAGAGAATCATAGAATGACAGAATGGTTTGAGTTGGAAGGGACCTTGAAGATCATCCAGTTCCAAGACTCCTGCCATGGGCAGAAACACCTCCTACTACACCATGTTGCTTAAGATCCCATCCAACCTGGCCTTGAATACCTGCAGGGAGGCTTCTCATGAAATCCTGATGACATCTCCTTTGCTAAAAGGGAAAGATCCAGAATGAAAAGTGACATGGGCAAGCTCTACTATGAGGACAGGCTGAGAGAGTTGGGACTCTGCAGCCTGGAGAAGAGAAGGCTTCCAGGAGACCTTAGAGTAGCCTTCGAGTATCTGAAGGGGGCTACAGGAAGGCTGGGGAGGGATTATTGACAAGGTCTTGCAATGCCAGGACAAGGGGCAATGGGTTTGAAGTGTCAGAGGGGAGATTTAGACTGGATGTTAGGAGGAAGTTCTTTACAGTGAGGGTGGTGAGACACTGGAACAGGTTGCCCAGGGAGGTTGTGGCTGCTCCCTCCCTGGAGGGGTTCAAGGCCAGGTTGGAAGAGGCCTTGAGTGAGCTGTACTAGTGGGAGGTGTCCCTGCCTATGGCAGGGGGTTGGAACTGGATGATCCTTGAGGTCCCTTCCAACCTTACCATTCTGTGATTCTGTGATTAAGTGTGGGGTCAGGGACAGAGGGTCAGAAAGAATTTGAGGGACAGCTTTGAGGGGGACAAACTGAGTTTAGTTGCAGCCCAACTTCAGCATCAGGTGGATGGAGGAGATACTGAGCCCCTCTCCTGATCACACTCCACACTCCAGTCACTCCTGACTTCCCAAGTTGCTCACAAGCCCCAGGGAAGAGCCCCTGGAACAGGCTGCACAGAAAGGTTGTGGAGTCTCCCTCTCTGGAAAGCTTTCAACCCCAGCTGGACATTGTGATCCTGAGCAGGCGGGGACTGGATGATCTCCAGAGATGCCTTCCAGCCCCCACCATGCTGGGATCCTCTGAAATGCAAATGTTTCCCCTAGGAGGGAGAATCCTTCTCTCTTTTCAGGCAGGTTCATTTGGGATTCAGCTCCTGTTCCTGCTCTGAGGGAGGCATGGTGCCAAGCAGCACCATTTATTAGTTTCTTTGCCACTCTGCTCCTTAGCAGAGCCAGCAGGGAGGCCAATCAAAGGGGCATTTCAGCCCAAAGTGCTTCATTTTCAGGAGGAAGGAGCTGCCTCAGCAATTCTGGTGACAATTCTGTGGTGCTGGTTTGAGGCAGGACGAGGGAGCAGTTCCCCTCCTTTGCTCACACATCACACACCTGTATGTGGTTCCATCAGGTTTGTGACCATTCTGAGCTTCAAGCCATACATTTGAGGAGCTGGGTTTTAGTGCAAACTGAAGGCACTGGGAGTAGAAACAGCTCCAGCTGTGGGAAATAGGACAAACTAGTTTCTAAAGGCACTGGTTTAGCAGAAATTGGTCACCTCAGTGGCACAGGAACAAGAGATTTTGAGTCCTACCACAGCAGGGTTCAGCTTAACTGACCCAAAAACTGTGGGCCAGAAAGCAGGATGAGTCCCCTCCTAAGGAAGAGGCACCTAAAAAGCCTTCTGTCTTTCATGCTTTATTATGTATTGGGGTTTGTTTGTTTTTTACTCCAGTACTAATGGACTGAGAAAAATTTCAACTGGGTCCTCCTGGAATGAGCCAAAGTCAACAGCAGTGTCTCCTTCCAGGTAAGTGGTGTAGCACAACCAAGATGTCCTGGAGATCTTCGGCAGCTGTAGTCACAGACTGCTGTGGGCACCTCTCCAGAGGTGAAATAAAGCAGATTTGTCACTGTTGTACATGGGAGACAACTTCCATGGGGTTAAAGAAGGTTCTTCCCCTCTACTCTGCCCTAGGGAGTATAGGGCCCAGTTCTGGGCTCCCCAGTTTAAGGCAGACAGGGAAATACTGGGGAGAGTCCATTGGAGGCTTCAAAGCTGCTGAGGGCCTGGAGCATCTCTGTGAGGAGCACAGGCTGAGGGCCCTGGGGCTGCTGAGCCTGGAGAAGAGCAGCTTGAGAGGGCATCTGAGCAATGTTCTCAGCAAGAGCTAAAGGACCTGTGGGGGACAAGAAGATGGGGTCAGACTCTTCTCAGTGGTGTCCAATGACAGGACAAAGAGTAAGTGGCACAAACTAGAACCCAGGAGGTTCCACCTGAACAGGAGGAGGAAATTGGCCAGATTGGACGAGGCCTTGAGTGAGCTGTACTAGTGGGAGGTGTCCCTGCCTATGGCAGGGGGTTGGAACTAGATGATCCTTGAGGTCCCTTCCAACCTTACCATTCTATGATTCTTTGGTGTGAGGGTGCTGGAGGCCTGGAGCAGGCTGCCCAGAGAGGCTGTGGAGTCTCCTTCTCTGGAGAGCTTCCAAACCTGGGTGACCATTGTGATGCTGGGCAAGCTGCTGTGGGTGCCCCTGCCTAAGCAGGGGAGTTGGACTGGATGATTTCCAGAGGTGCCTTCCGACCTCCACCATGCTGGGACAGCATCCTGCTAAAAGTGCTCAAAGCTTGAAAGGGAAAAACCCAAACACACTGAACTCCTCCTCACCAGGGTAGTGCAGTGACATTACCCCCAGCTGCTCTCAGCTTTGTCTCTGAATTCCTGACTCTGGGACAAAAAAAGGCTGCGATGTTTTTAACACAACTTGACCTTGTGCTGCTGTTTTCAGTCTTTGTCTATCATTTGCAGATCTCCTGGGCAGGATCAGTGTTTTTAGTTTAAAAAGTGCTTCTGATAAGACAACTTTATCAATGAAAACAGTGGTGCTTGGTCTCCAGTCCTTTTTTTCAGCCAGAGGTCAGCTTAGTGCAGGGAGGTTCTGGCCAGCTGCAGTGAGGAGCTGGTTTCTTCAGCAATGAGTGATATTTGCTTTCTCTCTCTTCTCCTGCAGCCCTGACACAGGCAGTAAGAGTCAAACCATCACATCCTTCACTGAAACTACAGAGACAATCTCCATTTCTGCTGGAATCAGGCAGGTCTCTTGGTCCTGCATCATCCCTAGGGACAGCAAAGAGCAACCTGCTGTAGCAGGAGGTGTCCCTGCCCACAGCAGGGAGGTTGTGATTAGATGATCTGGAAGGGCCCCTCCAACCCAAACCATTCTATGAGTCTATGACTCTATGCTGTGTGAGTTTGGCTGTGCTTGGTGGTGTCCTCCTGAATCCACAGGATGGTTCTGGGCACAGTGCAGTCATAGAGCAATAGATCCTACAGAAGAAGGGATCTGAGAAAGCAGAACCACACAAAGCAGGAGTAAACTGGGAGCAGATTCACCCAGATGGGAGCTGTGGGCTTCCCTCAGCTCTCTGGGATGAGCCCCAAGGTTGCAGACGCTTCCATCTCCTGAGCTGCTCAGGCTGTCCTTCCAATCCAAGCCCCACACTGTCTGGGCCAAGCACCTTGCTCTAGAGTTCCTACACCTCACACTGTGTTCCCTCATCTCCTGGACTCATCTTTCCTGCTGTTCTCTTTGCAGAAATGGTGAGAACAGGCAGGCCCCTGACGGGAAACCCTCCTCTGAAGCGGTGTCACAGCGTGGAGCTGGGTAAGGAGCCGAGAAAGTCTGGTCTGTGCTGCTGAACAGAAGGTGCAAGCTTGGCCTTGCTCAGGGATTGTCTGTACCTGCTGGTGGTCTCCAACAGATGGGATCTCTCTGCTCCTGGGCTGCACTCCAAGCACCTCATCTTCTGGCTAAGCTGCAATGTGTCAGTTTGCTCTGCTTTTCCTTCGGCTCCCTCAAGGATTCTCCTCCCTGGCTCAGTCCTTAAAGAATCGACTTCATGGGATTTATTTTTACCACGCCAACTGCCTCCCCACCACTATTCTCTGGGGAGCTTCTTCCACCTACAGAGGATGTGTTGAAGCTTACGGCTGATGGCTTCTGTTGACATTGATTCTGGTTTTGTGCACCCTGTAGGAGATCTGAAGGGGTGGCTGAACGGTGGGGAAGTGTAAAAAGCTTTGTTGGATGGAGGAGAGCATGAGGGAAGGAGCTGACTGGGAACCTAAAGGCTGAGGTAGAGGTGCTTGGCACAGGAAGGGGCAGAGCTCTGACACTGTAGCTGCACAGGAGACCGGGAACTTGCAGCTGAGGAACAGACCAGTCCCTCCTTGTAGGCTTCTAACCAGGAGTCTTTGTCCTCTGGACCATGCACAAAGGCAGGTCAGATTTTTAAGATATCTTAGAAGCATGGAATGGTGGGAAGGGACCTTCAAAGGTCATCCAGTCTAGCACCCCACAGTCAGCAGGGACACCTGCAACACCTGCAAGGCAGGCTGCTCAGCATCCCCAAAAACCTGACCTGCAATGGTTCCAGGGATGGGGCATCTATCACTTCTCTGGCAACCTGGGCCAGGCTCTCACCACCCTCAGTGTTAAACATTTCTCCCTTCTCTCCAGTCTGAATCTCCCTCTTGGAGTTCCAACCATCACTCTTTGTCTCAGTGTTGTTATTGTGAATTTTGGGCTGAGTCTAGGCTGAAGCAGGCAGAGCTGGACATGCAGCCTCAATTTTTGCTCTGTGGTGCTGAAGCAGCTCTAGAAGACTTGGCTTGAGCTTCTCTAGCACCTACAGTTAATTGTAGCTCATTCTTCACATCCATCAGTGAAGATAAAGGCAGAGATGTTGCCCAGCTGATTTCTGGGCCTGAAGCAAAGTCCAGAGGGCTTGTGAAAAAGTAGAGGCTGGGCTCTTTTTGTGGTGGTTCCACTGAGGCCCATAAATAAGTTCCTGTGTGTCACTGCAGGGACAGCTCAGTCACAACAGGCTTATTGTCCTCGGGGTCATTTGGGTCATGTAGCTGTTCCTCATTGTGAGGCTTTGTCCCAGGGAAACTGGAGGATGCCTCATTACTTAACCCCTCTCAAACTGGAGAGAGAGGAACTGGCAGGGAAAGGAAGGAGACCTGCACAGCCTGGCAGGTCTGGAGTAGTGAAAATGAGCATAGGGGTGTGAGGACCTGAAGAAAGGTCTCTCTGTTCATGCTCCAGAAATACAACAACTGTTACCAGGTTGTTAACACTCACCCAGGCAAAGAGGTTGGCAGTGCCTGGCTGCAGGGAGCAGCACAGCTCTCTAAGTAACCCCTGGGCTGTGGTCAGGTCCACTGTGCTCAGAGGGTTGGACCTACACCGAGTCCCAGCATGGTGGAGGTTGGAAGGGACTTTCTGGAAATCATCCAGTTCAAGCCCCCCTGCTAAAGCAGAAGCACCCACAACAGTCTGCCCAGGATCACAATGGCCAGCTGAGTTTGGAAGCTTTCCAGAGAAGGAGACTCCACTGCCTCTCTGGGCAGCCTGTTCCAGGCCTCCAGCACCCTCACAACAAAGAAGTTTCTCCTCCTGTTCATGATGAAGCTCCTGGGTTCCACTTTGTGCCCAGTATACCCTCATCCTGTCACTGGACACCACTGAGAACAGTCTGGCCCCATCCTCTTGCCTCCCACAGGTCCTTTAGCTATTGCTGAGCACTGATCAGATCCCTTCTCAGACTGCCCTTCTGCAGGCTCACCAGCCCCAGGGCTCTCATCCTTTCCCCCTCACAGAGATGCTCCAGAGATGCCCTCAGCATCTTTGGAGCCTCCACTGGACTCTCTCCAGTATTTCCCTGTCTGTCTTGAACTGGGGAGCCCAAAACCGGACCCACAACTCCAGATGTGGCCTCTCTAGGGCAGAGTAGAAAGGCAGGAGAATCTCCCCTGACCTGCTGGCCACGCTCTTCTTCATGCACTCCAGGAAGGCATTTGCCTTCTTCCCCCCTCTCATGGGGAACTTGTACACAGCCTAGAGACAAGAAAGCTGAACTATGTTTACTGGCTCCAGACCCTCAAGTTCCCCATTTTTGAAGCTCCCCCAAGAGAAGCCAGGAGAGTCAGGGCTGTTCCTTTCCCTCTGTGCATGCAGATGGAGGTGTCTGTGCTGCTGGAGGACACCCCACTGTTCTGGGAAGAGTCCTGCCTGCAGTTTCCAGATGGCTCCATGCTGGTGGCATCTGTCACATGTTGATGATGCTCAGAGTTACTAAATGCTCCACTGAACTTCATCTCTTCTGAGATTCCCCAAAGTGTCCTTTCCTTTCACCTGCAGGAATGGAGTGAGGAACATCTCTGGGATGTTTTAGGGATCCCTCCTCCCTCTCTCTCTAGATCAGATAGTTGTAGAGCATAACCCAAATCAAAGGTGCTTCTAAAAGCTGGTGTCTCTCCTTTGCAGTTATCCTGAGCACACAGAAGCCAGCAATGGATTTCACCCCCCAAAGTAAGTGTGAAATTCACCTGTTCTCCTCAAGTTTAGCATGGAGGAGCCTTTCCCTCAGCTAGCACTGCCCAAACACCTCTGCTCTGGGAGCAGCACTTGCAAAGGTGGGGTGGACCTGATCCACCAGCTCCAAGTGGACCAAGATATTTCAGCTTCTATTCTTGAACTAATGTGAGTTGGTTGAGTTCGAATCAAAGGATGGGTTTGGTGGGAAAAGATATTGAAGCTCATCAAATCAAACTATTAGGGTTGGAGTGAAACAAGTCTGTGATTCTAGAGCCAGAGAAGAGCTGCTGCCAGCAAATACACAAATGTCTTCTTGATTAGAGAGAGTGAAAATGTGCTTTTCTTGAGGAAAATCAGCTCCCTGAGGAAACCACTTCATGTTTTCTGGTCTCAGCTGAAGCCCAATGTTGTTATTTCACAGAAACTCCCTTTTGAAGCCTTTGGCAAGCTGCTGAGATGCAGATTCCTTCCTCTCTTTTGACAGGTCAAGCTTCCAGCCTGATGTCCCTTCTCCTCCTACTGAAAGAGCTCCTCTGCACCTAGAGGACACAGAATATTCCTTCAGAAGGTGAAAATGGAGTAAATTTAGGAGATGGATGAGTGAAATTGAGCGTGAGGGGAAGTCTGTATGGGCAGGCATGGAACAGGGCTGCTGTGGACTGCTGTTGCTCCAGGGATGAAGGTGACTCTGCTAAGGGTTAAAGCACAGCTTGTGAAATAAACCAAGATGTTTGGTTGTCTCCTCCACCTCTGACATGAACCAAACACTCCAGATTTTATTCTCCTCTTGCTGCTCCTGTGCTTGTTTGGGTTCAGTTACCACCTTCTGCTTCACTGACAGTGAAATGCTGCAGTGAGGTGGCAGAAAGGGAGTGGAAGGGTGGCTAAGATACCTCAAAATGCATCTGAGGGTTAAATATGGTCCCTAGAGAGAAATCCTGGACTGTAAGGAGCAGAGATTGACACAAACCTTGCCTGGTCAGCAGACAGTGGTCACTAGAGCACTGGTTCCTTTGCTGGTTCAAGGTGTAACAGATCTATTTTTGATGGTCAGGTCTGTCCTGGGCTATGAGGAAAGCAGCAGCAGCCAGAACAGCAGATACACAAGTCCTGAGGTCCCACCATACAGCAAGCCCTACTGGAATGAAGCAAGGTAAGGACCTGGGCTGCTGCCCCCATGTTTACTGATATCTCCTTCTCATTGCTGAAAGCCTTGAAAGTTCTGGTGGATCAGGAAACATCAGGCACAAGGACAGCAGCATAGTGAGGGCCATTTGTCTGAGTAGCTTTAAACTCTCTGGACCATCCTAGACAGAAGTGGTTGTTGCCCTGGGCAGTGGTGGAGTTCCCATCCCTGGAGGGGTTTCAAAGCTGTGAAGATGTGATAAAGGCTATGACTTGGTAAGTGCTGGCTTAAGGGTTGGACTTGACCTTAAAGGTCTTACTCAGCCTAAACCATTCTGTGACTCTGTGGATTGAGTGGCATCATTTGGTGCAGTGAATGAGTGAGTTTGGCCACAAAAAAACCTTTCAGGAGTGTGAGAGACATTGAGGAGCTGGAAAAGGTCCAGAGAAGCTGGACACAGCTGGCAAAGGGTCTGGAGAACAGGGATGGTGAAGAGCAGCTGAGGCACCTGGGGGAGAAAAGGAAGCTGAGGGGAGACCTTCTGGCTCTCTACGGCTCCCTGAAAGGAGGCTGGGGTCAGGCAGGAGTTGGTCTCTTCTCTCAAGTAACGTGGTATAGGACGAGAGGAAATGGCCTTTAGCTGCAGCAGGGGAGAATCAGAATCATAGAATGGTAAGGCTGGAAGAGACCTCAAGGATCATCCAGTTCCAACCCCCTGCCATAGGCAGGGACACCTCCCACTAGTACAGCTCACTCAAGGCCTCAGGGTGGTTCACATTGGACATGAGGAACAGTTGGACATGAGGACATGAGGAACAGTTTCTTTCCTGCAGGAGTGGTCAGGCATTGGAACAGGCTGCCCAGGGAGGTGGTGGAGTCACCATCCCTGGAGAAGTTCAGAAATATTTGGACAGTTCAGAAATATTGGACAGGGTTTCATAGCCATGGTGGTGTTGGGTTGACAGTTGGACTGATGATCTAAGGAGTCTTCTCCAACCTTAATGATTCCATGATTCTTTGAATACTAGGAACAGAGAGGAACATTCCAAATCAAGCCTCAAAGTTATTCCCAGACCTTGTCTCAGATGTGATGCCTGTCCTGGTGTCCACATCCTTATGTGAAATCATAGAATCATAGAATGGTAAGGTTGGGAGGGACCTCAAGGATCATCCAGTTCCAACCCCCTGCCATAGGCAGGGACACCTCCCACTAGCACAGCTCACTCAAGGCCTCCTCCAACCTGACCTTGAACACCTCCAGGGAGGGAGCAGCCACAACCTCCCTGGGCAACCTGTGCCAGTGTCTCACCACCCTCACTGGAAAGAACTTCCTCCTGACATCCAGTCTGAATCTTCCCTCTGCCACTTTAAACCCATAGATATGGCCACCATGAAGAGTCCAAGCTCCTGCAGGACAACTTCCATGCTAGAAAGCAGTATGTGTGTCTGGAGACAGCAGGGCTTGGACTGGTGTTCTGAGGAGCTAAAGATTGTGAAAATGCAGCTGTTTGGCCCATCAGTTGAATTCCAAGCAGTGCTTTGGGCCATGCTGAAGCCAGTGCTGGTAGCAGCCTACAGAATGTTCTCCACCAAAATCCTGTGGCTTGATTTCTTCTCAGTAAGCACTCAATGAGCTTCCAGGTGTTTGTGCCTGGCAGCCACAAGTGGGCTTCTCTTCCTTTGCCAGGTCTTCCCAAGATTTGAAAGAAGAAAGCACTCCTAAGGAAAAGGGACATGAGAGCACAGGGGCTTCTGCTGGCTACAAACCAGAGCTGGTCCATGAGGGGTAAGTGGTCAGGACTCACCTACAGGATCTGCTCACTTTGTAACTCTCCATGCCTGATTCTACTCCCAGTGTAACTGATGGCACAGAGCAGCTCCTCTGCTTAGCATTCAGGAGTGAGGATGTTCTGACAGCACTTTACAGCAGGTGATCCCACCTGCACTGATGGGAAAAGCTACCTGGATGAGAGAAACTTGCTCTAGAAGGCCAGGAGACAGCTTCTGCTCTGCTGTAAGGCCTTTGGCATCAGCAGTAGCTTCTGCTGCCCACAGATCCCAGCAAGTGCAACCTGGGCATTTATGAGCTCTGCAAAATGTGATGTGTCCTGAGGTGGCTGAAGCATCTGACAGCCCAAAGAACTCTGACACAAGTGCTTTCTTCTGGGCCTCACATCTTCTGTGACAGGAGAGGGACAGGGTGAAGGGAGATGGCTTCAGATTGGAAGAAGCTCAATTGAGATGAGACATTAGGAAGAAATACTTCTTCATGAGGGTGGTGAGGCACTGGAACAGGTTGCCCAGAGAAGTTGTGAGCATCTCCCTGTGAACACCTCCCAGTCCTGGAGATGTTCAAAGCCCAGTTGGATGGGGCCTAGCTGGAACTAGATGCTCTTTAAGGTCCCTTCCAACCCAAACCATTCTCTGATTCTCTGATAATTTCAGATGAAAGACCTTCAGCTGTGAACCTGCAAGCTGAAACAGGATTTGTAGATGTGATTCCCACCACATCTGGTACCAAACAGTGTCTTCTGCTCCCTTCCTGATGGCTCTTGTCTGGGTTCATTGAGGATTTCCCACCCCAGCAGGTTTTCTTCAGTGCCATAAGCATAGATCTTTGTTTCAGGTTTTTGGACTCACAGAACCACACTGAGAAGGGACAAGAATCTTCTGACCACGATGTCCACACAGAGCCTGCCAGGTTGAAGGAACATTCTGAGTATGACCCCAGCATGAGCACGTAAGGAATCGGATTGTTACCCTTGTGCCTTTTCCTGGAGGATGAGGGTTACTTCCTTCCCACACCCATCTGCTGATCAAGACTTCTCCCAGGCCCCACTTCTGACCCTGTTTCTAGTGCTGCTTCTACTGAGTCAACCTTTTACCTTGGTTTTATATGAAAGCCTGGGAGAAACAATGCTCATTAGCTGGAGGCATCAAACATTGGCCAGTTGGACTGTCAGGAGCAGCTGCTTAGACCTTCAGTTTGGAAGCAGAGACTGAGCAAACTTTGGCTTAGGTTAAGAAGGGCAGGTGTGAACCCAGGGTGGGGCTCTGCAGTGGGTTGATCTATGGAACCTTCTAAGATGGTAGTAAATGAGGTCAGGTCATGCTCTTAGCAGTCTGAAGTGTAAGACAGAGCTACTGGGTAATCCACCGTGGTCATAACTCAATGACCAGAGTTAGGATGTCAAGTTTGGAGAGCAAACTGGTAACTGATGCTCCTCAGGAGCTTCATTTTCCTTTCAGCCTCATTTTTTGAAGAGCTCTGTTTTTTTCTTCTGGGTCTTTTCCACCTGTTTGGGTTGTCTGGTACAAGCCTGTGCAGAGATGTTGCTCTTTTCTAGTGGCAGAAGGGTCATCAGGGATTCTATCTACATCTTAGGGTAGTTCTATGTTCAGTGGCACCTCTACAGGCTAGAATGGTCTTGTGTCTTGGCAGGTCCAGCTCTCTACCTAGAGAAAGCAGCATCACTGCTCCAGAGACCCAACCTGTGGATAAATCTGACCCAACCCAGGAAAGGTACAGAGCCAGGAAACCAAACATGGCTTTGCCACTGTCTTCTATCCTACCTTGTCTTCTCCAAGTTGCTCCTTTCTTGTCTAGCAAATCCTAAACCAAACATCCTCATAATGTTCCAGCACTTCCTCACCACAGTGGGCAGGCTTAGACACCAGTGCTAAAGCTGCTGACAGGCTTTTTCCTCCCCAACCAGGACCACTCCAGCTCAAGAAGAACAAACCCACCCCACCACAGAGAGTCACCAGGAGAGCACAGCAGACTGGAGGCACAATGAGTCCAGCCCAGTGGCAACCAGGTACAGTGGGATGAGTCCTTTTGTTCTCTCCATCAAAGTCTGCCAAGTCCTCATCTTCTGCCATTCCTTGAGGTCTTGGGCATAGGTAAATGTGACCAATGTGCACCAATCAAATGGTGCTGACAAGGAGGATGTTGGATTTGGGATATAATCATGGAATGGTTTGGGTTGGAAGAGACCATGGAGTCCAACCATGAACTCTGTCATGTCACCACCAAACCATGTCCCTCAGCACCACGTCTCCATGGCTTTGAAACCCCTCCAGGAATGGAGACTCCTCCACTGCCCTGGGCAGCCTGGGACAGGCCTTGATAACCCTTCAAGTGGAAGAAATTGTTCCTCATGTCCAACCTAAACCTCTCCTGGGGCAACTTGAGTCCATTTCTTCTTGTCCTATCACTTATTCCTTGGGAGAAGAAAGCAGCTCCCACCTGACTCCAACCTCCTTTCATATAGCTGTAGAGAGGCAGAAGGTCTCCCCTCAGCCTCCTTTACTCCAGGGGAAACAACCTCAGTTTCCTCAGATGCTCCAGCCCCTTCTCCTGCTTCTCCAGACCTTCCACCAGCTTCATTGTCCTTCTCTGGACCTGCTCCAGCCCCTCAATGTCTTTCTTGGAGTGGAGGGCACAAAACTGACCTCAGAATTTGAGCTGTGGCCTCACCACAGCAGGGGAACAATCTCTGCCCTGGTCCTGCTGGTCCTGGTGGCCACACCACTGCAGACACACATGTTGCTGTCCATATTTCAGTTCAGTTCTCAAATTAATTGGGCAGCTGCTGAACCTTGCAGCAATGTGTGGGACTTCAGCTGGTGTAGGTGAGGAGAAGCAGTGCAGACCTTTGCCATTCCCCTGACCATGAGGACCTCTTAAGGGCATAGTGTCCCAGGTGTTCCTTGCTGTGGTAGAAAAGGGCATGATGCAGCCTTGGCAAATTGTGACCAGTTGTGTGAGCTTTGTGGCCAGACAGGCTCTTGTTTTTGGCAGGTCTAACTTCAGCTCAACTGAGAGTTCTCTTGATGTGTACGAGACCCAGCATCCCAAGTCAGGCTATGTGGACCACCACACCTCAGCTCCCAGCCACAGGATCCCATCCTACGTGGACAGCCAAATGTTCAGCACCAGCAGGTGAGGGTGAGGAGCTGAGATAGAGACAGGGAAAGCTGCTGGAGCAGAGAGATGTTATACTCTGGTCACAGCATCCCAGCGTGGTGGGCTTGGAAGGGACCTCTGGAGATCATCCAGGCCAACCCCACTACTAAAGCTGATCCACAGCAGCTTGCTCAGGATCACAATGTCCAGCTGGAGTTGGAAGCTCTCCAGAGAAGGAGATTCCACAGCCTCTCTGGGCAGCCTGCTCCAGGCCTCCAGCACCCTTGCACCAAAGAATTTTCTCCTCCTGTTCAGGTGGAACCTCCTGGGTTCCAGTTTGTGCCCATTGCCCCTTGTCCTGTCCCTGGGCACCAATGAGAGGAGTCTGGCCCCATCCTCTTGCCTCCCACAGGTCCTTTAGCTGTTTCTGAGCATTGATCAGATCCTCTCTCAGGATCACCTTCACTGCATGTAGAAGCAAGAACAGGGCTTTGTTCCTAGAGGGAGCAGCAGTACTGCCAGGTTTTACAGCACAGAGAAGATGATCATTTTTGGTTCTGAAGGGCTGGAATGAGGAGATCCAAGTTGATAATTACTCTAGCACTGGAGAGCTCTTGGCAGCTTGCAGCCAGATCACCTCCCCAGTGCCTGAAAACCTGATGGATGTGTAGGGACCACATCTTCTCCTCTAGCTGCAGAGATGATGACCCAGGAGCAGTCTGGATTTCATTTGTCATGATCCTCAGTGACCTAGGAGACAAGTTGTCCACTAATAACTATAATTTTTATGTCTGTAAGTCTACCTTCATGGGATCTGAGTGCAACCTTCCCCTCTTCCAGCACTCATAAATTCCTCATTTGCTTTTGGAGGCATTTGCAGATGAGGACTAGGGAAACCAGGCCAGACTCTTACTGTTCTTCACCCCCTGGAGCTGTGTGACACCAAGAGGTCTCTGCAGGGCAGGAATCACCTCATCCATGCCCCTGGGTTTCTCCCACAGCCCATAGGTGTCTTGCCCAGAGCAGGTTTTCCCCTGCCCTTCTCTGTCTTGGCCACAGCTTTAATATGTGGTTGGTTTCAGCTTTGTTTCATTGCCAGAAGCTTTCATCAGGACCAAAGTGGTGATCCACCACAAAAACATCTGTGCCACGGGGCTTGGGCAAGAAGAGAACAAGCAGAAAGCCCAGGCTCATTTTGAAGGAGCCTGAGCTCTGCCCACAGGTTAGAGCTACTCCAGTAGTGAGGTGTCTGGGAAAAGCAGCAGGGGGCCACCAGGTCAGCAGGGCAGATGGGCCAGTGCTGGGTCTGGTGGGAGACAGGGAAAGAAAAAGTATTGAGGATGTAAACTAGAATCATGGAATGACTTGGGTTGGAAAAAGACCTTTAAGCTCATGGAGCCCAACCATTAACCCAGCACTGCCAGGTCACCACTCAGCCATGTCCCTCAGCACCACATCTCCATGGCTTTGAAAGCCTTCCAGGGATCAGGACTCCACCACTGCACTGGGCAGCCTGGGACAGGACTTAACAACCCTCAAGGGGAAGAAATTGTTCCTCGTATGCAACTTGAACTTACTCTAGGGCAACATTGAGGCCCATTCCCAAACCCCATCTGACTCCAACCTCCTTTCAGGGAGGTGTGGAGAGCCAGAAGGTGTCCCCTCAGCCTCCTCTTCTCCAGGCTGAACACCCCCAGTTCCCTCAGCTGCCCCTCACCAGCCCTGTTCTTCAGACCCTTCACCAGCTTCGTTGCCCTTCTCTGGACCTGCTCTGACCCCTCAATGTCCTTCTTGGAGTGAGGGTCCCAAAACTGCTTTAGCTTTACTCTGTGTTAGATTTTGTGTCTTTCCTGGCTGTGGAGCTTTGTAGATGTGGTGCAGCTGCAGAACCATCCCAGAAATGGGCAAAGGAGAACCCATCATGATAGTGACCACCAAGCCAAAACACAGCTTAGGCCACGTGGGGACTCCAGTGAGACCTATTTCAACGTAATCAGGGCTTTGTGCTTCCTTGCCAGACCTGCCCCAGGTTATGAAGGCAGAGTCCATGATGGGAGAAGCAGCCCCAGGAGCAGCAGATACGACACTGCCCGTGGCCACTATGACTTCAGCCCCACAGCCACACGGTGAGGAGGCCAAGGGTAGGCTTCAGGTTCTTTAACCCAAAGAGCATCTCACTGCTACATGGAATCAGCATCTGCAGTGTCCTCAACACTTCTCACTGATTGTAGAACCACAGAATTGTCTGGCTGGAAGAGACCTCCCAGACAGAGTCCAACCTTCAACCCAACACCACCATGGCCATTAAACCATGTCCCAGAGTGCCACGGCCATGCATTTCTTGAACACCTCCAGGAATGGTGACTCCACCACCTCCCTGGGCAGCCTGTTCCAGTGCCTGACCACTCTTGCAGGAAAGAAATTGTTCCTAATCTCCAACCTAAACTTCCTCTGGCACAATTTCAGGCTATTTCCTCTCCTCCTATCACCAGAGAAGAGACCAACCCCTACCTCACTCCAACCTCCTTTCAGGGAGTTGTAGAGAGCAATGAGGTCTCCCCTCAACCTCCTTTTCTCCAGACTGAACAATCCCAGGTCCCTCATCTGCTCCTCTCCAGCCCTGTTCTCCAGATCCTTCACCAGCTCCTTTGCCCTTCTCTGTACCTACTGCAGCCCCTCAATGCCCTTCTTAAAGTGAGGGCCCCAAAACTGGACCCAGGATTCAAGGTGTGACCTCACCAGTGCCCAGCACAGTGAACAATCCCTGCCCAAATTCCCTGGATCCAAGCAGATGCAGGGAGGTGCTGTTTGTACAGACTCTAGTGCTACTCAGGGAGACATTTAGGACAATCCCTCAGGTACTCAAGTTCAGTGCTTGAGATTGTGTCCACTTCCTTCCCTAGCCACGACTCCCTTCCCAGAGACACCAGCATGTCCTTTGGCCAGAGAAGCCACAGGGTGCCGTTCTACATGGACACCTTAAACTATAACAGCAGCAGGTAAATGGCTGGTCTTGGATGGTCATGAGGGAAACCTCCATGAAACTGCTGTGGAACAGAAGCCAAGAGGCAAAGCCAAGAGAAAGATGTCTTCCTGGGAGTGGATGTGTGAGCTGGAGGCCCAGAGCTACTTTTAACCACCCCTATCAAAAGCTGTGACAGATCCACCTCGTGTCCATAGAGGTGTTTCACCACATGAGGTGACAGGATAATGAAGGGCTGGTTCCTGGCTACCCTCCCTTGACCAGGAACTGATCTTTGGAGAGACTATAGAAAATAAGAGCTCAAAGCAGAGAGATGCTGAGAGAGGGGTCGCTGTCTTCAGAATGTTGATGATGAAGCAACTGAACTGGTCCCAGAACAGGGCTGTTGGAAAGGATAGGAGGCATCCAACATGGAATAAGGTTGCCCTGCACTTTCTGCAGTCCTTCATGGCAGTGTCAGTCCATTCGCAGGTGGTTTGACCCTGTGTGGAGTCACCAGCATAGGTCTTAGTGTTGGGCCCACACAGGGGAATGTGAACAGAAGATCTTCAGATAACCTGGAACTGGCTCCAAGCAAGGTCAGCTTCATCCCTGCAAGACCAACTAGCAGCTCTTGTGGCTGAAGGACAGGCTGAGCTGTTTTCCAAAAACATTTTGGTAGCCACAGCTTTGGCTCCTTCTCCTTTATGCAGCTTTGGAAGTGATTGAATTGGGGCTGAGGGTAGTTGTGTTGGATGTTGGCCAACACGTCCCCACCTCCTCCTGCTGTTTCTCTCCATAGCTGCTCCCATTCAGGCTACATCATCCACTTCAGGTCTCTGTTGACTTGAAGATCTTACTCAATCTGTTCTCCCAGAGCCCTATAAAAGAGAGTCCTCCAAACCACTTCTCCATGGCAGTAGGTGCAGGTGTCACAAGGAGCCTTTTTGGTCCATGATAAAGATGAACTCATCTGCACGGTTGAGGGGGCCTTAATGTTGCACCCTCCTGGCAGTAGTGGTGGGTCTCTTCTTGGCTGCCAGCTTGGATCATGCCACAGCTCCTGTCTCCAGTGCCCACAGACTTTTCTCTCTCTCCAGGCTTCTCTCAAGCTCAAGTGAGAGGATTTGTGGTCCAGCTGCCACCTTGCAGCACAGCAGCACCATGACCTCTGGGTACCAACTTGACTCCAGCACTGCCGGGTAAGGAGCAATGGGTGGAGGTAACCACGACCTTCCCACTGTCACACAGGGTTTGTGTGCACACATCCTGCCTGCTGAAGACAAGCCAGGCTTTGCTGCTTGGCTTTTGGGACATGGGATGTTTCTCAGCCACTGCTGTCTAAGAGCATGGTGACTGGAGCCACCCAAAAGGGACACATGGACTGGGAGCTTCTCTCCAAGTGCCCTTCTGTGAGGACCACGATGGAGATGACTGAAGTTGTTGTCTTCACATTGGCAAAATCATGAATCCTCCATAATTTACTGTAGCTGGAGGGACGTGATGGAATTCCTCATGCTACACATCCCCATGTGGGGCTCTTGGAAGACTCTCTGTCTCGTTGTCAATCATGAGCAAGTAAGAAACCTACAGCAAGTGTAGAAGGTCTAGGTGGGCCTGGCCTATGTGGACCCATATGTGTTGTGAGAAGATCCCATCCCATCGTGGTGCAGCTGTCAGCTCGGAGCTCTCTTCTGGCACTTTGGGTTTCCACAGGCTCTATCTCAGAGCTCCACAGCTTTACACAATTTAGGAAGGGGTTTAAAGATGGTGAGAGGTCAACATAGGCTTTGAAGGGCAACATTTGGGTCCTTTTGGACTTGTTTATCACCTCACCTGTCCAAGGAGGAGGTTCATGACATGGGAGGGTCTCTGTTAATTTAGAAGAGAAAGAAGGCTTTGCTCACAGAAGGCAGGATCAAAATCAAACTTGACAGGGCTCTGAGCAACCTGCTCTAGTTGCAGATGTCCCAGCTCACTGCAGAGTGGGTGGACTAGATGACTTTCAAGGGTCTCTTCCAACCTGATGGATTTTATGATTAACTATGGCACACAGGCAGCACTGTGGGGGAAAAAAAAAGCCTGATGAGCTGGTGTCATGGCTGTGGAAAGGGAGCTGGTGGCATGGTGTTTCCCCCTCTGTTTGTGGATAGAGAGATGGTTCATCATCCTGAAATCAGGCTTTTAGAGGAGGAGGGACAAGCAGGAAAGATCAGCTCTGCAAGCAGGGACATCCCCTAAACAAGCAGCAGCACCTTCTGAAGGATGGAATGGCTGGAGGTGTTCCAGGGACAGAAGTCCCTGCCAGCAGGGCTGATGCTAATAGGCAGAACCAGGAGGTCTCTGAAGGCTCATTCATTGCCTGCCTAATCCTGACATGGTTTAGGGAAAGCTTCCCCTTGCAAAATGGGATAAGGAAGCTGCATTATCCATCCCAGTCTTCTTAATTAGCCTGATTAGGTTTGGTGGGTTAATTAGAGAGGGGTGTTTGGGGTGTGGTTTAGCAGCAGTGTTCGATGTTTGGTGTCTGTTCAAGAGCAGTTCACCCCCTGCTTTCCACACAGGTTTGGTGTCCCAGCACACACTCATGGCCCCTCTTGTCCCCAGTCTCACCAGCTCTGCCCCTTTCTCATGCAAATGGCCCCATCCCTGGAGACATTCAAGGTCAAACTTGATGAGGCTCAGAGCAACCCGATCTAGTTGGAGATAATCATAGAATCATGGAATGGTTTTGATGGAAAGGGATCATCTAGTTCCAACCCTCCTGCCATGGGCAGGGACACCTCCCACTAGGTCAGGTTGCTCAAGGTGTTAGCTTGTTGCAGGGGGGGTTGGACAAGATGACCTTCAAGGGTCCCATCAACCCTGTTCTGTGATTCTCTGTGAAATGCTTTTCCTGTTTCCACCCCTGCCCAGAAGAGGAGTCCTCTTTGTGAAGCAGTACCTGAACAGCAGCGGCTCCTCAGCCTCCCCACGCTATGGCAGGTAGGAGGAGACCCCAGAAATGGTCTTGTGCCTTCTTTATCTGTGTGCAGAGTGTGTGGCTGTGTCACCAAACACACAGTGAGGGGGGCTGGGACAACCTCGTGCCTCAGCTAACCAACCTGGAGGGGTGATGAGCAGCAGAGAGGCTTTGGGGACCTGAAGGGGATTCTGCCTCTCTGCTCAGCACAGCAGAGACACGGAGCTGTTGAAGCAGGGCCAGAGGAAGCTACAGCAATGGCAGAAGGGCTGGAAGACCTCTGCTGGGATGCCAGGCTGAGAGAGCTGGGGTTGTTCAGCCTGGAGAATGTTCCTGGGAGATCTTGTGGTGGCCTTTTAGGGCTTCAAGGGGACCTACAGGAATGCTGTGGACAGACTTTTGAGCAGGGCCTGTTGTGGCAGGACAAGGGGTGATGGTTTGAACTAAGAGAGGAATATTCAGACTGGAGAGAGGGGAGAAACGTTTGACTCTGAGGGTGGTGAGAGCCTGGCCCAGGTCACCCAGAGAGGTGGCAGATGCCCTATGCTTGGCATCATTGCAGGTCAGGTTGTTTGTGGCTCTGAGCAACCTGTTGTAGTTGCAGATGTCCCTGCTGACTGCAGGGAGGTTGGACTGGATGAGCTTTAACCAGTCAGGGATTGTGTGATTGTGTCTCACTGCCATGATCTGATATTTCCTGTCCCCAACGGCAGCCTCGTGGATTTGACCGATCTGGAGAGATCAGCCTACAGCCACCACAGCTACCTCTCCAGTGCTCCCCTGCAGAGGTAGGACAGCTCAGGGCTGCTCTGGGGTTTCCAGCAAATTGTGAAAAAGAAATGACCTCAAGATTTTTGGAATATTGGGTTGAGTTTGGGGTTGCTCAGCCTGGAGAACGAAAGGCTCCAAGGAGACCTTCCAGTGGCCTTTCAGGACTTCAAGGGACCGATCACAAAGCAGGGGGAGAGGCTTCCAACCCAAAGTGTTAGATGGCTCTGTGAAATAACAGCATGGAGGACACATGATGCTGGGAATACAGACTAACCTTGGGTCACAAACACCCCCCAGGCTTAGGGCAGAGTGGCTGGAGACTTTCCAGTGGGAAAGACCTGGGGGTGCTATTCAACACCAGATGGAGATGAGACAGTGTGTGCCCAGGTGGCCAAGAAGGCCACCAGCATCCTGGCCTGCATCAGCAATAGTGTAGACAGCAGGACCAGAGCAGGGATTGTCCCTCTGGACTGGGCACTGGTGAGGCCACACCTTGAATTCAGGGGTCACTTTTGGGTCACTCACTCCAAGAAGGACATTGAAGGACATTGAGACCATTATGGACATTGACAAGTCCTGGCCCAGGGCAGTGGTGGAGTCCTCATCCCTGGAGGGGTTTCAAAGCCATGGAGATGTGGTGCAGAGGGACATGGTTAGGTGGTGACCTGGCAGTGCTGGATTAGTGGTTGGACTCCATTATCCTTAAAATTTCTTCTATCCCAAACCTGAGACTGATTCTGAGGTCTGTAGGGCCCTGCTGCTGGGGTCTCTGCACCCCTAGGTTAATTTGTGTCCCTCTGTGCTGCCTCTTGACACAAACACGTCACATCAGGTGGCTTGTGGAGAGTGGTGCTGGTTTTGGGTCCACTTTGGGTTCCAGAGGAGTTCAGTCTTCTGTTCCTTCACAGGTCCATTGACCCTGTCTGCACCTACTGCAGCCGTGAGATCCGGGACTGTCCCAAGATCATCATAGAGCATCTGAACATCTACTGCCATGAGTATTGCTTCAGGGTAAGAACCTCACCTAGGGACTTCTGCTGTGACATGCAGTGTGGCAGGAAGAACTTTGGGGCAAACTCTGTCCTCAGACTTCCAGAGTGATGTCCATAGTGTGGGCCAAATGCTTGTGTCCACAGCGGGACAAAGAAAGTAATGCAGTCACAGATAGTGAAGGTGTCCCCAAAAGTTCTTCAGCTCCTCAGACAAGCAAAATTCATTATTGGTGGTGTCCCCAAAAGTTCTTCAGCTCCTCAGACAAGCAAAATTCATTATTGGTGGTGTCCCCAAAAGTTCTTCAGCTCCTCAGACAAGCAAAATTCATTATTGGTGGTGTCCCCAAAAGTTCTTCAGCTCCTCAGACAAGAACTCTTTATTGACATCTGACAGAAGCAGCACCCTCCTTCCTCAAATCCTTGTGGCACCAACTTGGTGCTGGTGGCCTTTGTGCCCCTGTGCAGGTCTCACTCATCCCTCAAACCTTGCAAAGTTTAGAAGTCAAGTCTGTGGAAATGGTGACTGTGGGAGGAGCAAGCCTCCCAAAACCTCCAAAGTGACCTTTATCTGTTGGAGAAACCTCTGGTCTCAAAGATCTGTGTTTTGGCATCTTCTCACATTCATAAAATTCCCCAGTGTTGGTTTCTCTGCCATCCCACCCCATGCTGACACAAGGCTTTGGTTACCTTCTAACCTCCCTTGTTTTCCTGCTGGCAGTGTGGGATTTGCCACAAAGCAATGGGAGATCTCCTGGATAAAATATTCATCCACCGGGACATTGTCCACTGTGACAAGTGCTACGAGAAGCTCTTCTAGGTGAGTGTCCCTTGGCAGCACAGAATGGCTGCATGAGAGCTCCTGGAGCTCACTGAACAGACAGAGTTTAACCCCCACCTTTCCCAAGTGACCCACTTGGGGGGTGTCCTGTGGACTTTGGTGGGAAGCAGCAACCTTTGCTGCAGAATGAGCTGGAAACAGATTCATAGAATCATGGAATGGTTTAGGTTGGAAGGGACCTTAAAGACTATCTAGTTCAAACCCCCCTGCCTTGGGCAGGGACACCTCCCACTAGCCAAGGTTGCTCAAGGTCCCATCCATCCTGGCCTTGAACACCTCCAGGGAGGAGGCATCTACAGCCTCCCTAGGCAGCCTGTTCCAGTGCCTCCACAGTGTCTCACTTGCTAGAGCTGGTCCTGGGGGCTAGGTGAGGGCCACAATCTCTGGCCTTAATGTGATAAAGAGGCTGTGACAGCTTCATGGCAGGGAGACAAGCAGGGGATGGCTTGAGCTGTGACAGGAATGTCCCTTGGAGGTTGAGAGGCTTCTCTGAAGGTAATTAAAGAGTTGCCTCCTGCTGTCCTGGGCTAACCCACAGCTTGCAGCCATAACATGCCTCCAGGGAGAAGGCACTGTGGCGTGGAAAGGGGAATTGCTGCTTTAGGTAAAGATCTGTTGGGGTGAAACCATGAGGAAACTACAGTTGTGAGCTCCATCAACAGAGCAGCAAATTGGGTTGGATGTGAGTTTGATTATTATTTAGGGCAAGAGGAAGCAGCCTCAAGTTGCACCAGGGGAGGTTTAGGTTGGATATAAGAGAAACTTCTTCACTGAAGGGGTTCTCAAAAAGTGGAACAGGGAGGTGGTTGAATCCCCATCCCTGAAGGTGTTTCAAAGAAGCAGAGATGTGGTACTGAGGGACATGTTTTAGCACCAGCCTCGGTGGAGTTAAAGAATGGTTGTTAAGGATGAACCTAAAGGTCTTTTCCAACCTAAATGATTCTCTGATTCTATTCTATGGTTATGTTTTGATAACCAGAGTGGGGCAGGAGTCACCACAGTGGCAACCAGAAACTCTGCCACTACCCCGAGACCATCAAATGAGTCTCCTCTCCTCCCCCTGCCCCTGAAGGAGAGGAAGAGGCTCCTGCCCCGTGGCTGCTTTGCCCACTCTTCATGCAACATGACCGAGCAGCTTCTTCATCCCCTCCCTGCAGCCTCCTCTGCTCCCCTGACCTCTCCACTGAGGAGCTTTGTGTGGAGCCCAGCTCCTGTGTTCACCTGCTTTTCTTTTCTCACAGGGTTTTGCAGAGCTGGAGGAGGGCAGGCAGCAGGAAGCCCTCAGCAGCACATCTCGGGGTACATCCAGCAGCTCCTGACTGCCTAAGCCAGCAGAATTCCTGCTTCCCCCATCGTTTTCCCTCAAGTTCTTTTCCCCCTCACTGCCTCATCACACTGAGAGAGTCGACTGGTTTGTGCTGTCAGCTGCAGACAAGTGACAACACTAACAGGATGCGGCAGCAGCACCTCCAGAGAGCAGGGGGCTGGTTCTCCAAAGGTGCCGAGCCCCTTCTCCAGCTCCATGAAGATTCCAGAGTGCTGCAAGCCAGGCAAAGCTCCTTAGCTCTGAGCTAATTCCCAGAAATCTTTGGTTTTCCTCCTATTTTTCCCTTTTCCTTTCATTTCTGCAGCTTAGTGCGTGTGAGTTGGCACAAAGCAACCAGACCTGAGCAGCTTTCAACCCTAAATTTGGAATCTTGGGGAGGGTTTGAGTTTAGTTCTTAGCAAAAGCCTATTTCTGCTTCTCTCACCTCAAAAATTCTGCCCAGAAATAGCTTCTGCCTGATGTCCTCTGGCTTTCAGAAGCACTTGGTGCTGTGTCAGCTCTCATTTCCCTTTCCTGCCTGGTGGCTTCTGCAGCAGCCTGTGTGGCCATGGTCTGGTTGGGGAGATAAGGCTCTCTTCCAGCCAGGAGTTTGGCCTGACCACTGATGGTGGTGTCTCCTGACCGTACAAAGAGTGCCAGAGAGTGAGCATCTCCACTTTCTCTCCTGATGAGGAGCACTGCTTGACTGAAAGCTGAATTCCACCCCGCCCCTCACCAAGCCTTGCCCTGACTCCTCTCTCATGTGCCTAAATTATTCACATCCCAACTGTTCCCTCACAAAACTGAACCTCCAGCAGATGCTGAACAGATTCTGACCAAAAGTCAGAATCACTTAATTTTAGCCCTTGCTAAAAGTCAGAATAGTTTTACTTTAGGCCTTCATTCAGCTGCTGCAAAAGCAGAACTCCAAACCTGGAAATCAGCTGCTCTTGCCTTCAAAGCCCAGCTCTGGATGTGCCCAGAGTTTGTGTTTTGTCTCTGGAGCACCCAGGAGGTCCAGCATAGAAACAGGTGATGGCAAAAGCTCAAATGAAGGCTGTTGGTGGCCCAAGAATTGTTCCTGTGCTTGCTGGTGCAATTTAGCACGCATGGAAGAGCTTCATGAGTTAGCGTTCTGCAGCACAAGTCCATTTAGCTTTTTTAGGTCACTGTAGCAGTTATTTCATCCAGCTGTAGGCATGACCTCAGAAGCAACTCCATGAGGGCAACTCCAGTTGAAACTAGTAACTGGTATGCTTCAGCTTGAGACCTTAAAGCCATGTCTACAACAGGGGATTGGGCAGCTTCATGCTGACTGTACGTGGTATCACAGTATCACCAAGGTTGGAAGAGACCTCAAAGATCATCAGGTCCAACCCGATACCACAGCCCTCAAGACCAGACCATAGCACCAAGTGCCACGTCCAAACCCACCTTGAACACTTCCAGGGACAGTGACTCCACCACCTCCCTGGGCAGCCCATTCCAGCAGTCATTGACTCTCTCAGTCAAGAACTTTCTCCTCACCTCCAGCCTAAACTTCCCCTGGTGTAGCTTGAGAACTTGAGCAGCTTGGTGCAACCAAGAAGACCACCAACCCCCTGAAAACCCAGCAGAGAGGTTTTCAGAACTGGCTTCTGCTTGTGGCTGCCTGCATTTTGTCATCTCTGCATGGTGGGGTTGGAAGGGACCTCAACAAGTCCATCCCCCTGCTCAAGCAGGGGCACCCCACAGCAGCTTGCCTAGGATCACAATGACTAGCTGGGTTTGAAAGGTCTCCAGAGGAGACTCCACAGCCTCCCTGGACAGCCTGCTCCAGGGCTCTGGCACCTTCAAAGAACTTCCTCGTCCTGTTCAGATGGAACCTTCAGGGTTCCAGTTTATGTCTGTTGTCCCTTGTCCTGTCTGTGGGCACCACAGAGAAGAATCTAGTAATTTCTAAGTTAACAAGAGATGTTACTTTCTGAACAGAAGAGGGTCACAAAGCATCTCCTCTCCCCACATCACTTAGTTCTGAGACCCACAGCTGCTATTTCCTCACTGGTACAGCAGCTGTGCCACACCTCATTGCACGGAAAGCCTGAATTTCATCGTTCAAAGTCCTGAAGCTAAAGGAAGATGATCTACAGAACACATGCACCAAGTTCAGTTCCTCCTCATGGGTGTGTGGCCTCAAGGGGCGACAGCATTTGTCCCTGTAGGGCATGCACCATCTCCTCAGCACCATGCTCCCCTGTAGCAGTTGTTTCACCTCGGTCTAGAGCTCTAATAAACACTCTTAGCTCACCTACAGCTTCCTCACCCTGCTCTTGTGTGCCCTTTGATCTGATGGGCTGTGCCACTTCCCGCCTCTCAGAAGCCTCAGGTCATGAGCAAACTCGCTCAGTTCTTTGTTGGAGAATGTGGCACAGAGAGAAGCAATGGTACCAGTGAGACGGGAGATGCCCTCATCACCTCGGGAGTGGTTAGCCTGGGGAAGAGAAGACTGAGGGGAGACCTCATTGCTCTCTACAGCTCCTTGCAAGGAGGTTGCAGTGGTATGGTGGTCGGTCTCTTCCCCCTAGTATGAGGGGAAAGGGTCTGACATTGCACCAGGGGAGGCTTCGGTTGTATATTAGGAGCAATTTCTTTCCAGCGAGACCGGTCAGGCATTGGAACTGGCTGCCCAGGGAGGTGGCTGAATCCCCGCGCCCGGAGGCGTTTAGAAGCGGCAGGATTCGGTGCTGGGCATGGCTCGATCGTTTCCACCCGAAACGACCCCATGAAACCTGTCCCCCGCCGCTCTGCCCCTCAGCCGCCGCTCCTGCCGCGCACGCGCACAGGCCCTCC